>JARQST010000399.1:544400-699910 GCA_030142225.1 Pachycephus smyrnensis | reverse complement strand
TCGTTTTTATCTGGGTCGAGATTTATAGAGAAATTATTAATTTCGTAAAAAAAAAGATCGATAAGAAAAGATTCAACTCCTCGATCCTTATGATCCGGTCATGAGGATGACCTTGTTCCAAGAAAGTGTTGTAAGACTACGTTATCACGAAACCTATCGCAATTTAGTTTTATCGCGAAACTCCATATAAACTCGCGCAATCCTGTGGTTATCCAAAAAGTCATAAAAACTCGTGCTGAAATTATTAATTACTTATGCCCGACCGAATTGATCATCCCATGAGAGTGATAGGACATATTTTCATAATTAACAAAGGATTGTCTTCCTTTGTAATCAATGGAAGACAGTGAAGATTCCATGACGAATTGAAATCGTGACACTTTTTTTTAATACGTATCCATCGTATACAGGAAATTATTTTGTAATTCTATAATAATGACGAAACAATGCCCACGAGACGTACCGACTCCGCGCAATTTACGTTGCATATGTAAAATATCGTTTCTGTTATAAATCGTCAACAGTCGTTTACATATGAATCGTAATCGGTCGCTATAAATCTTAAGCGGTCGTGATCTATTTTAAATGATGACAAAAGCAGCAAGAACGCAGCGGACGAAGAAGTTAACTTCTCGCCGGGACGAGAGACGAGAATTTTCAGGGTGGTCGTCGTGTGCGTAGTTGCCTTTGCGTCCAGGCTGCGACATTTCGCTCGTAAAATTGAAAGAATTTCGATAAACACGTATTTAGCAGGGCTGTACGACGAAACCGTGGAATTTTTATGTCCGATGCCAGCTCGTTTATCGTTTATGCCTCCGCGAATAGAAAATTCGCGCCTTTGCGTTTGTTCAGCCAGTAATACCGATCGATAATATCTGACATTCCGAAAGCACTGGATCTACCTAGTGCACCTTCTACTGGATCTATATAAGATCGTACGTAATGATCCAAAACGAAAATTAACCACGAGCTTTAAAATTTCACGGAATCGTAAAAGACCAGTGCCTGATCAATTTCTACGTCCCTGAATGAACGAGCCACGTAGTCTGGAGGAACGACTGAAACCTCGGCGATGACCCGTGGCTCGTAAACCCTCTCTTCGTCAACCTCTGTAAACTTAACTTCTTTCGTTCTCTTACGACGATTCCCCCCTTGCATCCTCCCTGCCTCTACGAACTAACGTTATCCTCACGTTATTACATACTAATTTAATTACCAGAGACTTGACCCGCGTCGGCGGCCTCTTTCAAGTCTCATCCGATCCGATGGCCTCCTGGTTACACACCATCATCCAGAAATGAAGTCACCTCCCGTTTTTCGATGTTAATACTTCGTGACGTCGGTTACATCGAATATCAAAATTCTGCCACCCATTATTTCTCCTACTCCGCTCGCATTTTATCGTCATCAAAACACAAGTCGCCGTCAATTCTGCTCCTCAAGGGTGATCAGTGACGCTCTATAGCAATTCCGTGAATCGCGATAATTCAGCAGGTGGAATTTCTACTTCGTAGTGTCGCAATCTGTCATTCAGATGAATCACGCTGAACGATCATTGTAAAATTCATGATACGCATTAGGTGGTGGCGTAGCAATCTCTATAAACGGTTAGATATCTGCGATTTCGAAATTTTCATTGGCACTCATTATATGGAGTCTCTTATTTATCAACAAAGTTAGTTATCTGTTATCCTGTTATCAACCACTTCGTTTGCTTAATGATTTTTCTCGCTACGGCCACCCGCGCCTGACCCAATTCACCCCGAATCAATTGGATGTTTATATTTCCTTATACAGCGTTCAATTGCAGCAGGCCTATCTCTTTTTTTTTATTTCTTCCAAGCATCAGGCACGCTGCCAGAATGCAGCCTGTCAGAAACAGCTGACAAATCATTGACTTAGAAAAATCAACGAGTCCAAGGTGTTACGGTAGTACGTAAATGCGAATAATATAACCGTGGTACAACGATACGTTTGTTAACAACATTACGGTTTAAAAAAAAAGTCTACGTGTTACGAGCAAACATCGAACAAAACGACTTCGCTCCGACATAAAAATGCTGCTCAGAGATCATCAAAGGTAACCGCGAGACTTTGTCGGGTGTTTAGCACGAGGCAATTCGGTATTCTCGTAAACGTTCTTCTGGACGATATTTTCTCTCTCTTTCTCTCTCTCTTTCTCTCTCTCTCTCTCTCTCTCTCTCTCTCTCTTTTTCTTTATTTCTCTTTCTCTTTCTTTCTCTTTCTCTTTCTGACTCTCATAATACACATGGTTATCGGTGGAGAACGGAAAAGCTAACAGCACACACGATATTGGCCTGGTGCCGTGGTACCACGCAGTCTGTCTTCTTATCTACTGTTACTGCTGCTGCTGCTGCTGCTGCTGCTGTTGTTACTACTACCTACTACTACAACTACTCTATTATACTTGTGATATTGACTCTTCTCTATTATGTTTATATTATTGTTACTATTGACTGATACTGCGTCAGTATCCAATGGTATCGTTTGTGGCAAGAGTTCCGGTGCTGTAGCTTGCTTTAGCGCCTTGAATTTTTCATCTCGATCAGCTGATGCTAGTTCCTCCATTATTTTTTGCGAAATTGAACGCACGTGGTGAAGGAATTGCGAATATTCATCTAGTATCTGAAGGTCGGCGAGAAAAAGAGAGGAAAAAAATGTTGAAAAAAAATGACAGACGTAACGCAGAGGATGGGTATCGATATGCCGATTGACGAGATCTCTATGTAATTTGTCTTCTGTAACTGTCGTCATTTCGTATCTTACACGAGGTGATAGCGCTCTCGTCGATTCATTAGAAGACGCTTTGCCAATTATCACGCTCGACCTTCATTGTCTGTTGTTTCTGGTCGATTTGTTGTTTTTAAGTGGCGCTAGAGACACTGGCGCGTGAGATTCGGAGCGTAGAAATGTAATAGCAAAAAAAAAGTAAGAAAAGCGTCTTCTTCTTTCAAGCTTCTTCATCCAGCATCCAAAAAAGCTCTGAGACTCAAGAGACGCTCATGGTAATCAATAGTTCTGGTTATTGACTCTTATATGCATATACTTGGTTCCTATATCGATTTCGCCCTGATTCTCGACGATCCGATCGGTTTACGTCATCGTAGGAAATAGCCGATGTTTTCCTTACGAATTTTTCCCGGCAAATGACCCTGCGACGACGTCGTCGTGTACCGCGAACTGTGCCAGCGGACCTCCGCCGGCGGTTCTTGGCCTCGGGCGTCTCGCAAAACTGTGCCAAACCACGGTGACTTTCCATTGCGTCACATACTATAATCACACCATGAAGATCTTACGCGCTTTTGTCCCCTCACTCTCATTCGGATTCTCATTCTCGCGAGTGTGCCTCAAAACGAAACGACGAAAAGTCAAAGATACGAGAAGGATCGAGAAGGAAGAAGCATAACGCCGGCATACGTCATTTGAACTCGTGACTCCGTGACAAAAAGTTCGATTTTACGACGATACGCTCCAATTGCACTCTGACCTCTCGAACGCTAATTTTCACTTGACGGCCGAGGATGCCAGACGAAAACGATCTTGAACGTTACGTTCGTTCCGATCGCGCAATCGCCCTGGCGTGATTTCGATCTTGTGACAAGGAGGTCTGCGTAGCGTCGATCGAGACGAGCGATTAATAATGGAGATTTAACGATGACGCGTTATGCCCGAGTGGCGTCCTCCCCATGGCCGACGCCTCCCGTCGTGACGCGTCTCGTTGAGAGGTGTGTCCCTCACTGACGCAATACCGTCGCCAAACTCCAGAGTCAACAGAGCCTCTCGTATTAATCTTTTTTTTTATAACTGTCCCTTTCTACCCTTCTTCGTACTTTAGTCAGTCCTATGTATCTGTCTTGCTTTGTCATTGAATTCTTTTGGGTATCGAGGAGCCAACAATGGCGTCTTTATAAGTTCATTCGATTCACGTCTGTTTTCGGCTCCGCGCTGTCTGCTTCTCGCAAGCGAAGAAATCGTTTCAAGAATTTACGACGCTCGATCGGCCTAGCACGTGGCTCAGGGATCACGAAGAGAGTTAACTCGTGAGCTAAGAGCTCGAGAGAAACAGATGGGGAGTTCGGTGGACCCGGATCGTGGAATATTTTTCTCGTGTATCGCAAAACGGACAGGGGATTAGTAAAAGATTAGAGGCCGCGAGGAAAATTGAAGAGAAGAAAATGATGATTGTGCGAAGATGAAGAGGTAATGGATATGCGCAAGGTCAGGATTGTTTTTCCTCAAGCGAGCGCGAAGATGATTCACGATTATGCGACGTCGAGAGAATGTCGCGCACGCGACAGGAAACCTCTTATCCGCTCTTGAGTTCTGACGACGGCGATCGAAGCCATCCACAGGGACGCGAGGACGCTCGACGTCGCGTTCCCGCTGGCGGCCAAGAGTCTACCGTCGCCATTGTTAACCCTGCCGCGAGGAACGCTTGGCCCCGACGTGAATCTCATTATTGAATATTCGTGATAAGAGTTATCAGCTCCTTATCACTCTGGGAACTTTCCGCTCGTGTCGCTCGACCTCTCATTCGCTTCTCTTTGATCGCGGCTTTACTGCGTCCCGATGCATTCTTGTTGCACTATTCTCTTATTGTATATATCCAACTTTCTTGCAAAGAATGAGAGATAAACGTGGGATGCTGGAGCTTTCTTTAGATTAAGCTTCTTCTTGGAAGCTTCGCTCTTCATTCATTGTTTTCTTTTTTTTTTTCTTAGGTACTTTTCAGGGGGATGTACTGCTCTGGTGCAGGTTGCTTCTACCGGGTGTCATCAAGAGAGTTTACAATCTTCAGAATAAACAATTGATCAAGTTGTTCTCACGATTGTTTTCTCAAGATGAAGATGAGATGCTGAAAGATCTGGAGCAGGGGGACGTGGCTGAGACAGTGAGCCACTTTTTCGAGGGTAGCGAAACAGTTCGTCCTAATCGTCACAGTGTACTTACATTGAAGGAGGTGCGAGAGAGAGGACTTTTTTATCTTAACCATTTTTAGATATCTGATTTCATTCCTTGGCAAAGTATCTCACAATCAGTAGATTCTAGTATCTTCTCACTTATTGCTACAGCATAGAAATTGAGTCTGGACGTGATCTTTAGCAATGGTAATTTTTGAGATCCTAGAGATTTCTAAAGCCTTCTTCGCAAGGTGTAACGTTGGCTTTACTGCGAATGGAGTCGTCAAGAATTTTCTTGAATTTTTGCATATCCCTACAGGTCGATCAGTTTCTTGAGAATCTATCAAAGCTAACGCGAGAGGATGATCAACTTCAACATTTTGGCAGCATAATTGATAGGTAAACTATGATTTATCAGTAATTCTGTAATAATAACAATTCTAATGATATATATTATTATTTTTAGATGCACATCAAACGATTTGAAAATGATAGTACGACTGATAAAACGTGATCTAAGGATAAACGCAGGTCCGAAACACATGTGAGTTTCATTCAAAAAATACATATTTAATACATAATTAAACGTATGATACTCACAAAAAGAATCTAAAAATTTGCATACCTTCAGACTCGAAGCAATTCATGAAGAGGCCTACAGAGCTTTTCAAGCGTCAATGGACTTGAACGCAGTTATATCTCGTTTTGCGAATGTTTCGCGCAGTAGCACTTCAGACACTTCGTCAAGTTCAAACTTGCCAAGTCCATCTACTTCGTCTAGAGCGACTTTAGTTTTAATGACACCTGTTCTACCTATGCTGGTGAGTAAATAAAAAATTGTAAATTTGATTAATAATAATCAAATAACATGATCTCATACCCATTAGCGTATAAGATACAAAAATACATAATAAACTTCACACTTAAATATGAATATAGGCCGAGCCTTGTGCCTCCGTGGAAATAGCCATGAAGAAGTGTCCACAGGGAATGTTGTCCGAGGTCAAGTACGACGGTGAAAGAGTGCAAGTGCATAAAAGAGGAAGTGAATTCCGTTACTATAGTCGTTCTCTAAAACCAGTAATGTTACACAAGGTAATAGTTCACGTGAATTTATGTGAGATAAAACTTTTCAAATGGTACTTGTCTTTCCCACTTCGCCGTCACTATGTATTCTGTAGTAAACCAAATAACCCTAAGAGATCCATCCTGATCCTCCTGGGAAACAACCCGTTCACGTGTCATTACCTCCAGGTGAACGATTTCGTCCTGAATTTCGAGCGTTGGATACAAACGCTTCTAGAAATAGAGTTACACTCTTAGATATATATTTGCGATTCCTTTCTCGAATCGCCATTTAGTTCTCTTGTTTGCTTTTACACGTTTGAACGCACGGATTTTATACACTTTCCTGTGGAACGTGGAGAAATCATCCAACTGCTCGCATTCGTAGAAAGATCAGTAGAGCGTTCGAATTTTATGTGGACAGTTCTGCTGATTTATTTTATCTACAGATTGTTACTATTTGTGATATTTTTAGATTAAACATTTTAAGGATTACATTCCTAAGGCCTTTCCGTCAGCTGACGATCTTATTCTTGATTCTGAGATATTGATGATCGATACGAAAACAGGGCAGCCTTTACCATTTGGCACACTTGGTGTACATAAGGTAATTGTTATTTTTTATAATCGTATAGGATTTTGGTAATTGTCATGATTGTTCTTTTTTTTTTAATGATTTTATGGTAACTTTCAGAAAGCTCAATTTAAAGATGCTAATGTTTGCCTGTTTATCTTTGACTGTCTTTATTACAATGGTGATGTTCTAATCGACAAGTGAGTTTCTCATTGTAAAGAAAAAGTGTGGGAAATTTCGATGATTATGGATCATTCGTTTCAGGCCTATGATGACACGCCGAAAGATTTTAGAGAAAGAGATGACAACGATACCCAACAGGATACAATTGTCTGAGGTTGAAGAAGTCAATGTAAGAGTTGAAAAACTAATAATAATTTACTATAGTTTCTTATGCCAAATTGATTTTTTCAGGATCCAAAGGATTTGGCAGGAATGATAGTAAGAGTCCTGAAGATGGGTCTGGAGGGTTTGGTCCTGAAGGACGTTACCGTACGTTTCTGCTATCTTTACAAAAGTGTTATCAGTCGTCAGTATTCGGAAACCGTCGGTTTTTCATCAGCTAACCTCTGTTACAGGGAAAATACGAACCAGGCAAACGACATTGGCTGAAGGTAAAGAAGGACTACCTGTTCGAAGGTGCTATGGCAGATAGTGCAGATCTAGTTGTTCTCGGCGCTTGGTATGGCACAGGACAAAGAGGTTCGAGTCCTGTCTATTAACAATATAATCAGTACATAAAAAAAAAGAATACAACTCTGAGGTCTATAACATTGAATAAGAAATTTTCCAACTTCTCCATATTTAAACTTTAGTGTGATCACATCAAGACGCCATTGATATTCTAAAAATATAATCTATTCGTAGTCACTCGATGTTTGATGATTTTTGCATATGGCGCACTTAAGGAATTCATTGGGAACCGCTCTATAGGGCCTTTATGCTATAAGAAGTACCTGTTTTAAGAGAATTTTTAGGAGGTGATCGTCACCCCGTAGCAAGTAGCAAAAGTGTGTATATCGCGTAACCCACAGGATGTAAAGTGGTTCCACCTCCTTCGGGAAGATTATACTATCGTAAAAACGGTTCCCTATAGACTGTTCGCATTACCTTTTACGAGGTGATCTTTTTCAGGAGGTATGATGTCCATTTTCCTTATGGGCTGCTATGACGAGGAACGTGACTGCTGGTTGACTGTGACCAAGGTAAATGCTTGGAATTACTTCAGCTGAGAGAATTGGAATTTTTGCTTATGAAATGTAATTCCAGGTTCACACGGGACACGACGATGCCACCCTGGCGCAATTGCAGAACGAGTTGGATATGGTGAAGATCAGTAAAGATCCAAATCTTGTGCCAAAATGGCTCAAGGCTAATAAACCTATGATACCTGATTTTGTAGCTAAAGATCCGAAGGTTTGTTAGTATAAAAAAATACAATGATTTTTAAATATTTTTATTTAATGATGGTACGTAACTTTGTTCTTTGTAGAAACAACCGGTTTGGGAAATCACTGGTGCAGAATTCACGAATCAAGGTGTCCATACTGCTGATGGCATCAGCATCCGTTTTCCCAGGGTAACAAAAATTCGCCATGACAAAGATTGGAGCTCGGCTACGTCATTAACACATCTCCGGATGCTTTTTAAAAGGAGTTCGGAATCAATCGATTTTAGTCTTCTTCTTGGGAATGCATCGAGCGAAGGTCAATCAGAAGTTAAACCTGGTACGTTAAATAAATTCGCAGGTACCTCAACGACGTCTGTGACGGATTCAACGTCGAAGAAGATGAAATCAATTGAGGATGTAAAAAAGCGTAAACAATGTTACGGGAGCGAAGAGGATTCTACGGAAAATTCAATGACTGAATTGAAGAAGACGAAGAAGAAGAAAATAAAGAGTGAGAAGGAATATCAGTCAGATTTAATGACCACGTTGTCACCAAAATTACAAGCTGAAAGTTCCTTGCATAACAAAAATACTGACAAGCCATTCCAGAAAATTGAACCCAATTTTTATCAGGATATTAAAGTAAAACAGGACAGCCCTTCATCCCTTTTAATATACGATCTATCAACTGATTCCGAATCGGGAGCCGAGAGTGAGGACAATGAACGTGGTGAATACTACGCGTACATAAATGAATCTGTGAGTAAAGTCAATTGTTATTAATTTTTATCACGTAACACGTCCCTTGGTATCACGTTGATCAATTAATGGCTATTTCGAAATTTGCTTGTTCTACGTTGATACGTATAGTACGTCGAATTCAGCCATAATGGAACTCCTGTCAATTGTTTGGAAGATATTAAATGGTCTGGAGGGTTACCACCGGATGCCAAACCAATATCACAGGAAGATGACTCCCACGAGGTAAATCAACGTTAATATAAAACATTTTTACAAAAACAAAGAACATGATTTTATGAAATTTCAGTATCCAAATTTTTTAAACTATTTTTTATAACGATATTCACGACTTGTACTATAACTATACATAAAAATGTACTGTGTATATGTATATATATAGCTAGAGGATAAACTAGTTCAGGTCATCAAAGCGAATACATATCCTTTTAGCAAAAGAAAATATAAGGGTACCGTAGGACGACGACGTCTTGCGCCCCTGTAGAATATTTTAGGGGTTTAAATTCATTGTATGAAAATAAGAAATGAATGTACTATCTATTGATCTTTGTCAATCGCTCTCGATATCCGCGTTTCCCCTCCAGGTGATTTGATCCTAAGGAAATTACAACCTCACCTTGAAGCAGCAGTATTACAGCTTTATTAAATTACATATTCCTTACAGAGATGCTCAAGAGCCTTCAAGAACGTGCGAGCAATACTCGCACCGGACATCCAAGGTGGCAAGCGAGCTGAATTACATAACAAACTAAAATCGTATCCTTTGAGACATCGTTATCACCTTAGGAAAAAGCTGTAGAAACGTAGGAGTGCGTTCAAAAATAAATGAACAGTCGAAAGTACATATTAATAAGGAAGATAAAACGGTAACGATGTGAGTCCAAGTTTAACCGTAGAGAAAGTCAGTGGGTTTTCCTGCTAACCGGAAAACTAGAGTATTAATATGCACCGTCACGTACCATTTTGCAAATAGTTTAAGGATATTACTGGAAATTCAGCAAGTACGTGCTACGCGTTGACTCTCGTTACTAAATGCAGTAAGGAAGTTTCTGCAGATTGAGGAAATTGCAAAGCTACCCCACGTACTCGTACGACGCATGCATACAGTGTTATCTGTACGTTTTTTTAAAAATGTTTTTCAAATACGACATAAAAATTTTATCATACAGTAGCGAAGCATTATAGCATAACGACTGATAAAATTGCAAGCTATCGCCATAGATGCAGCATAGATGTCGAATTGTCTCAAATACAATAGATTACGTCATATCGATTGACTAATGGGATATCCCCTACGTCAACGGTATTATAACAGATTCGAGGTAGCGTTGCTGTCACGGCGTGTATGTGACAGATAGAGATGGATAGACTTTGTCTGTAGCTAGATAATCGATTCCACAAGTGGCGAGGGACGTTCCGATTAACGCAGCCATTTGCATAGCAAACGCAATGTGTCTTCGTAGCTACAAGGAGAATTTCCTTCGTGGAGGAAAAGTGTCATAAAGTGAATCGCAAATTGCACCCTTGAAACTTTTTTATACATTGACATCAGGTAGAGCTTTATATCATTGTTTTATACTTGTCTTAGTGAAAAGTTAATTACCCGGACGTAGTGCATGCCAGTTGATGTACACACCTGCATATCTTCACTAGGAAGTCGTGAGTCGTGCATGAAAATAAAACTTAAAGATTTCTGCGAGCGACTCTTAAAGCAGAGAGAATGACTGCTGAATTTGAACAAGTCTCTTTGTTTCCCTATAGTAAAAGTGTTGCGTAATCGTTAATCTCTAAAAAGTAATACGAGAATTCCTTAACGAGAAATACATCGTAGACTCGGTGTAACAGTTCTTGAGGAGAAAAATAGATCTATCGCCACCCACGTGATACATCAAGTCAAAACAATACGTCAGGATGAGAGTGAGGTGAGTCTTTTTGATTATCATTGATAAGAATGTCCTTTTACGGTTTTGAGATAAAGTTTCTTCGTGGTTAGTTGATATTATTACTTGCACAATTTTTCTTTTGATTGAATTCCCTGTATGTATTCTTGATACGTTAGAAATCTTCAGTGGATTAAAGAAGTCTATGGGTGACGCCATTGAAATCTAAGAATATAATCCTTCCTTGCTCTTTTTCTTATTGGCTTTTGTCTTCTCGCTTGATTACTTTCTTTGCGCCTCTTTCTATCTCTACTTACTGATTCCTCGGCTCTTGAACGAGATGGCATATGTCTGCCGTTTCTATACCTTCGAATGGATCCCCTTTGAGGTCATTTATCGCACGAGGTCATTTAACGTCCTCATTCTCGATTGTCGTTCATTCAACTTGCCGCCGGGATCCTATTAAGTGCCACTTTGTGATTCGGAAACGCGAGCTCTGGCAGTTGGATGCAGACGTTTGGGATGTGGAGAATTAGTTAGGTATTGTGAAGCTGATATTGATCTTCTTTCAGACCTTCAGGGACTATGGAAAAGACGCCTTTCACGTTTACGAGTCCTGGGTGAAGGAGTCGGCGAAAAGAATGCGACCTGTCCGGATGGAACCACATGCCGTGACACTTTTGCCATTTTATTGCAGATGTCGTCACCCACAAGTGTAATATTCCCTGGGGGAATTTATTGCTAGTAAAAATTAAGTGTCCAAAATCATGAAATGTATTCAGAGGGAATTCATAGTATTTATAGTAATTTAATAATTTGTGACTTCGCTCTGAAACAATTAATTTAGGAATTACGTCATTTAAAGGAAGGACGTTGAGTGGGGTATTTAAGTAATTAAAACAAATTGAAAGTCATCACCGATATGTATTTCTATTCTATGATATGGATACACGATATTGCGGGTGGGTTAATCCACTTACATCTGATAAACACAGAGAAGGAGACCTCAAAACCATTTGATCTTTGTTAATTCAATCCTGTGGCAGAATTGGGGTTGATCCCTTCAGAAAATGAATCCTTTCGGATAAGCCATTGTCACTTCTGTTGACGGTTCTATTTCTCCTTTTGCTTCTATCTCTACTCTTGTACATCTGTTAGACACACTCGGAATATCTGCTTATTTAGGACGAGTGACACAAGCTCTTGAAATCCCATGGATTAACTAATCTACAGTACAGTTACCGCGTAGCAAGGGAGAAGCATATAGATTAAAAAAGTAGAGAAAGCGAGAAATCGTCGTGAAAATTGGCATAATGATAATTGCCAAAATTTTATAACGATTATATCCGGGATATTGAGGGGATGGGATAACTTTTTATCGACGAAACTTAAGCTTAGCTTACACACGAGGAACCACTAAATGATTTTAAAGATACACGAGACGTTTCTGCTCTCTATCTCTATCTCCATCTCCTTGCCACTCTTCCGTTATCTTTCACTCTTCTTCAATAGAGCTTAAAGAGAGTAGAAACGCTTGAAGACATCGAGAGTCCCACGGGACGTATTTTTTTTTCGTTCCTTCATCTTATTTTGGGCTACGATAATTTACATCTAGGACAAGTATTCGCGTCTGTAGCTTTTATTTGCCAAAGCACGAAACCGCATTGAAAGCACACTGCTTCCAGTAGCTGCGCTTGCGCTGAAGATCGCCAAGATCCATTTGATTGCGTAGACGCTTAACTACCTGCTTTGTGAACAGGTAATTAATCAGTGCCGTCTCGATACCGCCATCGTCGTCCACCAACTGAAAGCATAAATATTTCCATGAAAAATATTAGACACCATGAAAGTTATAAGCTTAAATTTCACTCGACCCATTCATCACCCCTTTATCTTAATCCATGGTTACTTAAGAAGGATAAAGAATGCTGGACCTTTATCCCAAGTTTCTGACCAGGAACGAAATCAATATTGACCCAAGCATTAGATTAGTGTCGCGAAATGGAATGTTCGCAGATCGTATAGATATCACTAGAGGGTAACTTCATTGGAAGTGTACTATCAAACGTGGTTATTTGTGTTTGGGTTAGTTCAGAGAAGGTTGCTAATAAAATTGGCCCTTTAGGTACGTGAGCTGAAGAATCACAAGAATAAAAAATGAACGAATGCTATCTACAGAGCCGGAAGTATAAAGAACTTTTTCGCTGGATAAAGAGTGCTTGCTTATTCATTAATATTTCTCGAACGTCTATTCTCCTGTTTTTCAGATATTCTTCTCAGTTTTGAATCACCTTCCACTGATTAGAGTATTCTAGATCCTGATATGACTAACACGGACTTGCGAAAGACTATTGTTAAAGAGATAATTGGAGCCACAAACAAGGTACTGCTTGATTATGATTAAACGGTTACGCAAAAATGTTCAAATACAATATATTAGCGTCTATCGATATACCGACAGAAGGTACAAACCTATTTAATGTGCCGATCAGCTACTTAATTAAAACTTTTTACCAAGATCTGAATCGTTATTCTTGGATGGTCTTTAATTACATTTGAAAGTTCTTGCAACTTGAATAAAGGTAAATCGTTTGACTGATCCAGGGATTAGACTTAAATTTTAGGTCAGACAATAAAACAGAGTTGGATGTCCTCGTTACCTTGTTTCGTAATTATACAAAATATATTATTTTAAAGAGGATACACTCCACGTATCCTCTATCTAATCTCTCCAGAGGACTACCATGGGAACAGGAGCAAAGCTATTGAATTGTACAGCATAAGGGGAGACTATCGAATCGAACATCTATCTAGATAGTTTTGGCCTGTGGCTTGTTATATTGGATTACCGTTAGTATGGAAAGCATTGACTAGAGATACAAGCATAATCGAATTTATGCGAACACGATCCACATGTGGAATAATAGGCTTTGATCTGAACAGCTTCGAAATGCTACACCGAATTAACTCCAGGAATGTGGAACCGATTGCTATGATGATATTTCGATTTCCCTTTGCCATTACACTATGCGCCCTTCTATTTCCTCTAATTTTACATTGGGCTTCCATCGCGTGGATATTATATTTCGTCTAGAGGGTTAATAACTTGTACTTCCCCTTGGGTGCTTTTCCTTTAGCAAGGTAAGGGTGGTTCCAGCTTACAAATTAAGTCTAACAGCGTCAACGATGGCGGCGGGAACGGACGTCATTCGAAACGCGATTTAACGGATTATCGGGATCAGCCTTGAAATTCATGGAACGCTCCATTTTTAATATATACTCCAGACGGAGGGCGTCGGGACGTCGGTGCTGTTTTCCACCAACTACATTTCATCCTGACAACTCTGCCGTTTGCAATTTAACCCACTGTCAACTCCATATCGCGAAAGAGTTTTACTGTCCTCGACACGGATATGGAAAAGTTGCATTATTGCACGTTGAGCGTTGCATGGAGGAAAAGATAACGGGAAGATAGAAAAATGCTGAAACATATGACAGAATTTTTTTATGAATATCAAAGAAACGATAAATAATTCACGGCAGAGAAATCATTGGTAATCCTGAAGTTGCTTTATACCTGTCTTTGATAAAGTTGTCATCTTTCTTTTTCCTTCTTTCAGCTACTTCATGAATACTATTAATCTTGTATTTATAAATCGCTGTTAACCGAGGGAAATCCTATTAAAACTTGGCGAGATCCATCAGAGACGCCACTTGGAAGCTCGACCGAATAAAGAGAATGGGAAATTGATCGAGGCTCTTGAGCTACGCGTCCTTTTCACTTGAATACTTGATATCATCGGAATGGTAAGCTTCATTTTTTTATCAATGAGGTAAAAAAATGCTCTCTCTTATATACGTATATATAGATACCCGTAAGAATTTATATGTATATATACACACACAGATTCGTTTACGACAATTTCATTTTATACTGCTGATATAATTTTATCTGAATTCTAAAATTTTATAAGAACTTTCTGATATTTTTTACATAAAGCATCGTTAGTCCTCAAAACCGGCTTAACGGAAAAATAATATTCTCATACTTTCTTTTTCTTGATATTTTTCAATACATATCATTTGTCGATGAATGGAATTATCGATTTGACGAATATCGATCAAAGTTACTTTTATTTTACTTAAAAAGGGGATCAAATGAAGTATTCTGGGATTTCAAGCTTTGGGATTACTTCATCCGTCAGATACGTCATTCTTGTCGGATACGCCTTTTAATCCAGATATCCGAGTCAGTTTGATATCACCTCGAACTCGTTATCACCACGCTCGATAACGCTCCTGATTGACTTTGAGAATCTTCTCTTTTCGCCCCTCGTCAAGGGTCCTTTAGATTTGTAATTACAGGAAGTCGTTGGTAAAGAAAAAAAAAGGAAAAGTACTAAAGTACCGTTTCTCTCCTTTTTTTCCTTCACGGTTATCCAGAAAATGTCTATTCAGAGTTATAGAAGAAGAAGTGAGAGATAGATGAACAGATAGATAAAGACTAAAACTCCCAGCGGCTTCCGCTTCTCTTTACTTCATATCTCAGAAAATAGAAGAAGCCTGCTGCTGACTTAAACTTTAAATTATTGCGCAAGTCAAATCTTTGACTTAACTCTCCAACCTTTTCCCTTATCAAACAGCTAGATGTACTAACGTCCGATTGGTAAAGTGGTGGGTAAATCTTTTCCCTAGGGCCATTGGCTTTTCAGAAAAAAAAACCTCTAACAAAGCACAGCTTGTACTAGGTAGCCAGCTAACACGGAAAGCTGTAAATCCGCACCTGTAGCCCATAGGTATCAGAATTCGATATTGCCAGGAGCGGGAACATAAGGCGCACGAGCTGGGATTATTATTGGAACGTAACGCAGCTGCTTTACTGAATTGAACGCTTGGCCATCCGTCTGTAAGTAGCGAACCAGGAACTAGAGAAGGAGAAATGCAGTGGAAGTAAGAAAATCAAGAGAAAATACAAGCTACAAATTGAAAACAGAAGTCCAAGCTTTCCTCCAGGATAAATCAAGAATTTCTACTGTCGAAGACATAAGAATTTTCAATTACAGTTTATAAGCGAGTATTAAATGCCTGCGTACATACGGCTACGTAACTTCCGCCACCAAAGATGAATACAGATTGAAAATTGATAAGAGGAAAATCGAATAATAAAAATCGACGAGCAACGAAGAATCATCGAGCAAAAACACGTGTAAAAAGTCTCACGGTTAAAGCCATGAAAGTTTGCCCTCATCCTAATATCCACTGTTGAAGCACATAAGGAAGAGAAAACCCGGAAAATTCTCACGATCCCTTATCACAAAAAGCTCACAAAACTTATCGTTTCCGACAGTTCACTCGAAATGGTATATATTTGGTATACTATAAGCTTACCACTCGATTGGCCATGCCAAAGATGACGTGATCCCGAAATTCGATGGCGTCTCATACGTTACGTAAAACCGAGCCATTTTACACGGGATCGTGTAACCGACTTCCAATAAGACATTACGCCAGGGCGTCCCGACGCCCCGGTTCTCGAATCCGCGCATAAATATCCGACAGATTCTTCTTACCCCGAGGAAACTCACGAGGAAAGACGGGCTACTGAATTTACCCAGAATACCTCGAAATTCAAGCACAACCTGGTGCATCGACCTTTTGAACTCTCCTTGAAACTTTATAACGACTCATGCAAGGCGTTCCAATTAACTGTAGAAAGGGATACGCCATCCTGATACTCCACGTCATCCTACACTTCTTGAGCACGTTAAACATTTTTCAAGGACGATTCCATATGTTTCTTATAGACCCTCTGGGTAATCCTACTGCCCCGTAGCGTTCCTTGCTTAAAAGCTCTCACGAGATATCCGCCATCCTGTTACTCCTCGACGTGAACCTTCCTCGTTAAGGTTTCGTCTTGGTAACGAATCACTCTGTCTCTCGTTATTCCTGACACCGTTGGCCTCTCGTAGTCTGGTGTGTCGGGCGATGGACGCCATGATAAAACGGCCCTGATAGAGGATTCCAAGGCTTCCCGACGCGTCCTGTACGCTTACGATATGAAAATGCTTGCAAGCGCGTATACCCTATCCCTCGAGAATCTCATTACTACGTTAACCCAAAATCAAATATTAATTTTCGTATAATTATTCTTGATGCTTTTGTTCTTTGTACAAATATCATTTGCTATTCTTGTTTTCAAACTTTCTCCAAACAATACTATGCCCTTTTGGACACTTTGAGTTTTCCTGCTGCCTCGTTCTCGAATGATAAATGATAACGCAATCGTTTACAGAGGACAAGGAAACATCTGGCGTTTTACCCACAACATGAAAGCTCTTTCAATATGTCGAAAAAGCTTTGCCAACTCCCTCAACTTTTTAACCGTGGGACGGGCATTGGTTTACCGAAACCTTGGAAAACTTTGCTTATGCTAATGCGATACTGTGGTACAGCATGTGACTGAGGTTCACTTTGAGGCAGAGAAAGTAATGAATATGTGCTTTACGCGAGCTTCGTTTATTCTCTGTGAATAAATTTCATTCCTTGTAAAAACAAGAACTTACGTCAAGCTCGTTGAGAAATCTTTCTTTGTCAGGAGTCGGCAGAGCGGCCGCCAATCCAGCGATCCCAATGAAGATCACAGCCAGACAGATCGTCGGTCGTAGGGAAATCATTTTGTGCTGAAAAAGAAGAAAAAAAGTTTACTTTCACATTAATCTTTTTGTAAGATTAGTAAAGAACAAGATAAAGCCTGACAAACATTCTAATTCCATTCCGACTAATTATTCTCAGCTCGGAGCCCCAACGTTAATCGTTTTCTAAATTAGCGAAATTCGATGCTAATTCTCAATTATATCAGAACGAGACTAAATTGGCCAGCGATCATTAAACCGTTATATTAAAATTCACAGTGGCTACAAATATTCCATAGACGATTGAATGGTATTAGATAGGATTTTCTTGTCGAAGAAAGAAAAGAGAAAGAGAAGAAGGTGAATCGATAGTTAAAGTCAATAACAGCCTTTGTTGACGCCATCTTGAAAACAATTTTCCAACGATTAAAAGGTTTACTCAAGTAAAAGAGCTGACGTGGCTTGCTTCACGTTACTGAAGTGTTACCCTGGCATAACTTTACGAAATTATTACTCGAGCTAAAACTCTGTCTCTCTCATTTATCGTGATTTACTTCGGTGCACAAGAAATAAGCACATTCTCTCTCTCTCTCACTCTCACTACGTCCCGTAGCTCTCAAGCGTTTTCACGTCTCCATTCGACAAGGCGCACCCTCATTATATTCAAATTCAATGCATTGATGTATATCGCATGCTCCATATAACCATATAACATTCTTTGATTAAAGTTGCATAACTACCAACGTGCTACCTAAGGGCAGAAATAAACGTTACTACCCGTAAATATACAAATTTCTACGTTTAAATATAATCTTGTAAAATTACTGTTTGAACCAAATGTTTTCCGGTTGGTATTTCTTTTGTCAGAGATATACCTAGGGCAGTCACAGAGTAACAGCCAGAGTACGCTGTTGCGAATTAGTCGTCCTTTCAGAGTGAAACAGTGCGTACAATACTACAGTATAGAAAAAGCTGTGACAGTACAATGAACTGTGTTCCGGAAATTATTAAAAAGAAAGTTCCTTCCGTATGGCTATTCAAAAGTGCTTCCGTGAACGGTTCTGACAAAAGGTTAGAGTCTGTATGCCCGACGGATGACATGCTGAGAAGAAAAAGAAGAACTGAGCTCCTGGAACACTTATTGAAATACCAACGACAAGGATATATGTCCTTTGACATTATACAATCCCTTTGGAAATAGGTAAGTCTCCTATCTTGAGCCACGCCGTCATTGTAGCAAACTGATGTATTTTACGGCAATGAAAGCGGCCGGGGTATCAGTACGCTTCGCTATCGAGACGCCGTGGAAGACGTCCTTTTATGGCAATAGTATTTGCATAATGATTACGCAAGATAAGTCCCACGTGTGTGCGCTTGTGCGAAACGAAGTGTTAAGAGTTGAAGGGCGGAGGATCTGAATTGCAAGGATAAAGTGATAACGTGTCTTTATATCCCCGTTAAATCGATCCTTGGAATATCTAGGTTCGGACTAGATGATGTCGTGCGGATAAAAGTAAATGTTGGTGACATGAGAAAGAGATATTTGTACCAAGAGAAGGTCTGAGGAATTTTATCTTTATGCTGTAGCTCCGTTTTAAGAGGCAATTAGTTCTTGCTTCGACGCGGCAATAAGTACTTGTGAAAATCGCGCCACTAGGGGAAAATGCAGAAGTTACTAAAAAATGATTACAGGTATCTCATGGGTGTAATTATCAACTTTTAGTCAGTTGTATAATTAGTTTTCTTGAGTTTAATGATTTTTTTTTTAATGTAACGTAACTTGCGACTCGCTTACGATTCTGACCGGAAGTTTAATTACGTTATTCGCTATAGTACGATGCTGCATTAAAGTGCAATAGTCAGTTTGTACTAGGATACATTCGTAAGTCCTGGGGAGAACTTTATTTGAGGAGGCTATTACGTGAAACATCGATAATAGCTAACAATAATAATCGAGATAAAGAAATGGCCATTTACTAGTTGTCCCAGTTTAGGTTGTTTATGGGGACAATGAAATTCTTGGAAAGTATTTACAGTTTAAATACCGATCGTCATATTGCTGTATTACAAGTGATTAAACGCGTGTCATTTTAAACCACTGTATTGGGTGCATAATAATATTTATTCTAGTCCACTGATAGGATGCAAGACATTATATTTTTATGTTAATCTCTATACCAACTATATGAACTTGTACAGAATTTCTAAGTCGCAAGACGTTTAACATGAAATATATTCAAATTGTGATATCTAATGCACGTAGGAGTCGCGCAAATAGTGCGTCGTTATGCAAATTTGCTCAAATGAAAGGAAACCGCAAGCTTTAACAGGATGCAGGATATAAAAAAATAGCACGAAGATATTCGAGTCACGGACTTATAAAAAAGAAAAAAAATTTGCACAACCCCCTCATTTCGTCCTTTCTTCTTTATCAACTACGTAAGGAAATGACATACATATAAAGGTAATACGAACCTACCTTTTTGCGCTTTACACTGAAGCTCTACGGATAACAGAGAAGAAATCTTCTTAAGTCGTCAGTTGATCGAGATCAAAATATCGAAATTCACAGGTTGTCGAGGGATGCTGCTCCGCTGCTCAGCTGGTGCTTCGACGCCGTTGTGACTGAGCTTGCAAGCACGCGACCACTTTATATCCCGCTCGTAAGCGCCGGGTGGGTGCTTCCAGGGCGGCGGGGTGAAGAGTGGCGAAACGAACCTCCAACCTCCGAACTTCGGGACCACCTACAACCATCGGTAACCTCGAATCTCGCACCCTGCAGCCCTCTGTCCTGATTCCTCATCCTCCTCTTCTGTATCCCGCGCTCAAACGCCACATGCGAGTTGGCCGGTGCGACGCTTGAAGCAACAGGATCCGGAGGTTATGGGACAGGATTGAAAATTACTGAGCAAATTCCGGGCAACCAGCAGCGCCACGTTTTCAACGTCAATGAAATCACCAGGACGGATCAGCTTGAGATATTTTCTTTAACCCTTTTTAAATATCAAAGAAAAAACATTTACCACTGCACAATGTTATTTTATAAAGTCTCTATCGTTTGGTAGGGGATATCATTGTATTTATTTTTCTCGCTCGAAAAAAGAATGATTAAGCGGGATTAACTGACTGCGGATTTTGCACGCAGGCTTAACATCCCCTGCTATTCTTATCGTAATAACGAAGTTTGCAATCAGAGTACGAGTAAACAGAAGCAAATTTATTTTTCACAGCGCCATTGTGAACTCTCACATTCTATTTGGTTACTGTACACGTAAGCATCTTTTAATGCTATCGATACAAGTTGATCGATAGATATGCAATGCCTAATATCATGCCATTACATATGAGATTTTTGTGTAGACTATTTCCATTCGTGAAAAAAAAAGCTCATTCAACGCACTTAGTGCACAGAGTGCTGATACGAATACTCTTTCCGTACTCAAATACCAATCAGAATTTTCTGTTTCTCCGCTGGACGTGAAATTAGGTTAAACGCTACGAGACCTCACAATTTCGTTGCTATTTCTTTCCTTCTTTTTAGTTCTCTCGCTAACCTTTATTGTATATATATATACACACACATATAACGTCGATACACGATTTCATTTGGGTTCTTCCAATCTGTTCATTGGCTACGTTTACGGCGTCGCTGGCGTTTACGAGTAGAGAGAGAAGGAAGATGTCAGCTGCGTCGCTGTCTCGTTGGCATTTACGCTGTCATTGCTTACGGATGCGATAAGACAGCGATTTCAAACGTTTGTGGCGGTCATTTCAAAAGGAATTGCATTGATCGTGGTACGGTTGAAATACTTCTTTCGCTCCCTGAGGCTTTTGGCAAAGAGACACACGTGTACCTGTGTTGAATACATGGCGATCAGGGCAGATCGCGTTGTACCAAAGAATTATCTAATTAAGTTGAATTCCCAGTACGTGTGGCATATGTGATATAATGAAGGCTCCATACTCTATGAACCTCTCCATCGAACCCTCTTTCACCCTGACAGTTGGAAAATGAGTTGAAGGATTTCTGACTTCTGAAATGAAGGATTTCTGACTTCCGGCTGATACTCATAATAATATATGAATAAATGATTCCTGGAATCGCCTATCAGTATCTGCCCGAGTCAGACCGTTTAATTCAAATTCGATAAACTTTGACTACTTAGAAAAAAGCTTTTTGAAAATGATGGACAGTATGTAGATAAGTATGGTTACGTCGTGCTTTCAATTTTACATTCATCTAACTTTTGTACGCTGTAAGTCACAAAGATATGCGAGGGAAGATGGCTGCTCAAAGTGAAACTGATCTTAGAGCTTGACGATGTGAACACATGCCATTTAACTTCAAAATATATTGAAAGGTCGACATTACACATTACATATTAGAAATGAACATATGCTGTTCGCGTTACTTTCACAATCTTTCAAATTTCATCTCTTATCTTGAAGAACTCTTGAGCGGAAATTACATAGGCACTCTAAGAGAAGTGTCCTTTCGGATAAAAGTCTTTTGGAAAGTCGTGTTTACGGTATGACGATTTCTATGGATAAACTCAATGTCCACTGTATCGATTGTAAATACTTGGACAAGATTTAATATATGGACAGACTGTAGAATACCATAATGAAGGCTGCTGGGTAAATCTGGACCTAGTAATCTCATTTTATTCTTATCAATTAAAGTAGCGAGAGACGTATTATTCATAGTCCCTCTGTAGAACTTTCTGGATAATTGTACCTCTTCCCTCAAGGGAGAGGACTCTATTAGTAGAAAGCTTCTCTAAGCGGTTTGTAAGCTCTCGAAATCGATAGGGACACGTCGTACTCTTAGTGAACGACAACTGAATGCCTTGCAGCGTCGTTTTCTTTTGG
Organism: Pachycephus smyrnensis; assembly: GCA_030142225.1. Taxonomy (NCBI): domain Eukaryota; kingdom Metazoa; phylum Arthropoda; class Insecta; order Hymenoptera; family Cephidae; genus Pachycephus; species Pachycephus smyrnensis. The sequence continues at coordinate 677,816 of JARQST010000399.1, read as the reverse complement.
ATAACGAAAGGCAGCGTCATAGAAGTAAATTCTCTCGGTAGGTTAACCCACTACCCACCCTTTCTATATTCCCCAAAAGGCGTCGGTTAACTAACGGCTCTAACACAAAAGAATAAACCCCACGTTATTCGAAGAAATACCAAAAAATTGCCGCGAGGCTATAAAAAGTAAGTCGCACGTAAGTACGAATTGATTGACAGAACATTCGGAAAAAATTCACAACGAGGACCTACCGAATGCTGAAACCAGATCTTGGTACGTTTTCGCAATTCAGAAAATTCTTTCTGATGAATGTCACGTTACACTTTTTGCTACGTATGGACACTGGACCTGTTTTTCCTAAAGTATGGTAAACGTATGCAGAAGTGACGTTTGAAATATGAATTGCAAAACGCGCTGGATGGTACGTGGGAAGGTATCTCTTGGAAAACAGAAAATATTGGAGAAAAGAGAAGAGAGAGTGCGTGTATGAGTGTGCTATCGGAAAAAAATAGAAGCGAACAATCATTCAAAATCAGAAATTCCCATTCCATCGCAATTCACTTTTATCTCGTCTTTCTATTTTTTTTTTCTCATCAAAAAAATTCACTTCCTTCCAATCCAAGCAGTCAAGCAGCGCGCGCGTTAGCACCAATGTCAGCGATAGAAATGGCTGTGGGTAAGATGCCCTCCTGTGGCGTTGTTTACTTCGAGGCTCTTCAAGCGACGAAATCGCGTCAATGGACTCGTTTCGCCTTATATTCCCACAGAACGACAGCGTTTTCCGCTTTCTCGAAATCCATCTTGGCCCTTCCCATTTTCCTCATTCTTCTCGTTCTGTCTATTCACTCGAACTTGTCTCTAAGTTGACACGGAAACTGGTATCGAGCCTCCCTCAAAGTAATTCGCTGAGCTGATCGCTTCCCCTTCCTTATTCCTCGTCTTCTCCATCTTTCAATTGCTGAAACACCTTTCTAACACCAACAGTGTAGCAATGTCAAAAGCGATATTGTCATCCATCTTTCTAGAAGGTAGAAATAATTATACGAGGGACTTGTAGGCGTTGGAAACGTTACCCGCGTCGTTATGCAACTTAATAAGCAATTAACGGCTTCCTTATTGCATGCGCTAATTAAGAATTTTAATAAGCTCCTTTCTCGCTGCCCCATCCTGTATTTAAAGTCCCACTACCTGCTGCTGATCTGCTGGACTTTCTCGAAGTTTTAACGGCGAAGGACTATAGCTTGGTAAAGAAACAGATACAAGGGATGATCCATGTATAGTACTCTAGGACGCCTCGCGTCTAGACGCCGATTCTTGTTAATGTCTGCTATCTACGTTGTTCAATGCACTCAAGTCTAAAGCATGTCTCGTCCATATATGTATATAAGTAGAAGTTAAGTGCCGCATTAGCCAAGTACTCGAATAAAAATTATCGAAAATTGCGACAGTTTGCATTTAATTAGTTTTTGCTGAGCACTGAGGATGCAGTTGGCTGCTACTATGGCGGCTTCCATAGCTATTATGTGACACCAGCTGGTCTTCTCTGTATAGTAGTATCTACTGGGTATGCATTTTCACCTTTTAATATTCAATACAAATTTGCATTTACCACGAACACTCCATCCTCCTACATTTATGAGTTAACGTCCGTTCCCATACGCATACTTGCATACGTTGCAACTCTCCGTTATTCCGTTAGTATTTTCTGGCATCCAGAGAATTCAACCAAACTGACATTCCTAGGCTGTAATTACATTTTCAAACTGAAATCTACCAACCGGCTCTGTGCCCTGTGTTGGAATCATCAGTCAGCAACTAACAAAAGCTATTTTGCAAAATAACGTACGCCCGTCTCGCTGATTCTTTGAGTTTACTTCTTTCTATGCATTTTAATGGATGCAGGTAGACTTAAAAATTATACTGACTCTGCTCGTGATCAAAGGTACCCTTGCAGACTGCCTGCGTCTATGTTATATATGTGTATTTTATATGGTACATACTGGAAAAACGATAGCATTGTAACTGTACCCCGTAAAGAGTACAACTAGCTACTCTCTGAATAGTTGATTTTCTTTTGTAACGCGAGCGAACTGTAATTCTGCTCGCCCGGGGGGCGGCATTTACGTTCATGTCCGTTTGCAGTGGAGTCTAATTAAACTGCAAATTTATAGGCAGGTTATTCAAAATGTTTCGTTACTCACTGATAGTATTCATAGATGCTGATAGACAACGTGTGAAAATACTCAGAACCTAGCAGTCAATGATTTTAGTTTGAACCACCAGTAGTTACTCTAACCTAACTGATACCATCGCTCGTAATGGTTTCCATAGTTTCCTCTCAGATGGCTCTGCCAAGATTTTCCTCAAATAGAATTTCCCGGTTGCGCAACCATCGTTACCATCATCCGGTATCCAATAAGGATTATTAGAAGCTAATGGATTCATTCAGTACTTTGAAATTTTCATTTACACGTAATACCATATATTGACCACTAGAAACAATCAACTCATGTCCTACTTCAAGTATCCACAGGTTTGTTTTTTTTGCCATAAGAAAAACAAAGATTAAGTAAGGAAAGTTTTAAGAACCTTATGGCGGACCGTAAACCTTAAGCATTTCTTGGAGATTATATAACGATTATCCAGCGAGTTGGTTCCCATAGTTGGCTTGTTTGTTCCTTCAATGCCGGTTAAGTTTTTCTTCTTTTTACAGACGAAGCGGCGCTTAATTTCCCGATTAATGACGCGGAAGCTGAACGGGGTGCTGGTTAATGACTCTGTGGTTTATGCACCGCTTGCAGTAGCACGACTTGTGCGTAGAAATGCCTGCGGGTGGTTGAGTGCTACCAGAGAACCCTTTACCTCAAACTCACTTCGATATCGTTTCCGAGTGGTGGCGACCATTATCCTGACTGAGAAAGCAGCCAGCTTCAAAACCTTTAGTTTGCCACTGATTGACTTCCAATGTTAGTATACTTGCCAGTCGCGTTCAAGCCGCGTTTCATCATTCCACATTCCTCATTCTTTTTTTTTCTTTCAATAGGAAAACAAAAATTGATCGGTGCTTATTCTTCGTGTATGGTACGTATTAGGTAACCACTGTTGCAGGATGTTTAATGAAATGTGGAATTCATTGAGAGGAATGAAAAAGGAATGGAGGTAAGCAACTGAAATAGAATGTTATATTAGCGACGAGATTTATACTATGAAATTTCAGATGAAACGGAATGCTTGTACTCTCTACCCCAAAGGGACAGAAACGAGATGCGACAAATGGAGTGTGCCTGAGTAGATTCTTCCTGGCTGCCTTCTTGCCTGTGGCGAATAAGAATGGCGGATAACTGGGAATGGGAAAGGATACAAGGAATAAGAAGGATCCTGCAATGTCGAATGATATTGACGCAGTGCGTGAAGGATTTGATAGGAACGATAGAATAAATAGATATAGGAATGACTGGATAAAGTGAACGTATATAAAATACATCTGGATTGATCAGGTTTAATTTTATTATCGCGGTATGGGACGTCGTGGAAACGTAGGCTGTTAAAAAAATTAATATCGGCGCCTTGCGTCGCGACGTATCGTAAGTATACCTAGTGAGGTTGTATGCGAATATACGCGTCCCTTAGAGACTCCAGTTGATTTTAACAGGCGCGACTAAACGGATTCTCTTGCTGAGCGGATAATGAGTTCAATTAAAGTAAAGGGTCATGAAAATTGCAATAAACAAAATGACCAGACTTTATATGATTATTGCGCCCCCGCAATGTTGCCACGGGTGAATATACGCCAAGAAGCTTTTCTTTGTTGATCAACCCGCGAACCGGTTTATTATCGTCGTAACTCATCCATTATTCCATTAGTGCGCGTCATGCCATTTATTATTAATAAAGCCAACTAATAGCTCCCAGCTTAAATGCTCCGGCACGCGTTCACTGCCTAGGATAGTTAGTTCCTGATTTAATAAATGAATTTACAGAATACAATTTGCTTAACTCGAAGCAGAAAAATTTTTGCACGTTTAAAAAATTTCGTATAACAATGAAAATTCCCATACTCACGTATCTCTATGTAATATCTGCCAGACTGAAGACTCATGTAATACTATCTTCTATAGTAGATCCTTTTCGTACCGTCATTTCGATATTAGATTAAATAAAATTTCGGAAAGGAACAGTACGAAGCGTCGGGACGCTTCGCGTCAAGCGCAGAATAGAATGGGCCGATATAAAATTCACGAAAATGTATAAAAGTCGTACGATCGTAAAGTCGAGCCTTAGGTATATTTGAACATACACAATATGAGCATATAATACAGACAGGACGACTTTGACCTCAATTGAATGGAGTAACTTTTATTGTACCGACGCGAGCGAGCATATCCTTTTATGATTCTTTTCATTGGATAATTATTTTTCGTCACATGATTGCGTCAACTCCCAAATGCATATATATATATATCTGTGTATTCAAAGACTATCTAATTTTTAGTATCTCTGTACCAACAGCCACGGATCAGTCGACCGAATATAGTATAAAGAAAATGGCAAAGGATGGAACGACTATCAAACTTCAGGAATGCGGTTAGGAAATTAATAGCACTGTAGGTTTCCAAATGGTCTGTTGCGGGAGGACAGTAACTAACGCGTTACGTACGCGCAATGCCGAGTAGCTGTTGGTAAAATTTGTCAGTCACGTAGAACAAATGTACCACGAAACGTATATCTCGTTAATTACGGCGAGAACGTGACGCCATCTTGCAGTGAAATTCTTTTAATTAAATCGATCTTTCCATGGAAGAGTATACCAAGTAGGAAAAATTCAATAGTTCACGTGAACGCTGCTGGACTGCCAATGAAGAAAGTTTCAGAGCTAGAAGAAAGGGAGACAGACAATAATATTCGTGCGTGCATCCAAGAGCGAATAAAAGAGAAAAAAGATCTCGAAATATCTCGCAAAGTAAAGCTACACCTTAAGACAGTTTTTTATTGTTAAAATTGGATACGAGCGCGTTGAGATTTTCGTAATTTGAATTTACGTAGGAGGAAACCGCTCTGTTAGGTTGGACCATCCCTTAATTGGCGGTACCACATTCCTCCCCTATCCTTTATATCTTTTGGGTCAAAGGGCAGCGTAGGAGACATACCAACACGATTCTCTTGGGTACAACTGTGGTTACAAGTTGCAAAGAGACAAGAGAATCAGCGCGACGTTCAACAGCTACAACCCTTGGCTCCCTTTACGATTCGCGACAGAATCGAATCGAGGGAAGTAAAGCTAGGTTAGATAATAAAGAATCCATTTCGGAAAGCTTGGAAAATAACAAGAGACAGTATAGAAATAATATAGTAAATCAGGTAAAATCATAACAGTAGTATTTTATTCATTCACAAGTGTATCAAGGCGCTAGTAGTTAACGTAAATTAAAGGTCAGACCAAACCTTTCAAGATGATTGACGAGAGTAAACTTCGTTACGGAATCCAAAGCGGCACAGTTGAATTCCCAGCGCAATTTAACTCTGACTTAGTAATTGTTAACTTCCACGTCAAGGACAATAGGAGTGCCGTGAACCAGGGCCAAAATCTTTCAAGCAACAAAACTTGGAGAATTCGTTGTAGCGTCCGGTTTAGTAAGATCCTCGGACCGTAAATTACAGGGACCAATGACGTACTGTTTTCTCATACAAAATGAAAAAAGACCAGCATCCTTGAGAATAAATTCCCCGATGAATTTCGATTGTTATTTCGTGAGTGGGATCGCATTTTTTTCGTACTTACGTGAATACTTTTTCCGGCTACCCACGTAGGGGATTAGGAAAAAAATCGTATCTAAACTCAGGTCGGAATGACTAGCGAAAAGTTCGTTACATTCCACTTACACTGTATTTTCTATGGCATTCATTTTGCTCATTAAATATATTTTTTTACAAATTTCACCAAATTAATCCAACTGTGCATCATTCTGCTTTTCGTTACTCGTATTCATCCTGCTACTCCCTGACAATGTCTCGTTAGTGGTGTAACAGGTTTTCATCCCTCGACCCCATCGACGCCACTAATTACGACACCGCATCGCATAAACACAAACCGACGCTTATATAGATATAGATACGTTTACTACGCGCTCACTGACGTATTTACGCGCTCGCGTACATTCGTCCTACGACACGATTGACAATCCACCCTTAGGATTTAAAAGTAAATGGTATAGGTGTCTATTATCTTTTTAGATTCGATGGTGGAACAGGGGAGAATTAGAGTGAAATTATTTATCTTTCTTTCTCTGTCTCTAATGCCTGTATCTATCTTCCTCTCTCGATTTCTGACGCACCTAAGAATAACGCCCACATGCTTTGCTCTAAAGAGGGTCACTTATGCACGCGCCTATGTACGAGCTTTATGAATAATCCGTATTGATACTACATTGTTTACTGATGCATTAATATTCCAAGGGTTGATCAACAGGTTTTTGGATATAAGGGAAAATTGATTGACGATTTAAAATCATCGATATACCGCGGATTTCGCTGCTTCTAATTAATATAGATCGGATCTATGGATCTTTCGTGAATACCGAAACACGCTTACAAGTGGGTAGCAAGCGCTGGAAGGTATAATGCTCCTTTAATGAAACGTCTCAAGTTTTCGCGCTTGCGTGGCTCCCACCACGCGGTAGCGCAAAGTATATAGGACCGTGTAAGCCACCCCGAACCGTCACATTGCAACCCTCAAACTACCCTTGACGCTGAAGAAAAATTTGTGGAAACACTGTGAGAATTCGATCTGCTATTGAGACATAAGAGCGAATACGGTAGGAGGAGGATTAAATAATAAAACGGACTTCATTAAGATCGCTAATTAAAAATCTGCCTAAAGACGCAGCAACGTTATCATTAATAATCAGTCGGATCTATTATCGAATCTTATCAAAAACATACTTTAGTGCGCGGGTTCGAAGTAAGCCAATAATTTTGACCATAACCATAAAAATTAGGTAAACCGTGAAAATAATAATTCGTTTAAACTAATCGTCCTTAAATATTTTTAAATTATTATTGCCTGATTATAAAAGAGGCTTTAATTAATATCCTGATAAAGGAGAGCGTTCGGATCGTGTTGTCATTGACGCCACTCCCGCGATTCTCACACTTACGCGTCGCGACGCTTGCGCGACGCTCAGGAGAGCTTGCAACTAGCGAAACCGCGCTCGCACGCAGCCTGCGAATTTATTTCACGGGCTTCACTCTGTGTGTCATTCGCGCGTGATAAACACGGAAAATCGGCGGGCTCCTGGGACTCCATTAGGAACACCATGGGAACGTCTTTGATTATTTTGGTCGTCGGGACGCTACTTGCAGTAACTGGTACCACAGGACACGCGCTCGCGAAGAGAAGCGCAGCTGGAAACGCGCCCGGATCATTCGACTATCCCGATTATGCAGTCAAGTACGATGAGTATCCGGTGAGTGAATGAAAAATTATTATAATTTAAATATCCACCTCCCCCCCTCCCACGCTTTGATACAATATTTACCCTCTGTAAATACCTGTTTTAATATTTACATTCAAGCGACACTTATTCATCCACGTTTTACTGACTACCCGCGTCAATCGATTTTTCAAAAAGATACAAATTCCACGATAACCCTGATAACCAGTATCTGTAGACCTTTATTAAATTCGAACTTGCACCGATTCAATTTGACTAGCGCGCGGAATCCGTTTAAACAAAGTCAGTAGGAATGAAACAGCGTACCAGTAGCTATACTATATTATTTATATATACGTAATATGCAATTTTATTCGAATCGATCAAAAGACCTGAAATAAATCGGTCAAAGAATATCTCGTCGATTGACCTCCGCGACCCTCGTAAATTTCGTTGGTCCCACGTGGGACGTACGTGAATTTACAATGGGTATTAGATATATCAATAAAAACTTCAAAGACTCCGCGCCGTCCGATGATAACAATTTATTCGGTTTATTACGTCAGCAAGTCTTCAGACCGATTTACCCAGCACCGTGTACACCATGAATAGAAATTCGAAGGAGCATTACGTGAAGCATTTCTGCCTTATTGTGCGTTCTATTGCTTTATTATACCAAAGTACGAGAATATATATTGTTGCTTTTAGGGGCGCCTATACGCAGCTGCTCTCATACATGGGCTTATCAACAAATTCAAAACTGTCATCGACACCCGGGCACCTGTTGGACCGTTCTTGTAACGTTTTGTGCCGTTACGTTTTCAACCTCTTGAGCGCCCTTCGAACTTTCTCTTAAATGCCATCCCACCCCCATAAATTTCACTCTACCTAAAACCTCTTTGAACCCTGTCCATGTATCTACAAGCTTTCATCCTCTTCCAATATTATCCATATACACTGTATAGGATCGTCCATAGTTTTTCAAACGACCAATAATCGCGCACCATTACACCCTGAACCCTATTGACAGATTCGACCCCTTTGTCACGAGGAATTTTCATCATTCATGTAAATACTTATTGATGACCCTAGACCTACAAGATTGTGATACCTCGTGCGAATGTCATTTTCATTTTTCTTTTTTCCATTTTTCTCTTCTTTTTTTCGTATCATCCCTCAGTTATACGACTTGATCAAGAATCGGCCGATGGCTCCATTTTATTGATATATATATTTTTTTCTTTTTTTACTCTTTTACCCACATAACAAAGGTATCGAGCTATCGCTTTCTTTCCCCTTACTCATCTCGAGTTTCTTTATTATCAAGGATGCCTCCTGCTTGTATCACAACGCGAACTTGATATTATTTAATCATTCGCTCGGTAGAGGGACGACGACGATAAGACATTCGTTATCGACTACTACCTTTATACGCACTGCAAATACTATTGCTTGACAAAGTAGTATATCAGTATCACTCAGCTTCATAATACTTGCTTGATTTACACGTTCAATTGACTAGGGTAGGAGAGAAGTCTTCTCTCAGCAGTAGCCGAGGTGACTGGCGTTACAAGCTGGTTATCTATTGAAGTTGTTCTTGCTTGTTTCCGTAAAGCTCGAATTAATGACCATTGGCAGTGCGTGGTACATGAATCAAATCGATTGACTAACAAATCCGATATGTAGCAGCAGCTAAAACGTAGTTAATGGTAGTACACACCCAATTTACATGACAATGAATTTGTCCAGCATATGCTCTGCGTGGGGTAAGCCGCTCACGTGGCCAGATATAAAAATGATATTAAGCAAAAGTTATATTCCAATAGGATTGATATAGGGTCAGGTGGCCAGAGAAAAATTTGAATGAAATTCAAGAGACCCAGTACGCATTTTAATGGAGCTTCATCGTGATCCTCGAGGCTATGACGTGCCGGCAAAGGGATAGAAGATCTTATGGGGAGGCTGAATTTTGGTGGCAGGTTGTATCGAGAGTGGGGGAAGCCTTTTACTTCTTACAACGATCTAAATTCCCTTTGGTTCTATGCGAAGAGCCCGGAATTCCCTTAAGCAAGCTGCTTCCTACGTTAGTCTTGATAACCACCCTCTCTCTCTCCTTCTCTCTCTTTCACCCCTCTCTATCCCCTTATCAATTTCACAATCGTATCTATCCTACCCTCGGTACCCTTTTCAACAAACTTACTTAAGGGATACTCCGCAGTTCAAGTTCATTCCTACTACTGCACTGAATAATGACTGTCGAACAAATGATTTCAAAGCTACGCGCGACGCCGTGATATTACTTACGCAACGTCACATAATTCATTTATCGAAGACCCTTATCACCCCCCGACTTTAAACCTACTATGACGCCTGTACACGGCCGTAACTTCATATATTTTTTTTTTCTTCCTCCTGCGGCCGCGTTTATTAACCCTCCTTCCTAAAAAGGTCCAGCCGATTCGTTTCCATTACGGACTAAATGAGCTGGTGTATTCACGCTGGCAGGACCCAAACCTAGATATAAGCAGTCTTGCCAACAGCAGTACAAAGATGAGAAAAAAAAGCGGGAAAGAGTAGAGAGTAAGGTAAAATTGGATGAAGAGAAATGATGAGAGATTGAGCTAGGACTATGGACTAATGTAGAGGACCATCAAAAATAACTAAACGTTTATAATTAGGGTCATGAGTGTCTCAGAAATTATGTTAAAACAAATGACTGTCATACTTATCATCGTCTGGTTCGTGCTATAGTTTTTCGGTAGAGCAACGTTGCCATATGGCGTAAACACGCCATCGAAATCCCGCATTGAAGTCTCTCTTTATGTCCCACCTGAGAACATTCTGACCTAACCTGGCTACGCTTAAACAGGCGTATATATACATATACATAAATGAAGAATACGGAGTGGATACACGAGCAAATATTTATACACTGTATACAAGATTGATATAGGATTTAATGTAGACATATACCGTTCACCTTCTGATACTGCTAATGCGTACGCAGAGTACGATGGACCACTCAGATTAATTGAATGGATCGATACGTCAAATACTGATTTATTTAATTCTTCGAATGACTTGACAAGACTTTAAAATCTGACGGAGAGCTAACATTGGCTTTTAGGATTTAAAATATCAGCCATTACCTTCGCAAAGCCATTTCTTGTATGGGTATGATTTTATCATTGATTGTATTGTTGGTCAGACGAACGTATTACTGGTTACGTATGAAACGGGCATAACAATTGAATATTTGGAATTTTTATCTGAAGCGTAAAAAAGGCCTTTTTCTTATACGAATGAAATTTTTGCTGTTTCCTGTGATGGATGCCCTTCGCCTCCCTGTACTCTAATCGGGAGCATTCGGTTGGCAGTTTATGGTCCATGGTTTTCCCATCTTGTATCTCCCACTCGATGCCCTCTGCTGTCGTGTTCTTTATTTCTTGCATTCCTTTCTCTTCTCCTCGTCGCTTTCCTCCCTTACGTTTCTCGTACTCCGTCGCACCAGGCACTCGTATATTCGACGAGATGTCCGCAACGAAGGACATTATTTGACGCGTGACCTTTTCCTCCGGTAACTCAGACCTTCTTCTACCTACAGCTTGGCTATAGGAGTTTCACCAACTTTCAACCCCTCTTGATTCTTCTCTCCCTTTGTACGGATACATTTTTTTTTTTACGTATACCCTGCGTCTGACTCCTACGAAGCATGGAATTGGCTGGTCTTTTCCAAAAAGTCCGGATAACGTTACACGACTCTTATCAAAAAATATCTTTTTTACGTAATTCATGATGGATCTATTATTATAAAATAAATCCTCAAAATTGTCTCGGGGATTGGACGGCACTCGTCCTTATCATGGTACCGGTCCGGCGTCGTGCGAGGCATCAATTTTCGAGGTATTTACTCTGGAGATGAAATATTACGAAAGTGTAAACGGAAGGATGCTGAGAACGAGGGTGAGATTCTGAATGAATGAAAGAAAGAGAGAGGGTCTAAACGAGAGGAATGTTTGCGCAATGTTTTCTCGCTAAATCCTCTCTTATATCTCTGTTAAAGCATTCCCTACCCATATTCTTATCCTTATCTTTATCCTGGGTATATCTGTATATACGACCCGGAAAGATCCTATTCCAACATCAAGTGTCACAAAGTCGTACAAGTCTGAAACGAAATTGGAAAAAATCAAGACAACCCCCCTAGAGGAATTTTTTCGTAAACGCATATACACTCGTGCGTATTCAGAGCACTGTTATACGGCATTAAGATTTCTTCTTAACAAATCAACGTTTCTCAAGGCTAGAAAATCGAGTTTTATTGTTATCCAGTAGATCGGCCCTACACCCATGTCAGCCGCAGAATCCCAGTAGTGGAAGCGAACAAGACGCGGCCTTCCCAGCGAATTCGTAAAATAGGAAAAGTCTCTTTAAAAGAAAGTAATCAAGCGTCGCGGCGCTTTACACTAACGTCCAGTGGTGTATAATGAAACCGTCAAGAGCCTTATCCGCCATTCAATTTGTACCTTGCAAAAATGCCACTCTACCGCAGCAAATCCTTTTTTTTTCTACATTTTTTTTTCCTCCCCGATGCATTCACACTTCATTGCGCTCTAACCATAATCAAATTCCTTTAGAAATTCATTTCGCCAGAACACGCCACTGGTTCACCTGCCGCAGCTGCAGGACGAAAATCTCACGTTTTTCAATAACGCATCGCAGTCATCCATACGCTTATCAGCTTACTCAATTAATACATAATTAACTTCCGTCAGGATGCTTGTCACGCGGCCAGTCACCATACCATTAGACTCTAATAACTTTACCCGTCCTAACGAGACTCATTATCCCGTGGAAGGAAAATAAAAAAGGGGGAAAACAACACATCAGACGTAACCAGCAAAGCAACTCGAAAAGAAAGTGAAGGAGACAACGACATGAAATTGTTGCTCATCAGGAAAAGGTCGCGATCGGTCCTGCAGGCTGAAATTACACAGAAATGAACAAGGGGGTTGCCATTCTGAAATTGCCAAGCGTAACGCAAAAGTAGCCTCGTGGCTTGTGATGCTTGTTTGTGTCTCCCCCAACCCCCGCTCCTTCACCCCCAACCACCCACCCACCCCCGACCGCTGTACCCAAGGGAAAGGACACTGTAATCCCTGTGACTACGAGTCCTCTATACGAGATACCCGTCACGCTCAGGCACCCTACCAAAGGATACCTAAAGGGTAGGACTATTTTCTTTATGTAAGAGGATCTCGAAAATGGCGCTTCCTACGTAGCAGCCATTTTTTACAATGAAAAAGCAGATTACTATGATTTCTCTGGTAATAGGAGTACACGTGTCCATCTTTGAGGCAAAAATCTCTTATTGCAGATTATACGTTCTTGTTAGGTACGTTGTATATTAGTAAAAAAAAAGATTATTCGAAAGAAACGACCTTTGACCCCCTCCCCCTCTCTCTTGCATCGTACAGATACAGATGTTCTTTTCGGTTGACGTAACTTTGACACTTTTACCTGTTATCCTCCTCTACTTAATTTCTACTCGGTTTCACGCACGCTTCGCTGATCCCTGAAAGCTCGGAGACTGGCGAAGTTTTACTTAAAGTGCTCGGCAATGGGTTCACGAGTAACCGAGGGTGACCATGGGGGTGGTTACACGGGTTACTAGAGATACCAAGGCGATGACTCCTAGGAGTTGTAGTTCACGAGTAGTTAGGGAAGAGTGAAGCTTTTTTACACGTTACGTGTTGTATAAGCTCTACGGTGGACGAGAGCGAAGAAAAAGGAGAGAAAAAGGGAAACGAGCGTCTAGAAGCGGTCCCGTGAGTCGCACATGTTAAATTGGCTAATCGCCAGTACGAGCGTGTTTACCTTGCTGTCGTTATTAACGCTAACTTATTAAGTACGTGTTACAGGGAAAACGGAGAATGTACGTGGACTTGCAATAGAGCGGTATGAGTGGACGGTGAGTGCTTTTACTGCGAAAGAGCTTAATGTATGAGCGCTGTGAGATTCGCGTTTTAAGAGTTGCTTGTTGAACGCGTTATAAAGTATCGTCGCGCGATAACGCATGCTAACCAAATTCGAAAGAAACGTCCAAGTCTTCCATCGAAGCTTTTGATAACGTAATTTATAGAAAAAGAATGATGGACTCTCGAATAAAATAAATCAGAAGTCGTCGATTTAAAGTCCCGATTACATTATTTGCTGACGCTTCGATTATATATTTTAAAGAGAAAAAAAAGCTCTCGTTCAAATCCCTCTATGTGCTTTAATGCCATAAAATATCATGTATGTATATATATATATATATGGATAAATATAATGGAATATATGTATACGTAATTCCCACGAATCGAAAAGTATTATCAACAGGGACGCGCATTTGCGCTTATCGCGATTAATCGTAATTGGAGTGCGCTTTAATGCATCGGTGCCCAATGCAAAATTACAGATCCGGATTAAGTGGCATCTGCGCGGATCATCTCGCACTTTGGGAGGACGCCACTCTGGTACAGAGGCACGAATGACGACTTGTTGAAGAATCACAAAACGTCACGAACTTCATTGTTATCAAGCTATAGGTATAACAATGATAATAAATAAGGATGTCAGTTTTGAATGTATACTGGATTTGACAAGTTCCAATAGTAAGGTATGGGATGCTGGATACAGGCAGAATGAACCAGAACCGAGCACAGGATCGTCCTGTCTCTGACGTAATTTAAAAGATATTGAGAATATGACGTAAACGATAGGAACACAGAGATTGATGCCCGTAACGCCTATACGAAATGGAGTTGGGGAAGATTTGGATCTTGTCAGTCTCTTCCATTTTAAAGATGCTCATCTCGCTGTTTCTGGGCTACTGAACTGAACAACTTGTTGCCTGTCGCCTCCCACCGCTGCAATAATACCAACCCTTCAAGAGCATTGACCCACCACGGTAAACTCTCTCGCGTTACCTACCCTATCTCCTCTTGTTGAAACTCTGGAATACAGCCAATTCGAACTTCTTATTTGTCCAAACAATAGAAGTCTCTAACTGAATTATTAACGTAATTAGAACCGACAGTATGTAACCACTCCTCTCGAGTGACCGTAGGATATTTGCAGTCTTGCTGTACATTGAAAAAAAAGATTGTCAAGATAACCATCCCCGTGTAAATTAACTGCTGGACGAACGGACGAATAGTCGAAGACCCTCGCCACGGCAATCTAATTTCTATAAAACCTTGTTCCTGATAGAAACGCAAAACGTTCGTCTGGACTATCTAAATGTCAAGGACGTGGACTGTCAAGGTGGACCAAATGATATTACAATTCGATTATGCCTAGGTACGGTCTAATGGAGAAGACCGCCAGGGTTGAACTTGAGGGTGATTTTGTTTTCACAGAAGATATTTAAAAGCCATCCCTGTTTCCATTATCGACAAGCATCCCCTTGACCTGACCCACGAGAGTGTAAAGAGAACAACCCTTAGATGCAAAATATCTTTCTCCCAGTGCAGAGACCCCTTAGCAAGACCAAAGAGGAGGGGTCCTATGGGAAATCGATGGGAATTCATTGACAATGGAAATATTGACGTTGCTTCGAATTGTTTACACATTGTCAACCAAGTATTCCATTGTCCAATACAAGAATGTAATCTACGTATCGTATTTGGTGACCAGTGAATTTCATCATACGTGCCAAGGGAGTATTTTTTTTATGTAGTTTCCTTATTCGGAATCCTCTCAACCCGAAGTTCTAGTGACGATCCAGTGATTGTCTACGTACTTATATATGCTTGCAGGCATCTGCCTACGTACTTACTTCCTTACCTGCTTACCTGTTTGCCGGTAGACTTGATACGAAATTACTCTCGAGATCGAGCCGATAATTAGATCGACGGGAAGTTCGAAACTCGACTGAAACGACGGTAGCTGAGGAACTCTGATAATCAGCATACACCGTCGAATTCACCAGGTTAAAGTCAATACCTCGTTACGCGTCAGGGTAAAATCGATGGAGATTGCATTTGTTTGGATGGCGTGGGGGAGGGAGAAGACTGCGGTCGAGCGAAAGAGTGACAGAGCGAGTGAGCGATAGAAAGAGCGAAATGGATTAGAAGAAGAAGGAACCCGAAGAGTTCCCTCAGGATTGACAAGAATATTAGAAGAACCCTGGAAAGACCTTTTTCATACGAATAGGGGTAGTAGGTTCATTTTCTTCCTGATAAATGTGCTGATGGTTTGGGTATATACAGGTAACAGTCACCCTTAGGGATTGGTGAGAAACTGTCAGAGTTCCTTGGAAGGGTGAAGTATCAGAAAGCATCTTCAGAGAATGCATCCCCGTGGTAGCCACCAATGTATAACTCTAGGGGGTTGGTTACGTCATCCTGGGGATTAATGGCGGCGATGTAACCGTAGATAGGGTGGTTGGACGATAAGGGAAAACGTTAAGGATCACGTAGCTCGTGATGTACTCGAATATTTACAAGGGATGATTTCGACTGGCAAACTATGTACCATACCTAATAACAGTAGACGTTTTATACGATGCGTATATATGTTAACACGCCGGAAACTCAGAGGGTGGCAAGAGCGTCTTATACAGAAATTGCAATAATTCAGTAAAAATATATCGAGTCTGGTCAATCCTAGTAATCAACGGATCAGTTATGCCCCACGGCTCGCTCTCCCCTCCCTTAACCTCTGGACAAATTTAATATTCATTAACGTCTCATCTGCATATCCATGCGTCACACGTACGTTACCAGGAAACTAAATAACGTTCTATCCATATTCAGGTAGCAGGATAAGTATCCGTATAACTTTTTCACGCGCTGGGTGACATTCAATTATTAAATCCACCCCTAGGCCAGCCAGTCACCCAGTTATATTCAGTCGGTAAGTCAACCAGCGAGCAACCCCCGCCATTTAGCTCCACCGGAAAACCCGGCTTAGTCCAATTAAATCGCCACGGAAATTCTTCTCTCTTTTATTCTTTAATTGTAAACGCTCCTTCAATTGTGTAGCTGCCACTTTCAAATCCTCCCTTAATTTTTCCATTACTTTATTTCCAGCGACTCCCACGGTACGGGTATATATTCGTGCTTGATTGTGATATTTTTATTCTTTTCATCAACGGCGCGACGGTGCCGTCTTCACGTGGCAACGACGACGCAATCGTATCATCTGACGATTCACCGCAACAAATAATAATCAGGGACTATCTGTAATCTCGTTGGTTTAAGAAAGAGAGGGAGAGCAGAAGACGGTTTTAGGTTATAACCAACGTCTCAAGGACATTAATTATTTTTATCGGCGATTTATCAGTCATGACGCCGACTAGGGTCCCGTCCGGGCTCAATTGATATTCAAGATGGCGGCACTCGGAGTAAACAAATTTTCCAGGCTCCTTTGCCGCGACGAAGAACGTGGCCCTCCGCTGTTTTCACTTAATTAAAAGAAACGAGGCGAATTCCTAATTTGCTCTTTTCATTATTCGTTATTTATATATTTTTTAAATATTTTCCTACTTTGCTGTATCGCGTTTATACGAATTACTTATCATTTTAATTTACAGAAAATTCTTTCATCCGTGCGATATCCGTTTACTCCTTAATACTTCCTCGTTCCAAAAGTAGAGAGGATAAACACCTGACGTAAGCGATCTGTTATATATCCTTGATATATATATATATTTATATAGATATACAATCCACGTATATATATTACAGTATCCTTGAGTAACTGGTTATAACGTACCATACGGTAGCAGGTAGGTTGGTAAAGCTCTAAAGATTCTCTCGACGGAGAATTTATCACGAGTCTAGTGTCGATTTATTGCGGGAAAACTTGGAACTAAACGAACGCTGCAGTTTCCCGCTGTGCGATATTAAATATGGAAGACGCGGTTACCTCGTAGCAATACACTATATAAAACGCGCGCGTACTTCAATGAGGATATCGTATAGCTACTTGTAGCGTCTTATCAACGGAAATAACCAAGGAGCCTTATCTTCTCAAAAGAAGTCAGTATCCTGGAACGTGTACCTTCGCACGATTTTATTAGCTTCTGTAGAGAAATATCATAAACATCAGCTATTGCATCAGAAATTATTACACTTTGACTCTGACCAAAAAATATTATTTTTTTCATAACCTAGGTCGTCGTACCGAAAAGGGCAGCTTTACTCCTGGACAGACTGATGGTCGCCTTGCAAAAAGCCGTGGACGACCAAGGAATCGGAGGCGGTGGAGACGGCAGATCATTAACCAGATCAGCACCGCGTCATCCGGTAGCCAGCTCCCAAATCGTACCAGCCGCTGACGAACAAACGGTACGATTTTCGATTACTGCTTAATGAAAACACAAGATGCACTTCGTTCCATTAAAATAGATAAAGTCAATTCCTTTATCGATGACGTCTAAAAAATCCTGATTTTAATCCAAGCGAATGTGTCACTTTTTTATGCCTTCGCTATATGCGTCTCTCTCTTGCCCATGTAAATGCCAATGGGTCTGTCTCTCTCGCACTCACGGTCGTTATGGGAAATTTGCACAATTTAATGTCTACGGCCATACACCCATGTTTTTTGGTTAAATTTTTTTTTCTATATTTAAATCAATTGATACTAGATATTCGATGATCGATTTACAGATGGACCTTCAACGCCGTGGACAAGCCAAAGGACGCGTCTATTGGCGCTGCTACTTCAATGCCGTAACATGTTTCAAGAGGAAGTGATGAAACCGACCACGAGAATTCATTTTCCCAAATCGTTTCATCTCCTTGATTCAATGTAATACGACGAATCTTCCAATACTTATAGGCCTCTCGGGCAGGAGGTCGAATCGCTATTCGTAAATCCTGGCAGAATTTGAACAACAGCAACACCAGAAAACATCAGTAGATAATACAGCAAGGACGCCATGTTCTAATGCGAAGCGTGAGATTTATCAAAGCATATTCAAGCTTATCTAACTTTTGTTATCCGCCCGTCCTTTACACACCTAGTCAATTTTCTTACCTTTAAATTTTCTGGTTAAAGTACGTCCCTCCCCTTTTCGCAAAAACTTTGTGCTCTCCTGCCCTTATCATGATAACGTATACCGGACCCGTAGATTTTAAGTAAAAGGGCAAAGGTCAACCAGAGCCATATCGTACCTACACGTATCTTATTTGAAAAAAACCCGGAAAAGCCACAAACGCTTGAGTTCGAGTGACGGTCGTCGAGATGATGGATTAGCTGGATAAGTTCAGTGACCTCGAGAGGTCGACCTTATGCCTGGTACACTTTCTCAGACTGGGTCGAACTCTGACCCCGACGTGTCGAGCTATCGTTTTATGTTGAGACTGATAATGGGTTCACCGAAACACCGATAAGATCCGACGCGATGTGCGAAAGTGATTAATGTCGATCGCAAACAATCCTGAATTTTCTTGAGGGTTCAAAGGTCATTCTTTCATCCCACTCGGAAGTACCTTATTAACTACTTAAGTACCTAGTCCGAAAATGATTCGCAGGTCTAACATTTATCGTCAAGGGAGCCAAACTTTTTTTAAGTAGAATATTATCCGCTTACTGTACACCCAACCTGTGTAGTTAATTATATTGAATTGCTTATGTTCTTATATAAAATAAATGAGATAAAGGTACCGACTACCCTTTTACTTATCCGTGTGCGTATATACATATATATATCACCAGCAAAGTAATCTCTTGAAAATCGTTTAATTCCCTTAACCCAAAATCCATTATGGCGGCTCTTACGTAATATCGTAACCTCGACGAGGTTGTTATTTTACCTTTTTTCCAGGAAATATACCTTACGGTGGGGATGTATTCGTAGAGCAACGGAAGACGGTACACGGAGCCGGAATCGTAACGTTTGGCGACTGCCTATTTTTTTTGCCATCATTCCGATGGATCCTCCAATCAGGAATGAGATAATAGTTTTTAAAACTGAGCTTTTGCTATACCTCCATGACTTGTATCGCGAATCGTACATAGAAACGCTACGGAACAGGGTTTCTAGCATTGTAAGCCGTTTTCGGATCACGGAACGTTGGATTGAGCATCCCCCAACTCTTCCGTTCTGTACACGGCGGGGGTGGTTCTGAGCTGAATAAAATCCTACAGCATGAAAGTCCCAAACAAACAAAAAGTAAATCTATTATGAATCAAGGGGTTCGTACACCCTTTCAGGCGAACCCTCAGTTGGTCTACGAGCTTTACCCTGCAGTTGCAACATAATTTATCCCTCAAAATCGCAGTGGTGATTCGGGAGGACTGCGATACATCCTCTTTCTCCGGTACTTGTGCTTCAAAGCGAATCTATTACGAATATTGGACTTCTGGTTCGTGAATAAGCTACTATGTAATGCCAATATATGAATATCACTGTCAATATTCATAATTGGTTCCGGTGGTTGCGTCATTACCCGTTGGCAATTTTACAGTGCCAATGTTATACTCAAATCCCATTCAGACTTCCCACACAGTACAAATGTCCGTGGGGCATTCACAGGACGTCTGTACGCCCATAGGGCGTCTAAGGGTCATCCTTAGGATGTTTGTGTTGCGTGGATGTTTTATGCTAATATCAAGAACACTTGACGGAATTTTATGCTTACGATTAACAAAGGTACGTTACATGCTTAGAGATACTCAGTGATTTACATAAAGATTTTTTTCATTGCACGGACTGTACATTCGTATTGCATAATCGACCGTTGTATAATTATTTAGTGTCTATCAAAAATCCCGAATGAATCTTTTCAACGTCTAAAAAATGTTGTAAATATTGTGCAAGTGGTAAGAAAAAAAAATGGCGGCTTACCTAAATGAATGCACTTATGGCTGCACTGCTCTGTAGTTGCTGCTGCAAGGATCCTTTTTATGTAAACCGCATATTACCTGTTATATTTGATTTTGAGGGATAGACTATGTGATTTGATGCATTTTGCTTATTACAGAAATATTTCCAATATGGTTACCAAATAATCAAATAATTTTAACAAACTCGACAGCTACGACTCACCTCTGTCCATTTGAAAGTTGCGCCAATTTCAAAATAAATTACCAAAATTCTTTTTTCATATTAGTCTACGTCGTCTTGACGTCGCGTTAGATCGCGTGTGATATATTGCTTCATTTTTGCGTTATACAAATCACTGTTAGGTTTGAAATCCTCCGACGGGTCCTGTGAGTGATTAAAAACGTCAAGGGACCGAGGAACATCATCGGGAGACAAATCCTCCTCTTTAACTATGTCTGAGAGCGAGTTTAATTACTGTAGTCATTTTGGAGAAACAGTAAAATCAGATTAACTAAACTTTCTCTGCTTGTTTCAGATTCTGGAAAGAAACTACAATATATACTCAGGCCCCGTTATGTCTTTCTCGTTCTTGATTACCGTTACTATAATATGAGCCTGTATATTTCAATTTGAAAGGACAAGTTTACCAGGTTCGATGTTTCACGATATTCGACGTTTTTTTCTTTGAATTCCAATGAGCAGCAACCATATTGAGCTCACAAAATGTATGACGCACCTGGTCTCCCTTCTTGTGAAGATACTGATATATTCATCTGTCCGTTATACGAGAAGGAAGAGAAATAGATGGATTTTTTTTTCATAAATCGCCTATATATACCGTGCAATATTTTTTACAAAGACAAAGTATACGTATCCAGGCGGCTTAGAATAACGACTGGATTGAGTCCTGATAAGAAATTTCAAATTTTCTGGCTACTATAATATTACGCCTTCAAAGTGTGCAGCTACCAGTTCCTTTCCAGTCGATAATAACAGTTAACAAATCTATCCGTCGATTTAAATAATAATAGATACAAAAAGACTTTCAGGTATTATATACAGCTCTCTCTTAATTCACTCTTCTGAAAATTATAACCAACCGACTAAGTACTAAGAATTGATTAAAATTGA
Source organism: Pachycephus smyrnensis (assembly GCA_030142225.1). Lineage (NCBI taxonomy): Eukaryota > Metazoa > Arthropoda > Insecta > Hymenoptera > Cephidae > Pachycephus > Pachycephus smyrnensis. The sequence continues at coordinate 656,453 of JARQST010000399.1, read as the reverse complement.
GTTTCAATCAATAAACCATTGACGTAACGTCACAGTGACGTGCGGGTAACAGAAATTTTGTCAGACTCATTAATGCCGCCTATTTGAACCCGTAGTTCACGTTACGATATACCCGCATGTCTTTTTTGTTTATAATCGCTTGTATCAGAAATTTCCTTGAGCTCTTTCGTGTCTCGCCTTACTGACCCAGTTCTTCGATTGACGCGCCGTCATCGCGTAAATCGAGTTATCACGTTGCAGTTTCATGAGACGGTATATCATTCGTCGTTAACACTGAACGTCAAGTGTCAAACGTCAAAAGTCGATTGTTGGATATGAATGAGCGACTAGAACGTTCTCGAAGTATGCTCGATCAGCAAAATAATCGATTCTAAGGAATCGACAGTGTCGAATATCGCAAAGACTGGATTCTGACTGACTGCTCTTATCGTTCTAGAAAACGAGCAGAACGTTCGCCAAGACTGCACCGGCTGTAAGTGCGCATATCTCATCAAGAGGAAAGTGCATAAAGGGTGCTCGTCGTTTCACCAGAGGATATGACGACATTTGATTTACGTTCAGAGACAGAGAAATTCTCTTCTAGACAAAGGGCTGATTTGTAATCAGAAAGGACGGTGGATGGGTACTCGGATAGATTCTGCGTTGGGAAACATCGAGGAGTGCGATTGAGAAGATTTATGAGAATAAAGAGAGAGGAACGTTTATCAAGAAAAACAGGGACGTATGGTACTACCTCTTTCTCTCTCTTCCAATCAAATTAAACAGAACGGCCGTTACGGACGTTCGAATTGGCAGATGCTTCATATATTCTTTAATTTTATTCACTATCGAATGCGCCTGTCATTCGGAAACTGTTATCGAATACCGACTATACTATAGTGCTAGTATAGCTTAGCTGACTGTTTATTAAATTATACATAGATTACATAGATTAATACTGTTGTATGATTGTAATACTGTTGTAGGCTCGGTTACTACGTTACGTCTAGCGCTGATTATGTCATTTCCGGAAACATGAAACGGGATTGAAGTAACATTTATAATAATTGAACTTGTCTCGTTTAATCATCAGCTCACTGCTTGTACTCCTCAGGCCATTCCTGTTCGAAGGATCCGCAAGGTCCTTCTCATTGAGCATTGTTGTCCTGCCAAGGCGTGATAAGGTCTCTAGAAACTTGAGAACATCCTGAGGTGATTGATCCATAATCCTGTAGCGGTTAGCATCCTCCGAGTAATCCGGGTTGTACCTCAAGGAGTCATCGTGCGCGAAAGGAGTACCCTCTTTAGGCATTTCAAAAGGTACCTACAAAATACAAAGGAGAGTCAAGGGGACTCTTTGAGATAATACGAAATTGAGATAAGTAAGATAAGTAACTAAAAAACAGCCATCTAATATTATATGTGTGAAAAAAAATACTTTGCAACACAATGCTACAGAACGTCAGTAGTAAAGCATCGCGACGCCTGAACGAAGAAGACAGGAATTCATTATAAATAAAGAACAAAGAGCGTAAGGCGAAAGGTCAAAAATGAATGTTTGAAGATAAAAAATTATAAGACTGACAAATATATTTCAAAATTTCATTAGGAACGTCCTCCCTTACTTATATTACGTAATTGTCAAAGACTCCGAGGTACTTTACCAGTTTACATCTTTAGTGAATTTTCTACTATGAAATATTCCAGGAACAGAACCAGGACATGAAAAGCGTCCTTACCACAAAATTCTGCAGGTAGTGGCGGTTACTTATCGAATAACTCACGTTTCTTGTCTTGTTAATTAAACGCGCGCCATTTTGGTAAGAAGATACGAGAAATTTTACTACCGTACAGGGAAAACTACTTTATTACTTGTTCTTCTGAGAATTAATAGCGTTCTAATAAAATATACTTGAATTCGAGAAATAATATCATAGTGTCCCTTTATATTACTTTTTTAAATGTCATTTCGATATTTAGTAAGTCGTTTCAAGTTAATGTAAGGGCACTGGAAGTAACGCAGTCAAATATGCGCGCGCAAGTGAGTCAAATTATTATATGGTGTCTAGTGTCACGTCTGGCTAATGCAAAACATGGAATGATTTGTACGCAGGATGAGAGGAAAATTCTTAACCTTTACTCCCGGCTCTGAAACACAGAATCTCCCATTTCGTGGATTCCGCTTCCAGTAAACGATTCGCATTATTCAAACAGTGGAACGAGTTAGGGGGAAAAAATACAGCAAGGCAGCCCTTAAAAGATCATACCTGATCCTGATAGGCTTCACAGAGGACGCTATTCGTTATCAGGAAGACGAAAATGGTACTGCTAATAATCTGTCTCATCTTCAGGGAAGTCGGGATATCACGATTTAGGATTCGACTGACTGTTCGCGGGTTATGCGAATCGGCTCCTCTTTATACATGCGGCATCTCGCTAATTTAGTGCGAATATAATCCTGCCACCTGGACAGGGATTGACTCCCACTTCTCGGACCCCTATCGCGATGACGACAATGAGGCCAGAAGTTTATGACGACAGCAACGGGGGCAAAAATCAGCAGGTATTTAACGGCTACTTTCTGTGGATATAGAGTGTGAGGATTAACTTGCTTTCAAATCCAATATTTAATATGCTACTAGCTTAACAGATTCCATGGTTTTATTATCTGTTCGTGGCTGATTCTATGCCCGGCTGGTTATCTATCCACATGTTCTCACAATTAACCTGGTTTATGAAAGCTTTACTGGTATCTCATATGAGCATTCATCAATTTTTGACAGATGCCATTAACTGACGTATTAATATATTGTTAATGTAAGACCACGACTAGTATTGAGCATAAATAAGTATTTTTAATTTTTGAACATAAATATTAACTGTCTATATTAGCATATCATGATATTCCCTTTCTTCTCATTCTTCTGAATCTCTCTTTTATTAGAAATGCAGTCATATAAGATGTTCTGAAAGTTTCATTAACTTATTGTTGTCACCATTACGCAAATATGATCATTGAAATTGACTTGAATTAGTCAATCTGATAGCATCCCATTCATAATGGGCAGTAATTATTTAAATAATCGGATTCATTTTTTTTTTTGGTAATATCGGAGATAGAATTATATTCTAGATTTGAAGGTATTAATAGAAATAAATTTTACCATCCATATCGTCGGTGTCATATGAGTAGTTCTCCTTCGTGCCGGCAAATTCGAAAAGTTTCACAAGCTACCATGTAGATGACGCCACTTTCGCTAAATGAAATAGTACACAGGAAATGGAGTTCATATTAATATTACTTTATGGTGATACACGTGCTTTTTATACACACGTGTGGGATTTATAATGTGTTATTGCTGATATAAAATTGTTCATTTTCACATAAATTATACATAAACGGAAGAAAATGTCTCGATTAATTGTGAAGAATTTGCCAAAAAGTGTATGTGATAATAAATTAAGGCATTGGCAAATGATGTATCTCTAATTGTATATCCATCATATTTGTATGACGTCTTGTTTCTCCAGGTTACAGAAGCTAAGTTGAAAGAATTATTCAGTCAAAAAGGAATTGTTACGGATGTACAGTTGAAGTATACAAAGGATGGCAAATTCCGCCGTTTTTGTTTCATTGGTTTTAAGACAGAAGAACAGGCACAGGCTGCTTTAAATTATTTCGATAAGACATGTATCGATACTTCAAGAATATCAGTGGATATGTGTGCTGGTTTAGGTAACATTTAGTTTGTATTTACCTTTTATTAGTGTAACTAAATGTAAGTGGTATGTATGTTGCATTGCCATGCAATTTTGTAGGAGATGCTTCGAAACCAAAATCTTGGAGCAAGTATGCTTCTGATAGTACAACTCACAAGATTTCTAATGAAACGGAAATACAGAGCAGTGAAACACAGGAACATGAAAAAAAGACAAAATCCAAGAAAAAGAAAGAACTTGATAATGAAGTTATACATGCTTTAGAAAAGGTATATGCGTTATTCAAAATTCTATAAATATATTTAAAAATATTTATCTACATTGACATAGTTTAGTTAAGCACATACTTATCTAATTTACTTAAAGCACAAGGATGATCCACTCTTTACTGAATTCTTGGAAAGCCATGCAGCGGGAGCAGCTAAGCAGGTCTGGAGCAATGATGCTATAGCAAGTATTCAAGATTCTGGAAAAGTTAAAAAGGAAATCAATGATAACGAAAATGATAGTGAAGACGAGGATGATAGTTCTGCGAAACAGGATAACGATGAGAAAAGTGATGTGAAAGTTGCAGTGCAAAAAGTTTCAGATCTTGAGGTTTATACTTCCCCATTTTTACATTCAATCTTAGATATTAATATATCAACAAACACTAACCTATGCTATATATGTATTAATGTATAGTACATGGAATTGCTGAAGAAGAAATCTCAGTCGAGTAAAGAAATCGTAAGCACTTCCGAAGGAGCTACAAAACTGCATGGTCCTCACAAGTTTTTCACAGTAAAAGTAGTAGGACTTGGGTACACTCAAAAGAAAAGAGATATTAAACAATTTTTCCACCCATTAAAACCAAAATCTATACGAGTGCCGCCAAAAATCAAAGGAATCGCATACGTTGGTTTCTTAACCGAAAGAGAAATGAAACAGGCATTAATTAAGAACAAAAGTTTTCTAGGTGAATATCCTCTAAGCAGTATAGTATAGTCACATAAACGCAAATATTAATAAAAATATTTATTCACAACAGCCGGGAAGCGATTATCCGTAATGAAATACGAAGAAAAAGAAAATCACCAAACTGCAGCAATGCCAGGGAACAAAGTCCCGGATCATAAATGGAAGCGACAAGAAGAAGCTCTCAAAGAAGAAGAAAGTATAGCTGAATCAGGAAAGATGTTTATTAGGAATTTAGCATATACAACAACAGAACAGGATATAAAAGAATTATTTGAGAAATACGGTAAAACTTTAAATCTCATCAAACTTGTATCCAATATACCCTCGGTATTCGGATATCCGGTACAAATAATCTATGCAACATATGAATTAGGTCCCCTGTCGGAAGTGAATCTACCAATAGACAAGATGACAAGAAAGCCAAAGGGTTTTGGTACTATAACTTTTTTAATGCCTGAACACGCAGTAAAAGCCTATTCGGAACTAGATGGCTCAATTCTAAATGGAAGAATGCTTCATTTGCTCCCAGGGAAAGGAAAAGACACTACTGCGGAGGAAGCTGATCAAGGTACGTTAAGTATAAACTATGCTACTGAATAATTACATTATTGAGATACATTAAATACATTACTTTGTATGTAATCTATTACAGAGGGTTTGTCCTACAAGCAAAAAAAGGAATTAAAAAACAAAGCAACAGCAGGATCATCACACAATTGGAATACGCTTTTTCTGGGACAAGATGCAATAGCAGAGACTATAGCGACGACGTACAGCACAACAAAAGAAAAGGTAGCATTAAAAGATTAGACCTGGTTACGAAACGATAAAATAACTGCTTTCCCGGCATTCCAGGTTCTCGAAGACGCTGGTAAGGGTACGAGCGTGGCAGTAAGGCTAGCACTGGGAGAAACACAGTTGGTTCAAGACACAAGGAAATTTCTGGAGGAGAATGGTGTCCATCTGGATGCCTTCAATGGGGTAAAAAAAGTTGATTCACAAGATTCTTCGTCATCGCAATTATTGCGCGATAATTACTCTAGAGTTTTTATTTATCATTCGTGCAATAGCCAGCCGAGAAACGTTCCGGTACTGTGATACTTGCGAAGAACTTGCCTGCGCAGACAAATCCGCGTGAGATTCGAGAAATTTTCGCTCGACATGGTGAACTCGGCCGTGTCGTAATGCCTCCTTCGGGAATAACTGCGCTCATCGAGTTCCTTGAGCCGTCTGAGGCGCGTAAAGCTTTCTCAAAATTAGCTTATACGAAGTTCAAACATCTACCTCTGTACCTGGAGTGGGCGCCAGATAATACTTTCACAACAGCTCCAAGCAAATCTTCGAGAGATATGACAAGCGCAAACAACTCTAAGGTATCACAGGTCAAATTGGTTGACACAGTCGAGGAAAACTCTGACGTGGGTTTGAAAAAGGAAGAAAAATTTGAAGTCGACGCAAACATTAAGAAAGAAGTGGAAGACGAGGATGAGGAAGACGACGAGCCAGAACCGGATACGACGTTATTCGTAAAAAATCTACATTTCTCTACAACCGAATCAACATTAAAGGAAGTAAGTAGTTAAAATCGTTGTCTCTATTCTTTTCTAAAATTCTGCTTCATTGATGGTTTATAGTATTTCTCAAAATGTGGTAAATTGCACTACGCCACAGTCGCGACAAAGAAAGATCCTAATAATCCGGGTCAAAAGTTATCGATGGGATATGGTTTTGTGAGGTATAAAACAAAAATGGGCGCAGATCGTGCTCTGAAAGAACTTCAAATGACATCATTAGATGGAAAGTCATTGGAACTTAAAAGATCCGAAAGGATACTTCAGACTGACGTAGTGACTGCGAAGAAATCAGCCAAAATAACAGCGCAAACAGGAACGAAAATTCTCGTGCGAAATATACCATTCCAAGCGAATGCCAATGAGCTAGAAGAGCTGTTCAAGTATGCATCGCGTATACGTTTTTAGCATGAGCTTTCGCATGATCAATGCCAAGTGCATCCGCCATTTTCTGGTTTGAACGTGTTTTTCAGAGCGTTTGGCGAGATCAAGGCAGTGCGGTTACCGAAAAAAATGGTTGGAGTAGAAAAACACAGAGGATTCGCTTTCGTGGAGTATTACACAAAGAGCGATGCCAAGGTAAGAGGAAAAAAAAGATCAATTTCTCAATAAAGACACAAATCGAGTGATCATTCCGTGATAATAAAATTCATATAACTTTTCTTAATTATAGAGAGCGTTCAAGGCACTTTGCCAAAGTACCCACTTGTACGGACGCCGATTGGTATTGGAATGGGCCCAAGCTGAGGAGGGTGTGGATGAGATTAGAAAGCGAACCGCGAAACATTTTCACCAAGGTATTTGAACGTTCCTCTGTATACAGAGAGGGTCAATAATTGCTTGAGAAAAATAGGAAGTTGTTAGCAGTAATTTACGCGTCTCTTAACGATACTTTGGCGTGGCATTACAGAGGGACCGGACAAAAGAAGTAAAAAGGCTACGTTGGATCCAGAATCAGTGGGCCTGGATGCAGAATAAAGGCAATATATTACTAAGCTATTATCGTGCCAAGCTTACGAATTCGCCTACCTACGTGACTCGGATATATCCGAAAAAATGTATATAAAGACGCTTGGCGAGATTCGCACGTTTAGGTATGCCGAAGTACACAAAGAGAAAACCTGAACTGAATGAAGATGATTCCACGATTCTCCCTACCACTGCTACTAAAATTACCCATTTGACCCGAGGGGACACTGATATTTATTTTATGAAATTTACATACGAATAAAAGTTCCTCTTACGGCGAAATCGTACGGTGTTACTCTCTAACGTCCTACGCCTAGCGTGCCAATGACATTCGTTCAAATTCGTCACGTTGCGTCGGGACGCCGTTCCGACTTCCTGTCACGTTCACGACTTTTCCCACCTGTTACTTTTCTCGAAAATCCAAAGGGTAATACAATGTATCTAGGCCTCGCGTAGCAATTCCTCGTGCAATTGACAGATGCTCAGATAAATTTAAACTAGATTTAAGAAAGTGTCAAAAGTCATGCTCCCTTTTATTCTCAATGACACGTCTAAGGTCATAAGGCTAAGGAACCTAAAGTATCCTCAACTGCATTCCAACTTTAGGACAGGTGATTCCAGATGTATATATGTATTCACATGTCCAGACGATACCTAAAACAGATCTAAGAAGGTGTCAGTGCCTGTGGTGGCGTCCAGGGAGCAAATGTCTTCCTTTCACCTTCCCCGGCAGAAACCGCCGCGGGACCATCACACTCTCAAAGGAATGGAACTGTCTGACTGGTTCGTTCTCCTTGGTGGGATTGTGGAGGTGGGCATACCGACCCATGAAAGTAACAGTGCTGTGGAATAGCTTGCACACGGATCAGGTTGCAGTTGCCACGGATTCCTCGACGTAGTGAACGACGTGTTCCAGAGTCCGCGATCCAGTTAACATATCAGAACTGTTCTCCAACACTGGTTAGAATAACAGACAATAAAACATTAATATCGCGTGTGCATGCTTGAATTCATGAAAGAGAATAAAAGGGTGACTGAGTGATCGTGCTCGTGATCGCGATGTGCTCTTCCTGAATTAATTAGGAATTTTCGTAACACTCCTGATTACGCAGCGTCTCGAACGTCGTAACCGAAGCAACTCTTCAAAATGGATTGGGTAAGTGGTCGTTCCTAAACGTTACATTGCGATAATCGTTCATCGTCTACAGGGATAACTTATTCTCTTGGTAAATGTATCAAAGCGTGAAGAAAGAGCTTAAAGATTTAAGAGAGAAAGTAAAGATTTTCTTTGGCGAACAGCGGATCGGCTCGAGGTCGACGAGAGATCGGAGATCTGTGATCGGATAGGAAACAAGTAGTAGGTCGATACTCTTGCAAAATCATCAAGCTCGTTATAATTCCTGTCCGGTTCCTGCAATCCGACAGGATCCATATAAAGGATTCTGATACCTCATACCTGAAATATCCTTATACCTGAAGATCGTATAGTAGAGAGTCGCAACGTCATCGGGATGGAACGCGAAGAAGGATGCAGAAGTAAAAGAACAAGTTTGCTATTTAAAGAAAGTCATCGAAATACAGGGTGAAAAATAAAAATCCCCAACAGGAGGACAGTCAGTGGTTCACCTTTAGTCAGGTTGTCCTCGAGGGTGCGCCATCCTGATTCCACCATTGAATCAACCTTTCCATGGATAACAGGATGACCCTGCACCTGGTCAATTCCCTCCGGGACAAACAAGAAAGTCATCTCGAGGTCAAAGTATACTTTCTCAGAAAACGAATCATCGATCACGATCTACGACTGTTCCACCGGCTGATCATGAAGGAACGTCTAGTTCTTTCAGCGTTACTGATCTTTTTATATCGAAATCATTAACTCTTACGCGTCCTTGTCCTTGTTCGGGTTACGAGACAATAATCAGGGCACGTGTAATGCTATGCTGTAATATTGAGCATCTTCAAGAAGAAGATCGTTCACCAGGACTAATTGTACGAGTAATCCGTATCAGCACGGGAGTAGACGCCGAACGACGTCCGGCCCCGCCGGCGAATTCCTTAGAAAGTAAAAGTGACCGACGCCCGGCACACTTGTCCCCGTACAAAACCAAACGATTTACCTTTTTATTTGAAATACCAGTTTTCATACGGCTCGATGAGCAAACTGGGATTTTATAAGGATACCCGAAAGTCCGCGTCACGTGTAATCCCAATTAATATATTCCGGATTGTGCTCGGCTACCTAGTATAATGAAATCATAGAGAAAGGCTGTCGATTAGTAGCTATACAACGCCAGAAGAGATTGGATTAAATATAAAGTGACCTGACGAGCCGTGGCCTAGAGACCAATTCCAACACAGCGTCCTTGGCGTCGTCGACTCTTGTAAGAGTCATTCGTTTTCGGTTCCGTGACGCGTACACCGGGATTCCTACTACTGGCGAAAGGTCAGAAGGAGCTCATCGACACCGAAAAATAAAATGCTACTTATCTTTAAGTGCAGATCTAGCCTACACAATCTCTTTAGACAGATTCCCTATACGCACTACGTGCCAGTACGCCTTTTATATACTGAAATATGAGATGCCAAAGTGGCTTTATGGTTCTGCGTCTCGAGAGAATTTGCAAAAGGTCTTACGATTGAGAAGGCCACAATGGATTCCAATGGTCTAACGGGATCTCGAGATGGCTTTTAGCGTCATTGAAAGTCATCCTGTCGTCATCAAAATCCTATGAAAATGTCACTTTCGATAGAGTACCGTTAAATACGTTTTTACAAGGACTTACGACACAGTCTGCTTCGATCACTCTAGAAACAAAACAAAGACTAAGAACGTAATCTTCGAAAAATCTATTGAGATTAGGACAAATCCGGGTCACGAGTCGGTACTTCTAATTCGGAAATCAATTGCTAAGCAGGCAGATTCGCGATTCGACATTTACATGCGAGTCAATGTAAATCGACTTTCGCTGTCTTGTATGTACACGGACCAGCCAGCATCCACTTAGTCGTTCAATGGGTTCTTGGGATTGGCGGCCAATGTCGACGCATAAAATAAATTGATACTCGTGTAACCCGCAGAGGCTAATAGAACTAACTGTTTCTCGATATCCAAGGTAATTAGCAAATGTAAATGCGAGTGTCATGCCAGTCACTATGTTAATGCGTAAAAAAAATATATATATAATACGTATATGCCTAGAGTAAACTTGGACTGAACCAGTGTCCAGGTAGAACTCGTTTGAAAGCTCGTACCGTAACACAATGCTGAAGAATAATAAGTTTTGAATAAAAAGAACATCCATTAATTATACCAAGCGAAATTTACTATGCAAGACTAAACTATCGTATAGAGGAAATACCAATATTGCAGCCAAAAAGCCGAAAGACTCGAGAAAGTGACTTCATAGCGGACCGAGCGACGTTCCTGTGCTTTCTCCTTATACACATTGCGTAACGAGGAGTGGCTGTGTGTCATGGTTGTGGCTATTTTATATATATATATAAGTATATGGTACACACGTGCGATCGCTCTAACGTTAGTATCCATCGCGAGACAAGCATGTCACGCTTTAAGGCCGATTACAAGTATTTACCCGCCGCTGCTGTCGCGATGCTATTACGTAGCCGAGATCTTATTGATCGTGAAAGGCGCGCACTGAACGCTACGTGCCCTCCTTTAATTCCATCATTGCTGTAGCATTCCTCAGCCTCCTCCTCCTCCACCACTCTCTTGCGAAGCCTTCTTTTTTTTACATCTTCGCTTCCTACGGACGTCCGAGAGCATTGCAAAAAACACCCTAGCTAACGCCGTGACGCCCAGACATCGTGGGAAGCGGTTCCTTGACCCGCCAACGGCGCCGCGTCGCTTTTCTCTTTGAATTATTACACAATCTGCAATTGTGTGTACAGGTGTAAGAGCGCAATAGCCTGCACGCCTCCACGGGGCACTTCCTTAGCGGGATTCTTACGTTTTAGCGTTATGCACTTCGTTTATGCGTTTCGTACGTGAACGTAATCACTCGCTATGCGTAACGTGACTTTAAAAGCGACGCGCACGCGCCGCACGGACTTCCGGTTGAAGGGTGTCGCACGGGTAAATTATTCTTGACAGGAATTGTTAACGGAACGAATGACTTCTTTTGATTTACAGAAGGTGCGAGCCGCGAGGCAGTTTCTATGGCTCGGTATTATACTGCTGGCAATTCGATATGGTAAGTGCATCAGATTATTCACACCAGCTGGCTTAAACCGAGCTAATTTAAGCGGCGTTTTTGTAACGGACGATTTCACGAGGATAATCGATCCTCCGACGACAGGTACTCGTCGATTGCTTTCCGGTTTTAACGAAGAGAGAAAGAAAGAGATACGGAGAGATAGAAGGTGAACGAGATTCGTCTCAGATTCTCAGCTCTCTCGATTCAAGAAAATTACAGGTCTCAGGAATGGTCCAGTAATGTTCTAACCATTGCTCTCTTTTTTTTCTCTCTCTCTCCTTACGAGCATTCGAGAAGAGCTTTCTTTTATTGGCGCAATGACTCGTGAAAGCCTGTCAAATTTTATTCCAGTAATTGGAAATCGCAATACGCCTGATGAAAACTACCGCCAAAACTTACTATGTCGCCACGGCCTTTTAATAGACGCACTTATGGCCGGTCAAAACAGCGTGAAATCGCAACACGCGAAAATGTTTATCGCCGCGGTGAAAGCCATGTCTTATTCTATGTGAGAGAGGTAGGTAGGCACTGTCGAATAACTCGCAAAAAAACGGCTTGCCAATTGAATTAAATACTAGGGGGCCACTCACAATGAGCAAAGACCAAAAGTCCTCATTGTACATTAAATTGTACGTGGATGAGCAAATCGTGTGAATACGTGCGAATACACATGTAGCATGTACCTAGTCATCGCGGACACCACTTGTCCATCGCGAACGCGAAAGTTTCATACGACTCGATCGCACATTGCAATTTCTCCCCGGCCTCTAGTTTCACCCGGCCATTTACGTGAATATATCGTGGCACCTGCCTCCTGGCTACGACGTTTCCTCGACTCCTGGTGAACATTTCAGGCGCTGCCGAACAACGCGTCGTATGCTACTACACCAACTGGTCAGTCTATCGACCTGGGACAGCCAAATTCTCACCGCAGAACATCAATCCTTATCTCTGTACGCACTTGATATATGCGTTTGGAGGTTTCACCAAGGACAATGCTCTGAAACCGTTTGACAAATATCAGGACATTGAGAAGGGTGGTTACGCTAAGTTTAACGGACTGAAAACTTACAATAAAAACTTGAAGACGATGCTCGCCATTGGTGGATGGAACGAAGGATCAAGTAGATTCTCACCAATGGTTGCGAATCCTAAAAGGAGAAAGGAATTCGTGAAGAACGCTGTGAAATTTCTCAGACAAAATCACTTCGACGGTCTCGATCTTGACTGGGAATATCCAGCATTTCGCGATGGCGGCAAAGCACGCGATAAAGATAATTACGCAAACTTGGTTCAAGTAAGATAGTCATTATCGATGGAAGTCAATTATAAGATTTTTGTAAAAAAATTTCAATTTCAAATATTATGGCATTGTAGGAATTACGCGAGGAATTCGAGCGGGAATCTTCAAAGACTGGCAGAGCTAGATTGTTACTTTCAATGGCGATACCTGCCGGTATCGAGTACATTGATAAGGGATACGATATTCCACGATTGAACGAATATTTGGATTTCTTCAATCTTTTATCGTACGACTATCATTCCGCCTTTGAACCTGCTGTCAATCATCATTCTCCTCTGTATCCTCTGGAAGAGGAGAGCGAGTACAATTATGACGGCGAATTGACAATTGTAAGAGTTTATTATCGCAGCTTCCTGCGAATTATACGAATAACTGAATCTGTACTTTTAATAGGATTTTACCATCAATCATCTATTAAAAAAAGGAGCATCCTCTGATAAGATCGTTCTTGGTATTCCTACCTACGGCAGATCATACACGCTTTATAATGAAGAAGCTACAGAAATCGGATCCCCTGCCGACGGTCCAGGAGAAGAAGGAGACGCGACGCGAGAAAAAGGATATCTTGCCTATTACGAGGTTATTAATAACTAAAGATTATTCATGACAAAAAGCAGACATCATGGATCTCGTGTTCTCTTTCTAAATAAGATTTCTCTTTCATAGATTTGCGAGAGCGTTATGAATTCTGATGATTGGGTAGTAGTGCAACCAAATCCAAACGCAATGGGTCCTTATGCTTACAAAGGTAATCAGTGGGTCGGATATGACGATGAGGAAATAGTTAGACAGAAAGCTCGCTATGTAAATGAAAAGAACCTGGGTGGTATAATGTTCTGGTCCATTGACAATGACGATTTCCGTGGCAAGTGTCATGACAGACCTTATCCTCTTATCGAGGCTGCCAAGGAGACTATGCTATCCGGAAACGAGTAAGTCATCAGGAATGAAACAGCCAAAACAAACAAATTAATATAAACAAATAGATTGATACAAATGCATTTAACGTTTTAGGAAAACACAAAGTGCACAGAAAGGAAAAACAGTAGATGGAAGGAAGAAGATACGTACTCAGGGTATTCAGGGTAATCTGGTGGGAAGAAAGGTACCTGCTGGAGAAGGTAGACGTACCACGACCTTGGCGCCGGTTTCGAAGAATCGTCCTCTATCTACGAAACCAAGAAACAAACCAGGAACTCAATTGGACTCTAATGAGAAGGAGGAACAATCCGTGGACCCTCTGGATGAGAACGAAGATGAGGATGACTCCCGTCTCGCCAGCAATGCCGTAAGGAGTCTTGAGTCCACTGATGATAAACCGAAGAAGAACAAACCCCGAGGTAAGAATCGTCGTCGACCCGGAAGCCAGGGTGGACGTAAGAGGTTGCGAAATCAAAATGCCGAAAAAGCATCACAGGAATCTGACAGCGAAGTATCCTCAAGTAACAAACTGACGACTCCAGAACCACCTACGACACCAGATCCGGGAAGCGGTGAGTCATCCACTAGAAAAGAATAATAAAAATATTAATTTCTGCACAATGAATAGAGAGCGAGAGTTTTATTGTGTCACTGGAAATTTTACAGACTTTAAATGCGAGGACGAAGGATTCTTCTCGCACCCACGGGATTGCAAGAAATATTTCTGGTGCCTGGACAGCGGGCCAGGTGGCCTTGGTATTGTTGCACATCAATTCACCTGCCCATCAGGTCTCGTCTTCAACAAGGCAGCCGACTCCTGCGATTATCCACGCAATGTGATATGCCCTAAATCAAAAACATCCTCGGGGACGGTTGTTTCCACGACCAGGGCACCAATCACAGCTGCAACAAGTCGAACTACGTATCTTCATAGTACAACACAACGTACAACAACATCTACATCTGATAGCGTAGAGGACGAGGAATATTATGATGACGATGAAGATGAAGAGGAAGAAGAGGAAGATGAGCCCGTGTCAACGACAACTGCTAGAACTCTGTTATATAAAACAATCAGTAGAACCAGACCTACTACAACGTCAACGACAACTTCAACTACTACAACCACCAATCCTATAAGCACTACCAAGTCTTATCAATCCTTGCCAGAGCGTAGCCGCACGACACAGAGCCAGAACATAAACGAGGATGATCCTGAGGAAGATCCTAGAGTGATCAAGGAATTGATAGACCTCATCAAGAAAGCTGGTACATACACCTTCCGTGTCTTCTTCTCATACACGCAGCTATGAACAATTAAATAACAATTAATTCTTGCCGTTCCAGGTGGTATTGAGCAACTGGAGAAACAATTGCTATTACAGGAAAAGAACTTGAATTCAGGAACAACATCATCTAGTGGAAACGTTACTCCAGCGACTATCAGTAGAAGCTTATACGAGCGTGTACTCAATAGACAGTCTCCCAAAGGAGCTAATACACTCTTTGGATCACCAAGTACTATCGCCAGGTTCAGTACTACCACGACAAGTACTGCTGTCAATAATGATGAGGAAACAGACTCAAGAAGCAGAACCAACTTCCGGAATGGTCCAGGTAGAGCTCAGTTCGAGGGATTGGATGACCTTCCTGAAGTGAAGAGTCTCAGAAGGGCAAAGAAGCCGCAATACGTCACTATCGAAAGACAGAGGTGAGATACAAAATCCCAATGGGAATTCAAATAAAATCTGTAATTAATATATTTTTTAGACCGTCAACCAGACCACCTGATTCCGAGGAAGAGACTGAAATAGATGTTCAGGAAGAGGAAGACAGTGCAAACGTTGCATCCTCCGAGGAGAAAGCCATAAGCAATCCTCCGGAAGTCACTGACGGACCTCAGAGAGTAACTCCCAGTTACGTGAACATCCGTCGCACTCGACCGACCACTGCAAAGTATGAGAAATCTTCTGTTTCTTAACGCGAATCTAGTGTAAGATTAAATAAATCTCTTTCTCTATTTACACAGGAGCGAGAATGATGTAGAAGAAAAGGTAGAAGACGCATCTGACTTGAGACCAAACTTTAGAAGACGAAGACCCACTGCCTCCAAGTAAGCTCTCTTAATATTTGTCCCTACGATGCTATGATATATAATATTGCGTGTTATTTAGGACGACCGAGGATGCTGCTGACGATACGATCAGGACCAACTTCCGTAATCGACGACCCACGACACCGAGGTACGATAACTCCGATTCCTTCTGTTAACTGATAAGACAAATCTACTATCGAATTTGAATACGTTTAAGAAACGAACCTGAAAACGACAACGACGACGAGGATGATGCAGAAGAAGATGACGAGGATAAGAGAAAGAAGCTTGAAGAAGATCAAAATGTGCGAACTGTTGCCGTACAGGAAGAAACCCCTACAACAAAGTCTAGGTCCGTATCACAAAATAAAATTCAATAACATGTTACATCGCTGACAACTAATTTCACTGTTGATAGGTACATCAGTATCAACCGTTTCAGAAGCACAACCGTGTCACCAAGTGAAAGTCCATCTTCAGAAAGTGTTCCTATTCCTGAATCTACTGTGGAAGTAGCAGAAAAGTTTACGGCCACGTCACCAATAACCGAGGCAGTAACCGAAGAAGCAGCATCGGAGAGTCCAGTGTTCTTAACGACGACGACAGAGACACCTACGACTACTCCAATTAGTATTTCTTCAAGTGAGGCCTCTACAGTGATAATTCAGGAACCCCCAAGAGAGAGTACTCTGCTTCCTGAGATCTCTAGTACCAGCAGATACCTGGAGAACGAGTCTTCAGTGAAATTGGTGGAGGAATCCGCAACGGAAATTCTCCTGACGACAGCGGAAGTATCCGATACTTCTAACCAGGATGCTAGTTCCTATGAACCATTAACGAAAGAAACCACCGCCGCAGTATCTCAACCGAGACCCTTTGGATTCCCACGACGAACACGTCCGACCGTTTCCATATCCGTGACACCATCCACGGAAGCCACGACCCCCATAGTCCCCGTAACCCAAGTGCGACAGAAGGTGAGTACCCCGACGCAAAACTTTGCACGATCGTCGAACGCGTACGAGGTCAGAGGTCGAGGAAGGCCGAAATTCACGATTCTTGATAAAACCGGAAATCGCGATTCGGGCGACCTTGACGAAAGAAATGAGCGTGCTACAACACGACCCGTTAACCACTACGAGGATGATGGTGATGATAAGGATGAGGATGAGAGTAACAATGAGAAAGTAAGTAGGTCTAGAGTAGGTGTCAGGTACAGAGGATCTAGTAGGTACACGCCGCCGACGATTACGCCTTCCGTCGAAGATATTTCTTTGAATTCGATCATCAAGTCGAGATCTGGCAGACCTTCGGATACCACAGCAACCACCATCTCGACGACGATATCCGCTTTCACCACTGAGAGTTCCAGGAGACGTTTCCGCCGACCACTACGGCCGACTCCCGAAACAGTCAGCGAGGCGACACCAGTTAAAAATGACATCGAAGATAGTCCCATAGTCAGGATCACGCAAAACAGTCTCAGGAACGAATTTTCTAAAGTGTACAGACGAAAGCAGAATAAAAATGAGGACAAGCTTAGTGATACAGATGATGACGACAGAATTACCAACATAAGGATTATACCAAGAGCGAAACCGTTCAATCGTGAATTATACGGTAGAACGCGTCCTACTAAATCACCTACGAGACAAATCGAAGAATCAGGCATTAACATTCTAGACGGAACAGCGTACGATACACTGACAACCATTCCTGAAGAAAGTCAACTTTCATCAATACCCTTTTACCTTGACGCAACCACTGATACCACTACCACGACTCCAAATTATTTGGATAACACGACCACTGACACTACTGCTACCATTGACAGTATCGATACTACTACCACCTTCACGGAAAACACTATAGAATATACAACTAGTAATACAGAAGCTCAAAATGTTCCTAGTACTACCTCAGCCTATTCAAATTCAGCAACTACAGATTCGTTACCAGAGATCACTACCTTAGTTAATATTAATTACGCTTCTACGGAATCATCAACGAGCACCGATCCTACTATAGAAACAGTACAGGAACAAACTACGTACTCGAGTCTCGTGTCTGATGATAAGACTAGCACAGAATCAATTAGGGAAAATAATGATGAGATCGTTAGAATGCGTGGACCGTTTAGACCGTTGAGGAAAAAAATACTTCGTAGTAGACGACCTATTACCGCAGAATCCTCGTCAAGTTCTCCAACCACTGAGGAAGACAATAATTTCGGACGACCATTAGGTAATCGAAGACGTAAACTTATCAGACGTCTTCGTCCTGTTTCTCGGTTAACAACTTCTACGGAATCCAATATCGATGATGATGTTAGACAATACAGATCAAGATTGTTCACGAGATCTACTACCGTGAAAAGTACTACCAGAGAAGGAGTCTCGCCGGAAGTACAGGATAGTGAAGCAGCAAGTAAAATTGAAGATAACGTAGAATCAGTTACCGAAACGAAAACTTTGACAGAGGAGAATGACATTTACACTAACGTACCGGAAGTTACTTTAATAATTAGTACTGAACTTGCTACAGAACAAGCTTCCACTATAGTTTTAGATTATACTGAAAGTGATACCACAACTGTCACTTCTCCAAGTATCACCGATGAGGATGTGACAAGCTCAGCTACTGATAACATTATCAATGATAATTTTGCTACAACAGAAAATATATTAGTGACTACGACCTTGCCTGACAATGAGCAAACTATTGAAAGCGGCACAGAAAGTATAGAATCAAATGATACATCAAATACAACGTCGACAGAATTAAGTACAACTTCCGGCACTGCTAGAAGATTAACAACGAATAGAAATTTCGAAAAAACTGATAGTACCGAAAGAATAGAGAAGATAGATAAATTTACGAGACGCTTTAGAACGACCACTCCGTTGACTTCCGTAACTACCGGAAGCGACGACCCCCGTTTGGTTCGTAGAAAATTCATTCGTAGAAGACCGTTACATCCTGTTGAAAATAATTCCGAAAAACCAAGTACCCGTATCCTGCCAATCTTTACAAGAGGTCAAACACTCACAACAGAATCAGCTGGTCTGGATCTTTTATCAAATCGAAGAAAAAATTTATTCACACGACGTCGACCAGTCTCTTCCACAGCGACAACGCGTTTACAACTTGACAACGATGACAATGACAATATCGATTCATATGATGATGGAGATGAGAATGAAGATGTCGAAGAATCAAACGATACCGAGAAACAAGTCTCGTTCGACATTGCAACTAAAGAGGCTCCAGAGCAGATTGGTTATGACACTATATTGTTGAAGGACGGTATAGCTACTGGTAGTAACATCGATGACTTTTGGAGACACTACACAACAATAGCAACAACGTCAAAACCAACAAGTACTCAGTTACCACCAGAATTGAGACCGACGTTCAAAGTTCCAGATTCTCTTCGTGACAGATTTTTGAATCGTGACGAAGGAAACCTTGACACTGTCCTCGAGGAACCGGCGGAAGATTTGATTGAAGAGGAGCAGGAAAACAAGGAAGAGGAATTAAAGAAGGAATCCGAAAAACCGATAACAGTAAGGAATTATCGTAGACCGGAATCGCGACCGAAATTTCGCGTACCACAATCCTTAAGGAACGACAAGAGTAGCACGGCACAGGATGCGACTACCGAAGTCACTGGAAAGTTTAATGTTCCTTACACACCAGACAGATCGTCCACAGCAAAGAACGAGATCACAAGGAAGTCACCAGGTTTTCGAAAACCTATTAGTTTTAACAGAAGCACACCCCAAGCTCCTTCCCGCGAAGAAGCCACAAATGAGGAAGAAGAGAACGGCGAGGAAGAAGAGAGCAGCGAGGACTACGAGGAAGCTGAAGAGGAGCACAGGAGATTACCTATATTCTCTCTGGCAAGAAATACAACTAGAAAAGAAAATAAACCTATATATCCTCTAGTTTCTAACAAATCGCGTTCTTATCCTAAGCGACTTAATACCTCGACTGAGTCGACGGTTACAGAGACTCTAATACCAGCCAAGAAGTTTGACTATGCTGCAGATGCGGTTCACAGAAAGCATTCTTACAAAACCAGCACAGTGAAGAACCCTGCGGATGATACTCCGGACAGTGAGAACTTGCTCGACGAGAGCGAGTATTCAGCAACCACCTTGAAACCAGTGACGCGTTTGGTAACGAGCGTCACAGAATCCGGAACGACGGAGAGACAGAAGATCCTGATAAAAACAAAATATTCATCATTAACATCGACAACAAAGATACCGGTTCAGAATGTACACGGGAGATACGAGTACTCAACGATGCCTAGTCGTCCCGACGCTTCTAGCGTTGAGAAATCCTGGGACGCGTCTTTGGCCGAATCTGGGGAATCATTAAACGAGATTCGCACGCGCGACTCGACTGAGAGAAGTCCGGAGAGGTCGACCTTGCCGATAGAGAGCGAATTCGCTGAACGTCGGGGAAGGTTACTAGGTATCCCGGGTACTTTTACGACAGAAAGAAATGGCGAATCATCGACAATAGAGATAGAGTCGTTCTTTAGTAACGTGATAAGCGGCTCGAAGGCGAGGCCGGAATAATAGACTCGATTATATATTCTTGCCATACACATCCTGAAGGAAGCATCGCTCGATCACGCATCCAGTATATACCTAAGCTCCATACACATCATGTAGAACACGCATCTATTATATCATCGTACGCGCGTCACATACGCATCACTTAGGAACGCGCGAATACATACAGAAACGGAATGAACGGAACGTCGCAGCGCACGAATTGTCTACTCGTCGAGGATGGAAACAAAAAAAAAACAAATTCTGCGATGGTCAATTCACGAGGAAAACGAAAACTCATCTGGGATTCTCCTTCTGATTTTCAGGTGGCATTGGATACCTTCAGGCTACCTACCCTCAAGGAACTTGTTGGTTATCGTACAGTTGATACACGTGAATACACAACGTCAGCACCCACCACGTCAATCTACCCCTATGACATAGATAAGAAGCCCGATACCACTACGCCCCCAGATTTTGAGATACCTGAGCATCCAGAAAATCCACAGGATCCACGGGAGAATCTCATTGAGAAAGGATCAAGCCATGACACTTCAAATCTAGATCCTGAAACAACAACAATCTTCACCACGGAACCTTCTCCCTCGACGTCAACGCCAATGACGACGTCAACGACAATGACGACGTCAACAACGATGACGACGACAACAACGACGTCAGCGCCACCAATCTTGAAGAATGATAAACCGAGAATAAGATACGTGAAACGCGTCGATGTTCCCGTACGTATCCTGGATGAATCTGGCAATGATCCTCTCACGGAACTGATCCTGAGAGTCCCTGAGGACAAACTTGACAGCGCCATTCTCAAATCCATACTCCGAGTAGAGCTGATCAATCCTTCTGATCAGAGTGAGAGAGAGAACAAATTCAGAAGAAGGAGGCCACTGCCAAGAATACCATCAAAAACAACAGCAACTGCTACAACCGTGAAGCCCGTCACAGTCAGAGGAAACAGAGTGATCCTCCCTCGCACAGAATTCGCAACACGTGGATTTTACGTGACTAAAAGTTTACAACGAAATGCACTCTCTCCGTCGCGAACTGCTAAACCCTCATCGACGACAGAATTTGTTACAACCGAATCTCCCGCCACAACCGAACCTTCTTTGACAACATTAACGACAGCGAATAGCGTCAATGAATTGTCCACAGATTCCCTGAAAAACTCAGAAACAAAGACTTTCGTAATCTCGACAAAAAGTACAGCAATTCCAGAGACAACAATTGAGAATAATTATTCAACAGTGCCAAATACAACGTTCACCAGGATGCCAGAGTCTTCGGACGGATTTACCACTCCATTGGTCACCGTTGATTTTGCGTCATCTGTGCCAACATCAACGGATGGAACCACGAAGACGACGTACAGTCGTGACGCAACGACGCTTATGCATACCAGAATAACCGAGACCGATACCGTGGGCACTAATTCCACACAGACCGTTTCTATGATCTATGACTCCGAGATGAAAACTGTAGAGAATGAATTCGTCATGAAAGAACACGGAACGACCGTTCCTATATCAGAAACCGAGACAAGCTTCCTTCAGACAACCGATACCAAAACGGAAAGAAATCCGACGACATTTTATCAGACTGATCCATACACTATACCTAAGGAGGGCGATACGACCTTCTTTGAAAAGATTGATACCAAAACAGAAAAAAATCCAACTACAGTCAGTTTGCAGACTGACCCGTACACTATATTTAATGAGGACGATAGATCATTCCTTGGGAATATCGATGATAACGCCGAAAAAATTACAACTACAATTATTGAAACTCATCCATATGAAACTACTCAATCAGATAGAGATTTAGCAACCGAGAGAACGTCTCTATTTAATAATATAGTTACAACCGATAGAGTAACGACGAGAAGCAGCGCCGAAACCGCAGCCATTTTGAATGATGTAGAAGAAGAAGAACAGAATACATCATCCAAAAAGGATGCTACGTCCACGACCGAATTATTACCTACTGTTATAAGTACAACAGCAGAATCTTCGCAGTTTGATATTGGCACAACAATAGAATTCGTACACTCTAGTACTGATACAACAAAAGAGCTTATAGAATCTGGTATTGATACAACAGAACCTATACAGTCTGATACTGAGACAACAAAATCTTTAGAGTCTAATGATGTTACGGCAAAAGAATTCTTGCAGTCTAACGATGATATAACAAAAAAGTCTGTACAGACTAGTACTCATACAACAACAAAATCTGTACCGTTGAGTGTTGAAGCAACAACACGACCTGTACAGTTTAATGTTGAAACAGCAGAAGTATCTGTCCCGTCTACTATTAACGCAACAACGGAATCTATATATTCTAATGTTGATACAACAACAGAATCTATAAGTTCTAGTATTGGTACAATAACAGAATCTATACAACCTAGTATTGATACAACAACAGAATCTGTACATCCTAGAAATGATACAACGACAAAATCCGCGCAGGCAACTACCGAAGTAGTACAAGAATCAGCAAATGCGACTAATATAAGATCTAACGAGATAGAAGGGAATACAAATTTTTCAAAATCGGGAAAACAAAGTTTCATACGACGACGCGTGATAAATCGAACGACAGGCAAGGTCGACGAAGATCGTCTCCATGTAAATCCGAACGGTACGAGGCGTCGCGTAGTATTGCGTACTCGAGGAAGGATCGAAACTAGTACCAGGACCGACGACGTGCAAAGTTCTAGCGTAGCGAGCGTCGAGACGCCGGATCGAAAGTTAAAGCCAAGAAGGAGGACCGTCCTAAAGAGAATGAGGCTCAGGACAAGCGGAGTAGCAAGAGGGAGCGATCTGCCTGAAGAGAATTCCGAAAATAATGGCGGTTCCGTGCAAGTTCAGGATTTGGAGGCACAATCCAATCAGAAGAATACAGACCGTGAGGTCAGTGCCGCACGATAACGCTGTTCTTGCCAAAAAAAAGCCGAACTTCTCGTCGAAACTTCTTCTCCTCGCCTACTACTTTCTTAACGCTACCGCCATCTTACAAATTGACATATGGGACCGTTTCGTGTATATAAATCTATGCATAGTATAGATATAGCATATCTACGCGCTGGCCTCTGTGTCTTTTTCTATCTGTCTGTGCATCAAGCATCCATAATTTGCCTGCCGAAGAAAATTCTCTAGGGAATCGACTAATTCGTCTCAACGAATGGCGCGCTTAACTATCATTATTACTACCACTATTGCTGCTACTATTATACTACTATGAACTCCGCCGTAATTCTGACTAATATCAAGAGCCAACGAGAAGTCTCTTAATGCTTGCGAACGTTAATAATAATTTAACTCGGAGGTAAGGGCGCGGCTTGATGGTCGCGCGCCGAACTCCACATTGTCTGTCAGCCGTCTCTCTAATCAATTCTTCGCTGAATCGCTAGAATATAAGTATACATAAATATATGTCGCTTGAGTGCTGTTCGATGTACAAAATATTGCATCACGAGCAAACTCGTATCACGTGCCGCATAATTTCTATAAGATTGCCTTAGAAACAATGGACGATTACAAATTTACTTATCCGAGATGATTGGCCGGACAGGTGAATCTTTTCAAGAATTCAGCCGGCGGTGCCAGAAGACCCGGAACTCTAGTACGACCTTCCACGACAAGTAAAACCCTCACCAGGACTTCGTCGCCTCCTGATGACGTCTCCGATGCGATAATACGCCGTCGTAAATTCCGACCTGGGAGCAGTGGCCTGAAGCCAACGAGCAAAACAATTATTCGTAAGAGAAAGGATGTTATTAAATATCAATGACATTCTCACCATTCCTCAACCATAATCATTACCACTTTACAGCTGTATTGAACAGTCCAAAGCAGAATAAGGATGACGCCCTCGTGAATGACGACCTGGAAGTCGAAAAAGATGATCAGAGTAGTCGAGCACAGGAAGTCGCTGTGTCTGTGACGCAACCACCACAGCCGTCAGCTCCCACAACCACAGGTACAAATTTTGTATTCTAAATCACAAAAAATCATTAATCAAAATTCTTTTCTATGTGGGTTCCTTTCTATATGTCTATACTATATCGTGCCTCTATCTCTGTGTCTAATCGATCTAATTTCTCTTCAGCTGGAAAACAACAAAAAAAAACAATTATTCTATTGTCATCAAACTAATTAACTCACTGTCTGTCGTTATCTGTTTATGCAATCATCATCCAACCGATGGCTGTTGACTACGTACGACCTCTACTGCAAAACACTTTTTCTACCCGTTCTACTCTCATTCCACCTACTGTATTGCTGTCTATCTGTCTGTCTGTCTGTCTGTCTGTCTCACTGTTTTCTGTACATCCGCTGTACGTACCATTCTTTATGTTTCGTATTAACATCGCACGGCTTTCGCAACACACATTGCTCTATCATTTTGCTCCTTTGTCTTCTGCTTGACTTATTGCTTTTGTTCTGTGTAAATATTAGCCAAGCCATTTCGCGCATGGGCTCTAGACCTCTATCAGAAGGTCATACAAGCATTTTTGGGACCGATGGAGCTCATGCAACAGATGTCTTCGAAAGAGATGTACAAAAAGAGTATCTCTTACGAGATGTTTGATTCTTGAATGCTTGAATAGGTGGCCATAAGTAGTAAATAAGGCCCATAAAAAATACAAATTCCTTGAAAAAACAGCGCGATAGAATAGTACTAGTCTCTTATCAGTAACGAAAAAATATTTATTATATATTTATATTCGCACGTACATGCAAACTGTAGCCATGCTTCCGCTGTACTGTAAAATGTGACTTCATAAAAACGGCAAGAATTAAATAGCGTACTCATAAAGTACTCACTCAACGACACACAAGGCACTATGAGTAACGTAGAGAATTACTTGCACCACTAGGTCGTCCACTGTTCAGAACTGCCTTAAGACGCAGGATAAGCACCACCCAAGCACCTAGAACAGTATCCGTCACAACAACGTCGATACCGACGACAACGGGTCGAGCCGTTGCCGTCAGACGACGTCAGAGACCGTTACCTTATGAAAAAATTGTGGAGAACTTACCAAGCAGACCGCGACATCGACCCATCATTGATTACGACTACTACGAGGATGAGGAGGAACGTGTTATAGGGAAGCCAAAACTCTCCGGGAAACTCTTCATCACGGGTAGAGGTGGTATCCGTTGTTTGGATCAAGGTAACTTCCCGCATCCGACGTCGTGCAAAAAGTTCATCACCTGCGCAAGAATGGTCGGTGGTCAGGTCATTGGGACTGAGTATACTTGTCCAGATAAGCTATCATTCGATCCGGTCGGCGGAATATGCAACTGGTCCGCCGGTCTTGGCTGCAAGGAATAATAAGAATTGCGTTTATATTGTCTTTATTTTGATACCGAAGAGGGTGAATAAAAATGGCCGAGATTTTCATGGCGGTTTTTTATCAACTCTTTTTTCACGCTAATATGAATATTTAAATTCTATTCGTTGTTGAGTCTGCAAAAGGACTGTACTCGTCGTATTTATTCTATAAGTTTTGTTTTGTCGCGAGGGACAATGTACATGACGAAATCAGAGAAATCGTAGCCATAATAATTAATTCATAATGATTAATTCTAAATAGAGAGCGGTGTGATATTATCGTTAAATGAACGTATTCTCGTATTCTCGTGTACATATTTGAATTAATGTAAATAACGTATTATACGTTTTAGTACAGTGTCGTACTAGGGACGTAATTTATAAATCATCAATTGTACGTAGTTTTACAGGAAGTCCATTGTTTATATCGATGTCCAAGGAGAATCTCCTTAATTTTGCAGGCGATCGTAGTCGTTAAGATCCATTAAATCAATTCGAAATTCGTTTATCGGTATATAAGTTTCGATCGAGTGTTCGAATCTCGAAGCTATCTTACACGTAGTATTATTTTAATAAAAGTATTGTATACCCTCAATTATTTCTCATATTTACCTAATTGCATAAAACATCGTATTCCATTTACCTTGGCTACTAATGCTACTACGAAAGTAGAACATTTCATTGAACTTGATACTCGCACTACCTATGCGGTGCGAAACCGTACATGGAGTTTCTATATTAGCGACAGCATTTTAAGTATAATGCACATACGCCAGCGGCATCACAGGAAGGAAGAAAATGCTGATTGGCTGAAACAAGGTAGTGGGGATATAGCAAGCTTTCATTAGCCAATCAGAAATGGGAAAAGCAGTGGCATCTGTCGAAAATCTGTACAATTTTAATTCGAAAAATATCCGTTAGAGGATGCGCAAAATATCACGTAATTCAGCACCTAAGTTCAGCACAACGGGAGTTGGCAACTGTGTTTAATCACACGTTATCGGTGACAAAGGTCGACCACAATGTACTTGGCCGACGATTACGGCTTATAAATAATATTCTCTGCGATATCAAAATGCTGGAGTAATTCAAAAAACCATTAAATAACTGTTAAAAATTCGAGTAATATGTATATCGTATGTTTTTTTGAAGTTATCGATTTTTCTCGGAGATCGACTATCGAGAAGTAGTCCTTTCAAAATATCGATATACTAATTGGCTAGGAAGTGCGAATAGCCGTGAATATACTTGGATAAGGTGCGGTGAGAGTAACTAACTCGAAAATTCATAAAATTCAGTTATAATCGAGAGTAATGTTGCATCACGTTATTCGTAGACGTCCGTATTTATCTTGAGGCATGTATCATGTCGCGTCAAGACTGCGCTACGTCTGAGAGAATTTGCGAAAGGCAAGCCGCCCTTACGTACTGCTGGCAGTGACCCACCCTAACAAATTTTTATTCGCCTCGGCGAAAACGACGAGTCATGGAGAACAATGCGCAGGAGAACTACACCGGCAAGGAGGATCAGGAAGGTATAACTGGTAGCACTTGCATAGTATCACATCACTACCACCATCACCATGACAAACCATCATCAACTATCACCTTTGACCACTGTCGTTTATTAAGATCTTGAAGCTGTGAGGACGAAGGCTGAGAAACTGGCATTGGAAAATACTCACATCAGAGAGGAATTTAACGTTCAGAGAGCAAAAATGAAGGAACTTTTCCTACAGAAGGAAGGTGAGTATATGGCATCGCTGGGTCCTGGTTCTCCTTTGGCCATCCTGTTATCTGCATTATAGAAGAATTGAAAAGGAGACTCGAGGAGAATATGTGCCTGAAGGATGTAAATGTCCGTCTACAAAGGGAATTAGATGAATCTAAGAGTCAGCTGGTGTGTGCGATTGAAGAAAAGAATAGCATACTCTTGGAGAAGCATAAAGCTGATGAAGAGATTGAGACCCTACAGCAGTTTGTTCGTGAAACTGTAGAAATGTCTGATTCTGCAAAAAAGAAATATGATGGTGAACTGCGCAATTTACAAATGGTTGTGCATAGACTACAAGAAGAAAATGTTGCCCTAAGATCCCAGATGCCTCGTGATCCACCTACAGAGGGATCACAAATTTCATTATCCACAGTAACTAAGTCATTGGCAAGGAAAGTAGCATCTCAGTTAGGGGCGGATGCTCTTTCTTTAGGACCCGATAATTTAGAAGAAAGCATGCGGAAGGTAAACAAATATGTACGTAATATTTTTGTTTGCGCATATAAAATCTGGGGTAGCAGCAGAGAACTAGATTTCTATTTGAGTCTTATCCCTCTTATTTTCCTTCATGAACTATCATTATTTGTATTATGTTCTTCAACCTGCTGCAGTTTCTGTTTTACAGGCACACGAAGAAGCGGAAGTACTGCGCTCTTTGGTGGTGCCACTCGAAGACGAGATCAAGGCCCTCAAAGATAAATTAAGAGATACAGACGACGAATTACAAAAGTACAAAGAAATGCAATTGCCGAAGAGACAACAAGATTCTGGATCTTTGGAAGCTTCATGTGATATGTGTGCAAATTATGAAGCGCAGCTAGTTAGAGTCCAAGCAGTTGCTAAGGACTTAGAAAAAAAATTATCCTCTTCCGAACGTATGCTACAAGCCCAAAGGGAGGACCTCTCCAAGGAAGTAGAGTTTCGAAAGGAAATGGAAGAGAAGTGGAATGAGAAAAAAGAGGAACATAAGATCAAAGTTGCTGAACTCACCAGTGCCCTACAATCTTCCCAGCAAGTCCTCTCCGAACTGAAACAAACATTTGATCGTATGAGGCATAATGTAACAGAAAAACTGTCTAAATTAGAACGCGAAAGGGAGGATGTTCAACGACGTTTAAATGCGTAAGAAAATATTTTCCATTGTAGTCAATAGCTGATTAATTTAATTCTCCATTTAACGATACGGATAAGTATTCAAAATGGAAACTTCTTTACCTGAGTTTTTATTGAAAATATAGTTGGATCGTTACAGGCTAGAAAAAGAAAATGAGAGCCTCATGGGAAAACACAGCAAGCATTCCCAACTACTGCAGAGCGAGGTGATTAATATGCCAAATAACGTAGAGGAATTGCACGAACGTGTTCTTAGGATGCACGAAGATCTAATTATGGCCCGGGTCGCACAAGAGGAGGCTGAGGATAAAGCAAAAATATTAGAATTTGACGTGAGTCTGCTTAGGGAACAAATACAGCAGGATCATCAAACTATGGCAGAAAAAGAATCCATGTTTTTAGACAAGATCAAACAGCTCGAGTAAGTAGTACTTTTATCAATTATCAACAGTAGGATTAAAGAACCTCTGCGTAGTTATAAACGTCCCAAAAGTACTACCCTGCGTTATTCGTAACATTGCTAACAACAACAGGGCTCAATTGAGTAAATACGAACGAGAACATCAAGCCTTTACCGAGATGAAAGTAAAGCTAGAAGTATTAGAGAAACAGCTGGAAAATGTTACGAAGGAGAAAAAAGAAGCAGAATCAAACGCTGCTCAATTACGTCAAAGGATAGCTTGTCTCCAATCGGACTTAGATACAAGTGAACACGTGCAAAAAGACTTTGTCTTATTATCTCAGTCGCTGCAGGTAGACAATTAACACCTGTTCGATTATTCAACAATAAAAGTCATAAATTTTGCTTATTTCTTATTCGCAGGTTCAGTTGGAAAAGATAAGAGAATCTGGTAGCGAGGTCAGGTGGCAACACGAAGAAGATGTTGAGGAATGTTCTGGTTGCCGTGCTGCCTTTACAGGTGGCAAGAAGAAGGTACACATTTTTTATTATAAACATTATAGTATCTGTTAATCTAACACTGATAGTACTTATTCGTCTACAGATGCATTGTCGACATTGTGGCCATATTTTCTGCCAATCCTGTTTAACACGAGTTGTAAACAGTGGACCGAACCAGAGGCCGTCCCGTGTCTGTGATGTTTGCCACACTTTGTTGGTACCCGATACGCCTCCCTATTTCAGCCGAGAACCGCCACACACGCAAGACTAAAAATTATCCTAGGAAAAGCTAAGCAAAAGGAATTCTTCGACCCGACGTGCAATATTAAATTGGTATGAGAGACGTTTATGATTAGGTAATAGTGAAACAGTCAAAAGAATGTCTAATTGTAAATAACGATACTGGCATTTCTTTCAGGACATCCATAGATAAAAACGCTAGAGAGAAACCACGGCTAGACGAGAAAGAAATTCTTATTTCCCGACAATTGGGTGAGAGACGATGAATTATCGTGTAAATACAAATTGTGTATTACTTAAAGTTTACTGTAATTTAAAAATATAAAGTTCTTCAGTGTATCAATTTGATCTGCGCTGGGATTTCTCGTTATACGCAAACATTGGGTGTAATCAAAAGTTTGACATTTTTGTTGAAACAAATGGAAATAATCATATTTTAAAATCCTTTACTTCTAGTATAATCACTCCATGTTGTTGATGAAATAGTAATTTTTCGTGACGACGAACAGCACCCCCTAATTCTTCAGTTCATGTAGTAAACCCTAGTCGAATATTGGTGCATATTCGTCGGTGTATATTCATACCAAGACCGGTCTTTCGTGCTGAGTTCTCCAACTCCTTTGAATCCAACTCCCACCATATCACCCTCATGATACAGAAGGAAGAAGGGTACAGAATCCTCGCAAGCAAGAGAACTGTTCATGGCGTAGTAATAATGTAAACCCATTGTAGGATCCGAAACTCGAGAACGGAGGAGGCTTAGCATAAAAAACCGGATAGTTCTGGGGAGTGCTAACGATTTCCAACGATCCCTTAAGTGTAAGATCCATATCTGAGTTAATTTACCTCATATAGAAAATATCTGAAAAGTATGTGAGGTTGTCGCTTTGTTGGCGATGCTGATTGCTTATCGTCATTGTCGTTCAATGCGTATGAATTTGCTGCTTGGTGTGCATGTTTACGGCACGCAGTCAATTTAACAGATTGCGGTTACGTTAGAAATGTAAAGATATAAAATGATTCTTAAATCATTCGTGGGATGGTGGTACGGGCGCGTGCGCAATAGGCTTCTAGTAAATTAAAGAACTGGTGGCCTTGTATGTTACACAGTGCAGTGTGATCGAGAATAACAAGATAATGGAACAATGTCGAATATCTCATTTGTTTCTCTTCTTAAAAAGAAAATAAAGCTGCTCAGGGTTTCGCGATAAGGTATATAAGTAATTGATTAATCGGGATGATTAAAGCTTATAAAAAAATAATGACCCAAGGCATTTGAACGTTTTCCAAACGCATTTATGGCTACAGTTATATACAAAGTAAAATATCTCGATATCGTGAAGCAGTGAATCGGTGAGAGGTTCACAGAAACTGTCGGGACGCGTTGAACGCTTTTCTTTCTTTCTTCATCGTCTCTTTTTTTTCTGCCTTTTATTACTCCGTTGTGAATGAAATAGTATCTTGTACTCAACGATGACGAAGAGCCAGACCGTGATGTTTCGGTTTGGGATGAAAATTTGCGCGAAGGCAATACTCGTCTCGTGACGTGTATGTATTACATGGAGAAAAATGTTTCAATCACATCTTCAATTGGCTGTGGACGCCTCGTTAAATCGATTGGCGGGTCTTCTGACTGTACATGCTTAAATCTTAATTCCTTCCAATGGTTCAGGGTGTCCGTGTACTCCAGAACCTTGTCGTATTCGTCCAATTTTGTATAAACATGCAATAGTCCTCTGTAATCGTACTCAAGTCCACTGTAACTCTTGCCAAATAATTTTAGACCTGTCATCACAAGTATATACTGTTAGAATATAAAAATATGAATTGGCGAGAAGATTATTGATAGATACTCACTGATCGCAATACTGCGGTAATACAATTTCTCAGCATCCCTGTAGCGGTTCATGTGAAAATTATATAGAGAAGCCAGATGTCCTATACTCAATCCCACCTCGTAATCCTGAGGCCCTAATAATTCTTCCTTGATACTAATTGCTTTTAAGTGCATAGCTTCTGCTTCCTGTAATAATTATATAGTATAGTTACTTACTTGTTATATTAGTTCACATTAAGTGACTTGCACCGATAAGATTCTTTGTACCTGAAACTTTCTCATACTCTGGTACAATCTTCCGAGATTGCCATAGTGTTTAGCAGTTTGTACGTTTCTTTCCCCGAATGCTGTTTTCGCCAAATGAAGAGCAGATAAATGAAGGCATTCAGATTCGTGGAGTAAACTCTGCTCGGACACTGGTGTTGGTGCGCTGTCCAATGCAATTTCTTCCAAAATCAAAGCCTTTACTCTTTTTGCGCTAGCCAGCATTAAATGTTCCTCGAGCAGTAGTTGCTCCATTATATCAATTGCTTTGTCGGCGTGATCGCTGTAAGGAAGAATATTTTTTTAACCCAAATAGAAGAAACAGACAAATAGGTACATTGTACGAGCATCGAGATACAAACCTTGCCTGTTGGAATTTACCGGAACTGTATTCATGAACGTAAAGAGCATAAGCAAGGTCCTCGTGCGCTATGGCGACGTGAAGATTAGTTTTACCAAATATCGCTTTTCTAATATCTAATGCAGCCTGCAATAAAATACATGGCAATTGAGACTTTATATCTTGGCTTGTATTATCGAGTGTGTTGCCTCAACATACCCTATAGACAGTTACGCTATTGATAATGCTATCGTAATTCAGCAAGTAAAATCCATAATCTATAAGAACGTCGCTGTACTTTGGATGATCGGTACCGAAGACTTCTCTTGCGAGATACACAGCCTGTCTGATCAACAGTCCAGCCTTCTGGAATTCGCGTTTCACAACACATGATTTAGCAGCTTGTCGCAGAACGTCAATTGTTACTCTCGCAGGAAGCATTGGTCCCAGCTGCTTCAAAGCCTCGACACTCCATCTGTAGAAGAACAAAGGAGCTGATGTTTAGCAGATGTCGAGGGTGAATGACACTGTAGGCGGAAACTGTATGGATTGAGTAATTACCTGTACGCCAAATGGTACTCGCTTCGCGTGAAGAAGAGTACACTGAACTCTGCATACAGGGCAGCATGATTGGCGCCTTCATAACGTGCAGCCTTTAATTTCTCGACCATGCTCACTGCTAATGCGTGTGTCTTTGCAGCTCCTTTAAACGCACAGTATGCCGCTTGTGCGTGTAACAATCTAAATGATTTTTAAATGTTTTTGTTTGTGTTTATTCCTATTTACGAAAACGCAACAGGATACGACGGTGGTAGAGATGCTCACTTGTGACAACAATCCAAAGTTCTGCACCAGTTCTGCGGTGTCTGCCTGGCTGATAGACATAGTTCCTTGCATGCGAGTAAAACTTTCTCACTCTCCGAGTACCAACCAGCATCACTTAAGAATCCACCCAACCTCAGACCTAGATTTATTACTTTTTCTTTCGCTGATGGATTTTCTCTTACTCCAAAGCAACATACGTCGTAGCTGAGTGCCAACTCCTTTCCAACTCTTGTGCCATGATCCATAAGAGCCTTTTTAATAATGAAAAGAAGCATTGATAAAGGTATTAAGTTACTAAGTCATTTTATGGCTGCAAATAAATTACCTGGAAGCTCTGTAGTAGATGTATACGACGGTTTGTAACTTTGAGCATCCTGGAGAAAGTTTGCAGGTCGCTCAATTCCATGCCCAGCAAACATAATTTTTTGTCTTTGTACAACTAGAAAAATAAAATGATGTACGTTCAATATCCAGTTCTACAATATTAATAGGTTTAAAGAAATACTTGTTTTTTCATAAGGAAGACATTATCTGTATGGTGGTACAATGAACTTTGTCCTGTGATTTTGCGAATCACTGATAAAGTTCTCATATAAATATATTAGCAATTTTGCTCTGGAATACAACAAATTCAAGATAAATATTTACTACTAACAGGTTCTGTCAACCGAACTGGTAAATCAAAGATGCTAAACTATCTGGTGCACAACCTGTAGTCCATTTAAATTAAAATGGAAAACAAATCTGTTCAATCAATACGTAAACCATCTGTATATTGTGAGTATACTGATCTCGACGCAAGTAACATCTAAGAAACGTATCATGCAAATTCAAAATGTAAGCAGAGAGAACTACAAGGACCAAATGCTCCGAACAGGTCTAAATAGCAAATCCCAATATTTTGGACAGCCAATATATGATATAAAAGAAAAAAGGAAAGAGATAGATATACAAACATCTCAAGTAATATCAGGTTAATCTCCTACAGCTCTATAGATTGGAGTCGTCATTGACAATCAGGTGGGA
This sequence comes from Pachycephus smyrnensis, assembly GCA_030142225.1. Taxonomy (NCBI): domain Eukaryota; kingdom Metazoa; phylum Arthropoda; class Insecta; order Hymenoptera; family Cephidae; genus Pachycephus; species Pachycephus smyrnensis. The sequence continues at coordinate 622,467 of JARQST010000399.1, read as the reverse complement.
GATTGTAAGAAATAATAATAATAATAATAATCGCATTTGCTCTCGTACGAACGTCGTCACGAACAATGCGGCGTTCGACGGGGTTTCGTCTTCTAGTAAAATTCTCAAGAGGAATTTGTCATTTTCTATTATGAAACGGAGAGAAAAGAGCAATGAAAATGTTCGACTAATTCTAAAATACAAGAATTCTTTTCATCATTTTCTCTTTCCCTCTCTACACTTTACCATGCGAAGACATACTGAGACGTCTATGGGACGTAAAGGAACGTGTGCCAAAGGATCACTTGACGTTTACCTGATAGTAGAGGTCAAAAAATACGTTCTCCGGAAGATAGACGCTATGTTTCTTGAATAAGAGGAACTTGTCGGCGACAGCGGATAAGCTTAACTCGTAGAGGCTCTTGGTGGAAAACACCCGTGACTCGCATCCTTCGGCCATTTTCCTAGGGCCTTCGACGACTTCACTACCGACTACCAACATACACGCCTACGGCTGCTGTCTCTTTCTCACGTCTTCCACAGGAATATGCGCTCTTTGGGCAGCGCTAACTACACCGTGGTCGATCCCCACCACCAGAAAATCCCAAAAGACCACTTGCGGATAGGACAGCCCAGTGGATAAAGATGGCAACCATTGCGGTCAACTTTTACGTGCATTGTAAATTTTGCTATTGTTAGAACGCTATATAATTGTAGTTATGTATAAATTCCTTTCGCTGACAATTTCTTTTATGACTATTTATGAGTATGTTGCGTTGGTTAAGGAAGCTCTTGAGGTTTGCGATTTGTGGAAGAACATGGCTTCACGAGTGTACAACTGCCATATCGATGGAGTATCATTACTGTGAACGATGCTTTATTCTTGTCTATACAAATATTCTCCCTGGTTTTACTTTGCTCTGATAAAATGAACCAATGATTTGTTGTATAAATACTGATAAGATTCTTGACTGTTTTTAAATACATACACGGAATTGTGTTCTCCACTCTTTTAAATCTTAACGATGTAGAGTCGAAGAGCAGTTTCATGATTCCTAAAATCAGCTGAATGCAGTGTCATTTCTCAATAATCATCCGGGACTTCATATCTTGTGTTCTTACAGGATTATTATTATGTCGAAATTATTGATAAATCAATGACAATATAAATGTATCGTAATTATTGCTCCAAATGGAACACGTTATACTAACAAAGATAGACGCCTGAAGCTAGGCAAACTAATGTACGCTAGAATAACAATAAATAAGAACGATAATAAAATTATTTAACGAATTGCCCCTCTATAGGGGCGGTAATCATTTTCTTAACTTTCCTATACCACGTCTGTAATTAATTTGTAATCGTGCATAATCCTTTAGTAAAGGAAGACCGTTTTAAATGACCAAATTACTTTTAAATGCATATAATTGCTCATTCATTATTCCTCTATATAATCTTGATATTATATGTAATAATACGATGATTTCTATTTACCGCCTGATACACTACTACTCCACTGCACGTCATGTATATTTGTCTGCCTTCATACAGGCGCAATACTTATTCTTATATCCTTAGTCATTTCTACTATTCAAGGCCTGTATTCACGAACCGTTCTCATGAATCTCGTATACCGGCGGTCAATGCTTTTCAAATGGAAAGTTGAATGCGAGAATCATTAGGGGAGACTCGAGAAGACGGGCCTAGTTGTATAACCATACGGAGCCATGACGAAAACAAAAGATTATATACTCAATATATCCTGCCAGGCTTGAAAATGATTGGCGTACGTAGAAAAACATAAACAAATGCCGATATTATTTCGATCGTTTTAAAGGAGGGCAATGAATGGCGCCAGCGTTGGGCCATGCCTCTCCCGGCCCCATGTCATACTTTTAATTTTAAATAGTATAGCAGAAACGTCTAAGGTAATATCCCTTTATCCGTGACATTCCCTATGAGCTTTAGTCCAAGAAAATATATGAAAGTGACAAATGCAAATCACTTTTCTGAACAAAACGTCACTTTGACGAGTTTATCAAAAAGATTCAATGATTCTAAAACAAAGAATTTCCAACCGCAGGAATCTTACGGTGTAACACCGTGGGCAGGATGGATGGCTCGAGTCAGGAGCAACAAGCAGCTTCAGAGGAAGAGCTGTCGTGTTCCTTATACGTATCGAGAGCAGCCGGAAGCCAGATTCAGGCACAACCTCACGGAACCCAAGGTGGCGAGCTTCTCCGATCCACACTTGAGGATGCCATACGTGCTACTGAACCTTTTGGAGCTTGTCAAGTTTCCGAAACGTCTTGTGGTTTAATAGCAGCTTTTGCTCGTGAAGCTGATGCTGAGAAACTCCTGCAGCATGGTGATCTCGCCAGAATCTTCGAAGGACCGGTTCAAGTACATACGTGCTCCAGCCAATCCAATCTCCTCATCCTCTCTAGTACTGTTTCATTAATTAAATCTCTCGCTGTACAGGTAGCTCGATTTTCTGCAAGAGATTCACGTTACAGACAGGCTGTGCTTCTGAGAGAGGTACCCTGGGCCATACCGCTGCAGGATTTAAGTTCTGCCTTGGCCAAGCAGGGTATCGCTACAGGAAGTGTTGAACGTTCAAGACAATACGTTCGCGTAGAGGTCCCACAACACAATTTGATAATAAAAAATTATTAATTAAATCCAATTAATACCTCTTTTAATCTTCAGGTTCTTGACGCGGGCCATTACGAGCTTTTGCTACGTCAGGGCCTGGATTTCTTTGGCGCAGCCCGTTTCAGCGCAGTACCAGAACGTTGGTGGCGTAACGGTGCAGGCGGTGCGACCTCGCCAGGACAACCTACAACGGGAAATTGCAATCTGCCAGAGACGTCGAACGTTCAACAGGGTGATGGAGTACTGCAATGCTACAGGTGTCAAGGTTTCTGGCACGTGGCTGCAAATTGTCGACACTTACCACGATGCGTCCGCTGTGGAGAGACTCATAGTGTTGAATTCTGTCCCAGGCCGCGTAACAATCCTATCTGTTGTCACTGCTCGGGTCCTCATCATGCTGGTTAGCATTGAGATTATTTGCTAGAATAATCCTGTATCATTTATCCTACTGATTTGATTTAGGCTATCGACAGTGTCCGGTTAGACTACAACTTTTAAACGCAACGCCAGTAAGCATTACTCTGAGCACAACCCATACAGGAGCACCGTATCCTAGTGGAAAATCAAGCTCGTCGCAGAGTCAGCACTCTTTCAAACCCAGCCATTTGTAAAACGTTTCCCTTGAAAGTATGAAGTCGGTATCTCCAAGTCTTCAAGTGATAAAGCGACAATTTTGTCTATAATAACTTCAATAATTTTAGCAATTAAAATATCGCACAGAGAAGCATTCACGTATAACTGTGCGGAAATCAAGAGCAGTGAATTTGTACAGAAAATATACATCCTGCAAATTCTTCATGAAAACGTGTATCTGTGCCAGCTAGATTTTTCCAGCAAAATATACGTGATATACGATTATTGCACTTATGGTTATGACTAGATTAACAAAATTACTGATGGCACGTGGATCAAAATGATCCAGCAGAGATCTTTCTCATCTTTTCCACCTGGTTACATACAATCAACCTAGGCATCTTTGGTTTCATGGTATAAGGCGCCCTACTTTCTTCGTATCGTAAAAGTGGGTTGGCTCGAGCAGCGTAACAAGCCGAGGTCGTGGAGGTAGGGGATATACAGGTGCGCACATTCATTTATTCATCTCCATTCGATCGCCATAGCTACTAGTTCGGTAACAATAGCTGACTGACCAGTCAGTCAGTCAGTCAGTCAACCTGTCAGTGAAAAAGTTCAAACCCGAAGCTCGCTCCTATTACACCTAGTTAAATGTTCCATGTGGTAACACGTCAAAAGGAAATTCTGGACAAACTATTTCAAGAAAGGACAAGAATTTTGGCATTTAAAGGAACACGAAGAAATGACAGTTGATTTTTCGAGCATACAATCCTCGCCAGACAATGCACGGAATAATAAGCGCGTTTACTTTGCAGCGCCGTTAAACGTGGCCAGGTTTAGGGAAAGCGTATGAATTTCTCAAACACTAAGAAAGACAGTAGCTAATCGTGTGTATAGATAATTTGCATTGAGGTATCGCGCGGAGTGCGTCAGTTTTCTAATTTAAACTTTATAGTGATATATTTCCTGGATATCGTTCTTCGCGTTATACAGAGACATGACTTCGTTGGAGCTGACGATATTTTTTGTGCTGTGCGCGTCTTCCTTCAGCTTGCAGCAGCCCACCTTCTTCAGAAGCACTTACAAGGGTTTGAGTGGAATCAGTCCTCGTGCTGCACTTTTAACATCTGGTGAAATGCTTGCCGTTTATTATCACGATCAGACTGTAGCAGTTGTTGAACTAGGAATGAATAACGAACTTCACAATTGCGAACTCGTTGAAGTCTAGTAAGTATCTAATCGGAGTGGTTCTTTTTTTAGTGAATTCATTATTAATCTTTAAATTTTATATTAAGAACTCTTTCTAAGACAGGTAGACCTCTCAAGGTCAATAGATTAGTCATTCTTATCTCACAAGTAATTTTATTAAATCCATGCACGAAACCGTCAGTGGATACCTTTTTTGCAATACGATTTACGTCACGCTTTGACATTCCTCTACGAGGTGCTTCGGGATTTTTCTTTTGCTATTAAAAAAGAATAAAAGAACCGTGATCTTTATCTTTGAGCAAAGTGCATATTTGTGATCTTGAATCATAATCTATCCTTCACTGGCAACCGCCAGTGAAATCAGTCATGGTTCATTGCACAATGGGTTTTTATTCTTCGGGTCTAATGCGAAGTAAATATTTGAGAAATTCGGTCGATCGAGAGAGCAATTTTCTCATTAGACCTCTAAGTACTACGATGCCTAGACACTACGCTCTGTACTTGGCCTCAAAAGGAAATTAGAAATTGTACCAAAGACCTCAATGTGTGAGACTAGTCGTGACGGTTCATTTTCTTATAAGAACAATCGACAGAGTTTATTATTCTTTCTTGAAACAGTATAGAATCTTCATCGATTTTAGCGAGTCGCACGAAGCAATTGAAGTCTTAAAGAACTTATCATCGGAGGTACAACCGCAGCAAGTATCATTTCAAGAAATGATGAAATTAATGCGTCAATGTGACATACTTGACAAAATACAAGGAGAAAATTTTCACACTTTACCTACGATACCTAAGGGGAATCGAGATGGAATAAATCCGCTGAGTTTACTCTCAGGAATTATACCAGGTTCGTTTATCGAGGAGACGCTTGTTTCTTTTTTTTTTTAAAGTAATTAATTATTTATATTTTATTTCGTAGGTACGAAATGGTGCGGGACGGGAGACATAGCGGAAAATTACCACGATCTAGGAGCAGAAGCTTCTATCGATAGGTTGGCAATTTTGCATATTGGCGATAAATGCCGTATAACTAATTTCTTGACAGAAAGTGAAACTTGCCATACTTTCTTTCAGATGTTGCCGAAGTCATGATCTTTGTCCTGTCAAAGTTCGCGCTCAAAGAATGCGATATAATCTGACTAATTATTCCCTGTATACCAAGTACGTAACAGATACTTCAATTCAACTAACCGTATAGTATTTTTTTCTTGTGATCCGAACTGCTTTATTTTTATTTCCAATACAGATCACACTGTAACTGTGATGATTTGCTGTACAAGTGCCTGAAGGCCGCCTCTCATCCGTCCGGCAACGTCATGGGACGTATATATTTTAATATAGTGAAAGTACCGTGTATAGAAGATGAGGGTACGAAGAAACGGTTTACGTCTGTAAAAATGTATTATTAGACTATGATGCAGTGCTTGCCAACTGCCGTTTGCCTACATTGCTAAATACATTGCCATTTGTTTTATTAAATAATTTTTTTGTATACGGGTACCGTTGCTTCAATTCCTGATAGAAAATAATCATTCTTCCCAATCAGTCCGGCTACGTGGCAGAAAGAACGGCTAGTCGCATTGAAGGTAGATGAATCATCATATCTTTGATCGTTTGACTCACATCTGATAATTCATGATTATATAGATTTCCTAATGAAACAAAGAGTGTAAATATAATGTAAACAATAACACTTCAATATGCATCAGCGCGTCAAAACAGCTTTTCGCAAGTGGCAATTGATAACAATTGGTGAAAGTACAAATGGTATTCACCAGTTTGGCTTTTTGTAAAATTAATAGCATTTTCACTTCTGCCAACTACTGCTTGCGAAAAGTGCTTTGGTCATTGGCTAACCTGTCATCCATAGCGCCTCCTTTCTAACGTGAATATATGGGTGCGATAGTAACTTATTCATGAGAAAGTGCAATTCCTCTCTTGTGTAATTTATATTATTGAATAATGCCTTCGCTGCTTGCCCAGATGCTTCTGGTATTGTATTTGCCAGTAATCTTACAGAAGCTGTGACCTAATAAATTATAATACAATTTGTCAACTTGAAACAACTAAGGTTTGAGTCAAGAAGGAAGTAATGTAATTACCCGAATCACGTCGGACAGTTCATCAGCAATATTACTGTAAAGATAGTCGACTGCTGATGGTACTACTTTTAAAAGAGGAATTGTACAGGCTGGTTCAGATGAAAGTAAAGCCAAAAGCCAACTGGCATTAGAATTATTACATTCAGATAGCCTTTCTGGAAGTGCTTCTGCCAATGACACCATTTCATCAATCCTACAAAGATTCAAATTATGAGAATGAATTATATGCAAATGACAATCTATCTACAGTACGTTATGTCCTTACACATTGTACTGTTTGTACTCAATGGCAGCATGAATGCAATGCATGCTTGCGTATATTACTGAAGGTAAAATAGAAATATCACAGTTGCGCATTAAGGAAACCAAATGTCTCAAACAACCTTGAGCATAAAGGGTCTCAAATGCTTTTTCACTACCACCAACCAAATTTCCTATGGTCCATATACAAACATCCTGTAAAAAGAAAAACATTTTCATTTCATATCATGAAACAACCACCAAAATGTTCATTGATTATTTACCATCAGTGGATAGTTTAAAGTATCTAATATTCCAATCAGATACGGTGCTGCACATTTTCCCAGAACAGTGCAAGCTTTGGAATTACCAAGTGCAATATTGCAGCAACAACTAGCTGCGCATAACTGTGTAACAGGATCCTTTCCAGACAGATCTCGAACCAAAGCATATATAATATTATCCACTTTTAAAAATGCATTGATACATTCTTCGCTCTAATAAGTGAAAATATATTCATTGAGATACGCATAAAACTCTGTTGGAAAAGAAAAGCAAGAAACCAACCTGTATAAGAGCATTTTGTAATTGTTGATAATCTTCAATCGCTAGTGGCTTTTTCTTAAGTAAATGAGCTTTCGATAATATAAACTCTTTACTAAAACACAATGAATCGGATATTTCACCCAAAGCTTGCCTGTTCTTGTTCAATACAATTTCTCGTTGATGTTTTCTATGTAACAATATTGTTTCCCTTATATCCTCACGCATAACCTCAACATATTTGTCTTTCGTCATTCCAGGATTTTCTGCCATTCTATGACGATTAGTCAATACCCATTAGCCTACTGACTGTTTATAATTCGAAATATATAGGCAGCTTCGTAAATCATAAAATACTTAATTTTTGTCGCAATAGATTATTTACGATCTTCCGTACTCAAATCTGACATGAAGGCGGGGCCTCTTAAAAATGGCGCCGAATAGGGTGCACTTTTCGCCGGGTCTGTATGGGCTGCCAAATCTTCACAGCGCCCATGAAAATTACTTTCCAATACTTCTACTTTTTGCCACCAGATGTCACGGTCACCGATGTCAGATTCCAATATGAACTAGCACCATGTCATAACACACGTGTTTGAAATATATTGCCGTCTAAACCTATTTGGAAGGGGCAATTTTATCACCGGTTTATTTTACTAGGACACTATTTGTATAGCACATAACTTGCATAATAGAGTAATAGTATATACTTAATAAACGAAGAACAGTAGTCTAATTAAAATTTAAAAAAAGGTTGCATCAGTGCCTAGCATTGAACTACACAGAATATAGAGTCCAAAGAATGTCCTAATATTGGACATTTTTAGGACGTCTAATAAGTCATGTACATAAATCGGTAAGATTCTTGTGTTGCATAAAATGACTATTTTTATCATTAGCATATGCAATAAACACCGTCTCGAAGAAATTTCTTTTACAACAGCATATTACAAGCAGCTTATCGTGAAGATACCTTTCTACTATCTTTTGAAATCATATCTTAAATACATCTTCTTCGTGAACGATTGCTTCGATTGATTACTCAGCAAAAGCGATTGTTCCATTCTTTTTTTCTTCAATTATTTAGTACTGCATACTTATAGTCAGTGAAAGAATACGGCGTCTTAAAATAACATTCTTTAAAACTGTAACAAAATACAATTTGAAACGTTTGAATGTATAACGTCTTCAGGATATTCTTGTGCTACCAGCGATGTCACTGTATGACGTTATTGTGTTGAAAACTGATTTTAATTTACTTACCAAGATTTTCATGAGTGTTCCAAAATACTTCAAAACAATTTCGCATGATTTATTCATAATTTCAATGGACGATGGCCAGGGATTTCTCTAGATTGCCGTGTTGGTTGGATTTTAGGCTATATGTAAAAATATTTACTGTCGGCGCTGAGGATATCATCATGCCTTTGTTTACCTGTGAGCTTAGGCAGAGAACTTGTCCGTTTCCATCGGTGTCAGATTAACTTTTAGAACAGTGCTCAGTAGTAGTGAAAATGGCAAGTGATGGTGACGATAGTGTAGAAAGTTTGGAGCCCTATGTTGTAAGACAATCATTTCCTTTACTTCGGTTCTATTGATAAGGATACTATCATATAATTAATAGTTTCGTTGATCTACGTACAAAATTGTTTATTTCAAACAAATTGCGTATGACCCCAAAACAACGAATGATATCGATAAGGCACACTGCTCGAAAGTTTGTCGATAAATAATTCGAAAAATCTTTGAATCATTTACGAAAAAGATCACGCCATACCATTTCTGCATAATTTTTCATTAAAACGTATTAAATGTATTTGGCCAAGTAAAATAAGGATAAAACCTACGGTTGAAGTATTGTATACAGTAAGGAGTACGTATCATTATGTTTAAGGTAATTCAATGCATTTCAGGACCGTCCAATCGTCGACTTCGAAGATTTTGTACGCGGTCAGGAAGTAAGCGATGTTTGTACAGTTGTATTATTATTTGTCAGTGAGAATTGAAATATATACGTAATGTTTTAGGATTTAGCAAAAAGGGTAAAAGCCTTTAAAAAGTCACGAAAGGTAAGTCATATTTGGAAAATTATCATTGATGTTATTACTGACTGATAGATTTAAACTAATGAAGAAAAAAATATTTTAGAAATTAGTGGAGACACAACAGGCCATGGAAGCCTTATGGGTGGTAATTGATATTTATAGTTATTATTATTATTATTGTTATTAATAGATAAATTCAAAGTAAAAGCGTTTAATGCATTTCAGCAAATGGATGCAGCAGTGAAAACCGCTTCAGAGGCAATAAAAGTAAATTCAAATGATGATATTTTCATTATTAATTAAAGTGCCATTATGAAGTTGTAGTTTGAAAAGTATTTTATTGGCAGGACATTGAAGAAATTAAAGCAAATATGCTGAGTACTATGGATAAACATCTAAGAGAAAAGCTAGAAAAAGAAATGCTAATGCTGCAGCAAGGACATGAAAAACAAGACGAGCAGGAAAAAGAGAAAGAAGAAGAAAAGAAGGAACAAGGGGACCAAGAGGAAGTGGATGAACCGAAGGAGCAGAAGCAAGGAGAGGGAGAAATAGAAAAGATAGAAAATAAGGAACAGGAGGAAAAGGAAAAGGAAGAGGGGAAAGGAAAGGAGGAAGAGAAAGAAAAAGAGAAAAAGAAGGAAAAAGAAGAAAAGAAAGAGAAAAAGATAAAGGAGAGACAGAAAGAGGAGGAAGAAAAGAATCAGCCCATGGAATCGTACGTACTTTCATTTATTTAATTAAACGTTACGATAACGATAATATATATTTTAAAAATATAATACTGTATCATAAATTGTTGTGTTCACAGAACCTCACAGAAGTCGGAGAAGAAGCCGGTCAAAAAATCTAAATCAAAAAAATAAATTCAGGCTTTGAAATATCTAATAATCTATATTATAATATGAACTAGTGAATTTAAATAGTTTTCGATATTAATCAATTTATTATTACAATGAAATTCTAGACCCGACATTTTTTCCTTAAGAGCCATAGCCTGATCCCAAAATTTACGCATAAGATTCAAATGCACGTACAGAAACTTAATACAAAATATAAGAATAATCCATTTAATGATCGTTAAATAAATCTGGGTATTTCTTATCAGTAAGAAATATAAAATTGCCCTAACATTAAATGATGCTCAATACTGCTGTCTGTAGGCTATGCTTGTGAAGTAGTAAAATATACACAAAGTTGCCTATTGTCAGGCGCAGTTCAATTACATATGGACATATATTAGGAATTGTGCCGACGTGTATGTCGATTTGCCTATCAACAGGCGCATTAAATTAAAACAGCACTGAATACCATCGTCAGCTTACCAAATAGTAAAGAGTAATTATAAACAATAATTAAAATTTCACTGAAGTATACTTTGTTAGGTAGATCGATAAGCAGAAAGGTTCTGTTATTCTTTACACAGGCGATGGTGAAGCAAACAAAACGCTATCAAAGTGCATATGAGTGAGCTTTTTGTACACACCCCAGGAGCATCGAGGAGAAGCTAGGAGGTATACGCGTTAGGACGCACTAGGTAATATTGATTTCGCAGAGTAGGGAAGGCCGCACCCTCTGCACAGGAGCCAGCCTGAATCGTCCAGGATAGTCGAGGGAAATGGCGGTAAAGGGCATAAAGTGCACCAGGATTCGTCGATTCGATAAGAAAATCGGTGCGGCATTGTTACAAGGTAATCGTAACCTTCCTTTTGCCTGTCAGCGTTGAAGTTTCAATCGGCAGGAACTCCCAGTCATTTGACAAATTTTTGTCCGAGGGTGGGATCGGCGCAAATCTACAAGCGCAGCATCCCCTAAATGGTCCAGCCCCTTTTTGTTACCGAAATGATGGCGAAACTCGAGCAGCTCCATTCTCCCTGGCATTGAATTCACCCCGGCAACTGAGCAGGTTGTGCCCTCTAGGCTATATAAAATATTTCTTAACGAAAATGCTGTAACGCCTTGTTGTTTTTGTAAATACAAATAGTTTTAAAAAACACTTAGTTTCTTTGGGTCCATCGATCAATCGTTGTTTTTCTGCACTATAAACTGTCCTAGAAAACAAGTATCTATGCTAAGCTGATAGCAGTGACACTTACATCTCTCCATACATCTGTTTATTTAATTTAAATGCTCTTACGAGATATTCCAAGGGGACATGGTTCCCGAGTGCAATAAATGTATCTTTTTCTCTCTTAATTTATTTAGCCAGCTAGTTAGCTATCTATCTAACCATCTATCCTATCTCCGTACACGCGCACTCCACCTGTCTTCGATGGCATGCCTTCCTGCGTATCCTAAAGCTTTCTTCTCTTTTTCATATTTCTCTTCTCCCTCCGTCCTCTCCTCTAACTCCTTATGCTTCACCTTCTGCTTTTCTACGTTATAGCTGCGGTGCAGCTGAGAGAGCCTCTGACGTCAGCCTACTCGGCACGGCCTCTGGACTAATATGGTGAGACCGGTCCCTCCCTGGGTTCGCTTCACAGCACACACTGCTTTATCCCTGCACGGTTTCCTCCTTCGCGCTGCAAACGCATTCACGCACTCGCGCACGTATTAATCATATATTAATCGAACATTGAAAAAGTGATCAAGTTCTAATAAGAATGGTGGCGTGTTATCGTTTTGAGAGATTGAAGAAGAGAAGTGGAGAGTAACGGACTGTACTGGGATGACGAAGGAAGGAAGTAAGGAAAAAAGACGGAAAGTCACTGGACTTTATTCGGTCCGAGAGACGATCTGCCATGGGATGATGCTTATGTAAACCATCCAAAGTATCTCTTGGTTATCTATCCGTTCATTCGATGGAGTCGTGTCGCTCAAGAGATAGGCTGTTTACGTGGTGAATAGCAGCGACCCGAGATGCCCTGAACCTGCGACTCAACGACCCCACCAGTGAGATAACCCCTTATGAGCGAAGACTCTATACGCCCTATATGAAGTCGAGTCTCTAGAAAAAGCAGACGTCTTTTTTATAAATACTTGATTATCAAAAAGTTATTTCTTCTCTTTTCTACCGCCATTGCAGTGTACCAGTAGGTCTTGCATTACTGATAGTTACGCAGTAGGATTCGTGATGGACTCATGACTCCTGGTCACAGGGTAGATAAAAAGAAACGAAATACATATATATATATACAATTGAGGACTAGCTGGACGTGTGCGTTACTTTCGATAAGACGTATTTAAAAGTGAATAAAGTACAATAGCAATGCTGCAGTTACTGACAACGGAAGCAAGTGGCCTGCCGTCGATGAATATGCAAACTATGGCCCCGACCCGTTGCGTACATATTCATGCATCCTTGTCTACTTGCCTACTCCTTCACTCACATCAACATGCATCCTTATGTTCACTAGGTTAGCTTAGCTTGCATAGTCACAATGCCGGTTCTCCCTCGATTAACCTTTGCTCAGGGAAATCGCTTGGCCCGTCCAGGCGATTCCATACACTTTCCAAATGCACGTCGTCGTTTGAATATCCTCTTTGATTGGCTCGAAAATACAATAAGAATATTGAAATTAATTAAACGCATAATTCGTTCGAGAGGCGTTCCCAAGCTGGATGAAATAATGAGGATTAAAAATGTAACATGAGAATATAAGAGCAAAAGGATGAAACTGTTTCGTCCTCATCTCGTGTGATTCGTATCGCGAGACTTCTTCCTCTTATTTTCCGGGGTACCTTGATCATACACGCTCTTCGCTTTGCCGCATTAATAAAGCGTCGCAGGGACGTTTACCCGAGAGGGGTCAGTGTCACGCTGCGGGACTCTAGAGTTCATTGACTGGATAAGCCAAGCCAAGCCAAGCCAAGCCAAGTCAAGTCAAGTCAAGCCAATCTCGAGCCACGGACCACGGACCGGTTAGTTCACCCTTTGCCTTCTTCGGTTCCTCTTCACCTTTATCACCTAACTTTTCCTTCTCCCTCAGATCCTGTCAGAGGAACTGTCTATAAGGCTGAATACAGCTAGTCCCAATCCTTTGTATCGTATGACTGCCAATCCTGAAAGAAGATTAAAAGTGCAAGATCCATGGCACCGCGTCTCGTTTGGATTGAAAAGACGGAATTTTTAATATCGGCGATACCGAAGAAGCGGAAGGAGCCGAGAAGACTCGAGAGGAGCCGAGAGATACCGAGAGAAGCCGAGAACTGCCGAGAAGAGTCATTCTCAATGGAGGGAACATGGCGGACTTGAATATTCTTAACTGTAGACGCAACAGTGGTCAGTTAGGTATCAACGACAAAGAACGCACGCCCGTTCGCGTGGCAGGAGTATATCTATAAATAAGCAACCAGACACCATGGCCAAAGAGCGAATGAATTTAGTCTCGAAGAATCTTGCTAGAGCGACGTTTACGATGGTATCGCACCCCGAGGAAACTTTGATTTTTTATAAATACAGATGCAATGCTAATTGGCTGCTGCTCGAAAGATATGTGTCTGGCGCAGCATCATCTCAATATGGATGACAGTGTATCGGTTGAAGGAGAACTCAAGGGAGGTCGAGTCTACACGATCAGCCATGGTGGTTTAGCTGCGAATGTCAGTTAATTCAATTGCACGCACTTATCGTACAGAGTATTATATACATAATGCTCACCACTGAGCACAGTGGAAAAATTTGTACCACCTTGGATAGCTTAAAAAGCCCAATTCTGAATTCTCAAGCGTATCCAGACCAACGAGACGATCAATCGATCACTGCTGGATCTTGATAGATACATACGGAATCGACAGTAACAGCACAAAGACTGATCCATTATGGAATTTTCCTGAAGGTCTTCGACGGTCTCTGTTTCATGAATAACGCGTCGTGCTTCGTCGCGACGCATTCCGTCGCATTGTATCACGTCAATGAAATGAGGCATAGGTCGTAATTCCGACAAATTCCGATAAAAGCAAATCCGTGAAAAATTAATCGCCCTTCATCGTATCTCGTGTATACATTGTGTACCAGCCATGATTACTTAATTCCCACCAACCCCCTCAATTCTGCCTGATTTTTAACTGTAAAGCAACCCTAAGTCAATACGCTCGGATTCCACGAACATTAAAAATACACAGGGTACATACATACGTGTTCATTAATCGACACTCAATTAACTCTAATTTCTGTCCTTGTCTAATAATTCGCTTATTTTTCCTCGGCTCTACGGTTTTCAGGGGAGTGGCGAGTGCAGGACGAAGAGGGAGGGTAGGGGTGGCGAGAGAACGACTTGATTTACTCGAAACAAGTGTTGCGCGCTTATATTTAGATGTGGCGTTGTCGACGAGGCGACACGGTTTCGATAGTGGAAGGCAGAGCGCGTTTAGCCTCGCCACTTCGGTAATAGCGCAACTTTGTCTGTAATATGTTCGCAGATATAGTCCACATTAGAAATGATACCTAAAAGGCAGTAAACTATAAGAGGGTTAATTAAAATCCGAACACCTTATAAAATGAGTAACTTAAAATAATTTCCCCTTCTGGAAACGGCGATTAATAAATCTCGAAAAATTATTAGAAATAAAGTCGAGCAACGCTTCTTTGCGCAACGCTGAATTAGCTCATCGAAAGAGGGACAGGGTGTGAGCCCCCTGGGGGGTTGTTGCCATGCGAAGTGGAACCACTGAAAGGACGTAAATGTTGACGTGAACGCGAATACGGAGATGGAGAAAGGCCGCGCCCCGTCCAGTAATTGATTGAGCCGCGCCCCATGCGGGTGTTGGCACGCGCTAGCGAGA
The DNA here is from genome assembly GCA_030142225.1 of Pachycephus smyrnensis. Lineage (NCBI taxonomy): Eukaryota > Metazoa > Arthropoda > Insecta > Hymenoptera > Cephidae > Pachycephus > Pachycephus smyrnensis. The sequence continues at coordinate 607,396 of JARQST010000399.1, read as the reverse complement.
ATTTAGAAGGAAATGGAAACAAACAAGGACACCGGTCACGGGACGTTAGTGCTCGCGGTTACTCATGGAGAACAAAGAAAAGAAGACTTAAATAGATATTTGAATTTGCCTGGATCTTTGGCATTTAAATGAGAGAGCACTCGGAAGATTATTAACCAGAAGGGTAGTAAAAGTAGTTACGACTATAGATACATCACTAGCCAAAATCCTGTCACAATAAAAAATACGTGCCTATCCGAGTACTACACGCACCCTGTAGTGGACATACTATACCGTTTAGTCTATGCGATACTTAAGTATATTATAGTATCCGTACGACCTACACAAACCAACATGCAACATAGGATCTATGATATCCCTATAGGTATAGAAACCGTAGGTGGCTCTAAGGTATAGGCTCTTCCTGAGGTGAAGGTGGACTGTCACGCCACATGGTGTGATAGTGCGACATTAAACAAGCAGCCACCCTACTGGTTTGCGGCAGCGGTGGCACCCAGGTGTCGGCGAGTTCAAGCCGAGTTCGGCAACGTTGGCTGGCGTTTTCTGAGTGAGTGTTGCTGGTTGGCGAGCAGCGTCCAAGGATATCAACAAAGGGTTTGAGAGGGCGGGAGAGGCTGGTTGGTATACCGACGGAACCTTTGCCCCCTTTCGACGCTCCCGTTTTCTCCTTTCGGTCCGCAGATAACATGAGCTAGAAAACGTTGCCGCTGATAGTGAAAACGTTATCGTGAATTCTGCGACTAGCAAAGCAAGCTACTGCGTAAAACTTATCTCGTTTGTCGACTGGTTAAGTTTCCGTCAAAATATTCGTGGTTGCCTCGTTAACCAGTACTCCGCGGTACACTTTAAATTAGTCGAGTCGTACGACGGGGACGCCGGGTAACGGGGTGCCGGACGCCGGACGCCGGACGCCAGGCGCCCTCAAGGAACTTGCCTAGCGTGACTCTTCGTGACTCAGCAGACCCACTATGAGTTTAAAAAACTGTCGAGACTGCTTTGAAATTACTCGAAATCTATCTCTTGCTATCATGATAGATTCGTGGGTCTTATTTCGATCCACTTGCGATTCGACTATTATCTTAAATCTTCTATTAACTCCAGCTACTGGTAAACACTTGTATATACAATTTAATTGGCATGTGTCGATTTATACGTCAGGGACTCATCAGACGCCAATTTTTTTTAAAGCTTTACTCTATTGAAAGACAAGGAAAGCCATGGCAAGCACGGGTGAATGGACACAATCGGCCTTGTATCTATTGACTTTCTGTACGATCACGAAAAAATCGTCACTCGACAAGGCAGAAGCCGCAAAACCGCAGCCACATGTTACTCGAAACTAAGGATCGAATATATATTAAGGAACAGAGAGGAAAAAGAAGAAAAATAAAAGGAAAATAGCGTATAGCTGCTGGTCGCTCAGAAGGAGTGAGGAAAATAGGAGGAAGAAATGGAGAATAAGCAGAGGGATAGGAAAGGAAAGAGAAAGGACGACAATGGGGAGCGAAGATATGGGGAAAGGGAGAAGAAGAAAATACAAGTCTCGTGTGAAGGCGGACACCGGCCGTAGCCCCTCGTTTCTAAACAGCAGACTTGATGATTCATCGGAGTTTGCTTCGCAGACAGATCGCCCTCCTTCTCGGCTCTCCATTACTCGCGCATTGCTTCCACGCTCCTATACTTATGCAGTTATAATAACCTCTTGCGACCACCGCAAAACCGCAAGTATAGTCGGAGGCTTAATTCTATTCGTATACACGAATTCTACAGAGCTGCTGTAATCCTAGTCAGTTACGTACGTCTTTTGTAATATATTAATCTTTTGCTTCTTTATTTTACAGTGTCTAACGTATAGGTACCACTATGCAACAAAAACTCCAGATATCTTTGTCAGCCAAGATTGTGAATTTCAAGGGGTTTTAAGAATGGCGTGATAGTGCCCTCGATTTAAGAAAAATGAGAAAAGTATCTGAAGTGCCCGACAAGACTGGAGCAGAACAGAATAACATAAAGCAGACCTGATCGGAACAGAGCGCGTCGAGAGACATGGGATACAGAATGAAGCCAAAACCAAAGGCAGAGCTTAAACCAGGACGAGGGACGGTATGAGAGACAGGGGGTGCGGACTCCCGGAGCGAAAACGCATGTGTTTCACACGTGTCTTGCATCTCCAACCAGCCCATGTTTCACGGCGTCTTGACAAAAAGCCAAACCCTCACTTATTTTCCCGCGCATTCACCAGTGCAGGACACAGGCTCAGACAATATTCTCTAATTGCATGCTCACTTGAGAATTTCTTTCTACGTGGCTCATCCATGACTGTACTTCAATAAATAAACGGAAATATTTCAAGTCACAAAATAGACGCATCTAGTATGCACACTAACCCGCATGTCCATAATTTGTCCTGCTCCAATCATCTGGTGCACAATGGATACTGTCGTTTATTCCATCCTACATAAGTCTTTTCAAGTAGGAGACGTTTGTATTGTCGCATTTCTAAGGAATGAGGAATTCCTTCGAGGTATAAAATCAACTGGCAAATATGTACACAGCTGATACAGTAGCTACTAGCTTCTGACGGCGTCAAAAGCGGTTGCATTACATTACTAACAGAACTATCCAAATCAGGTTAACCAAGGAAACTCCAAAGTCGAAACCAAGAATGTATTTTCAACTATGACTAATCAAGGATATATTGTACTATACATACACTATTCGTTTTAATGTCTCATGGTGCGAGTCCTTCTATGAAAATTCCAGAGAGACAGAGAAATAAAGATAGGTAAAAGAAGGTAAAAAAAGTGCAAAAGAGATTGCTAGAAGCACAGTAGGAAGCGAACCAATGATCAAGATGGCGGTCGAATAACTCGTAAAGTTGCAGGTCCTGACCGGTTCGCGATACCGGTCAGGCCTCTTTATTGCTTGCTGCAGAAGCAAGCGAGATATAAATAACAAAGTCGCCATAAGCACGCGAGTCTCGAGTGCTGCTCTCTCTTACTCCGTCTCTCTTAATCATTCTTGTCCTCAGCTTTACACTCTTCGTCGCTCTCGTACGCGCACGCGCTACCAAGTTCTCAATATCGCAAACATCGACATCGGCATCGATAATGACGTCGAGTTTCCTGATTAAATGCGAGCTAGAGGAATGAGAGAACGATTGAAAATTATTCGAATGTTTGCAGAACATTGCGAAACGACGAAGCGTGGAATTAGTAATTTCGTTATATTCTGGAAGACTTTCATATCTCCAAATAAAGCAAAGCAAGGCATGGTATAAGGCTGGGCAAAGCAAAGCCTGTAGTTAGCGCTTTCATAAATCAGAGACATGGCTTGGTGGAAGTAAGGGGGACCACAGCGATAGGTATATAGCTCACGCGATATAATCCTCCATAGTGTATATCTATGTATACTAGCTGAGTGAAGAGGAATGTTAGTATGTAACTAGTTAGATGAAAATGAGGGTCTTAGTATCTAGGCCAAAACTTGTCCCAAAGTCTTGTTGCTCTGTATCCCTGTGAGATTTACAAGCGCCATGATGAGTTCACATAAAATGCACATGCTATATGCAATCATCGTGGCAGGCTCTCGTCAACAAGTATAATATATTTTTAGCATTCCAATAGTCTCACGTTTTATTCTTTTCTGCTAACGGTAAATCTTCTCGTACTACGATAACACTACCAATATATGTACACATATATACCTTTTACTGGACTTGGCTTACCTGAGCCCCCTCAAACTTGTCTAACTTGTTTGACTCGTCGTAACTACACCAAAACTATACGGTGCGACCTTCCAATCGATCGCCCGAACTGCCATTTTTTTTTTGGCAATCATCTCGGAGCGAGGGAGAGAAAAACTAAGACCATTAAGTATTCCTAGAGTCGCGATTTTTCTCGTTGTCAATTCGTACGGATGTAGCACGTTGACACGTCTGGCGACTCTCGCGACTCGTCTTGAGTTTTCGTGTATTGCGACACGCGGCTTTCGAAAATTTGCATGCAGCTGCGCCATCCTGGCGACTTTCACGTATGCGGTGTCACGCGAATTACACAAATGGAAAAGACGCTTGCTGCTTCGGCTGTAGTACGGATGAATTTCTGTTGATTTCGGAATCCTGACGACATCTTTACCTGACAGTATTAGAAGATTCAACTTTAATCTAATGCTGCCCGGTAAGATGTGAACAGATACTCCTTCCGATGAAACTCCATTCGGTAATTCTTCACGAGAGAATCCGCTCCGTCCTTGCGGTTTCCAAAAATATAACCGACAATCACTTTAGCTCGTTACTGATATTGATAATGTCTGTTATAAAAGTCATCAAGAAGACAGCACGGCACGTTCACCTGTAAATAACTCTTCTTATTTTTTATCTCTTTCCCTCGTTTTACTTATTTATCTTTCATCTCTTCGAGTTCACGTGGATAGTCAATCGCACTGGATCTTGATTCACTAATACTCTATGTCACGCCATCAAACCCCATGCCCCTAACCGCTTCTCTGAACCACTCCAGAAGTGGATCCTCTTTAAATATTCAAACATCAAAATAATGGCCGCATTTACATGCAGGTGTCGTCATGCTGCTTGCGAGAAGGAAGAAGAAGCGAGGCCAAGCCTCTCGCTTTTGCTTTTGGCTCGTCGAAATATTGAGAATCCAAAAGAGTCAAGGTATGGCGTAGCACAGGAATTATGGTAAGAATTCTTTCCAGCAACTCGTATAACTTGTAAGATTAGAACCTCACTATTTATTCCTTCACCGGATTATATATACAGACACTTAAAATGCTACTGATACGAGAAAATAACTAACTTCATAAGACTCGATCGGGGTTGCTGATTGCTGCTGAGTAGAGGGTTCTTTTATATGAGGTATAGACAGAGAGAGAGAAAGAGAGAAAGAAAGAGAGAGAGAGAGGGACGTTACCGGCCGAAGAATGTCGCTGATGTTGCGAGAGCTTCGCGTGGCTGTGAATCTCGGGAAAGGAGGGCGTTCGAAACATCGTGTTCGAAAGCCATGGAAGAAATAAGAAAATAATTAACTGCCTTCCTCGTTTCTCCGTTTCTCTGTTCCCCGTTGACTTCCCTCGGGCGACTGTAACTCGTTATCGCGCGACCAGTTGTATCAACATCTCCGCTTTATGCAAATGGAGTCTTCGAGATCTAATATCCATAATGAGCATTAATCTGTTTTCTAAAGATGGCCGCACCTCGAATCACTTGGTCCCAGGATAGTAGGGGAGAAACGCAGAACGCACTTTTCGAATTCCTTGCGTCAGCTCTTGAGCCAAGTAATATTTCGAAAGTGGCAGAGACCGAGGTGGCGCCAGAGGAAAAACGATGGCGACGACGATGGTAACGGCAACGAGTCAGTCGATACCACGATGCCACGTGTTTCTACTACCATGACTTTCTATTCTACAGAGTAACAAATGGAAGAATGTATTGTACAACGATGATAACCAACTTGATTCAATGTCCAACTTTACCGAGAAACATTTATAGATATGTATGAGGATGGAAGTTGGCGCCCAACCGGGACTAGGAGTCAGGATGGGAGGCTGGATCAGATTTAAATGCAATGAAACATACTCCTCTGCCGGCATCCATTATCAACTCTTTACCGGTAATTATTCAAAGTGCTAACAGACTGCTAATTTGTCTGTCCTTCCAAGAATATCATTAAGATGTATGCACCGGACGACTTTGAGAACCCCAAGAACTGATGAGATTCTAGAAACCGTAATCATTGTTAAGTAAGCTTTTTTTTGCCCGTCTAAAAGTGTCTCACTGAATACACTTACATACTCACTCACTCAACTCAACTGACGGACTGATTGCCGCGACAACTGACTGCTCCTACACATCGTTTATTATGTTGCATTCAATATATCTGCGCTGTGGACTATGACTGTTTCCTTAAGGCAGTGTTCATCAATGTGCTGATCACTGGAAGAACCTAACAAATACGGCATCGTGTGAGGACACCTTAGAAATTCACCGCAATGTGGTCAATTTGATTAGATCCAAGGGGATGTAACAGCAATCGAAGACTGTTGCTTCTGAATTATATGATACTGCTACCAGGAGCTTTTCAAACTTTGGATACCGGCATTCCCATAAATGAGTATGTTTTTCGGCTCAGCATGTCTTCCAGTGGGCTGATTTAGAAGCCCCTTTTACTTCTCACTCCCTCGCACGAAAATTCTCGTTTGTTCTACATATTACGCAACGGCGTTGGCGTACGTAGAGTCTGCCTGATTTTGGTGATGGCGATGGCAATCGGTCAGCCTTGGTACGAAGGAGGCAGAATAAGCGATAGTTTCGATGGCGAATACTCACCTTGAGAGGATTCAGCCGTTCTTTGATGACGATTAGCAGTATGGCAAACGAGAGCATGATGGAGCTATTACTTTAAGTTAACTTTCTCGAGCGCCTAGCTAGAGTTAGTTAACTTCTCGCCGATGGCTAACGATCACTCCATTCGACGATTCGCACTCTCAAACGGTACGCACAGGTTCACGTTTGGTGTATTTTACTTTCAGCTACCCTACGACGATGATGAACGAGTAATAAGCATTCACTGAATAGGCACATGTCACGAAGACATTCAATTTCCGTCTGGCTTCCGATTACCACCTTGCAAGATCCCCTGCATTCTCTGAATCTCGAGATACATGAAAGATGCCTCGTGTGCACCTTACTTTATTTGACTGTGGTGCCGAAACAATTCATTGCCATGGCCACAGTGGTAGAGCAGGGTACACGTAAGTGAATAAGGATGCAGGCAGGCGAGGGCAAGAGGGACACAGAGTCCCTGGTGATTCGTTAATATGATGATCCGGTAATTTGGTGACTGGAGGCATGCTGAAAGATGGTGGATTCTTGGGGGAGAAAAAGAATGAATGGAGTCAGCTGCAAGCTTCGAAAGAATGTCTAATTGCTGTTCTGTGCAATAGAATCAGAAGAAAAAAAAATGTTCAATAATATTAAGAGATGAATCGAAGCGGTATGTAAAGAAGATTGTTCTGCTATCTCTTTTAAGAGACTCGCGGTAATAGTGCAGTACCTCAGTGTTTCAGAACGGCGACGGCACTTTTCATTGCAAAACGTAAGAAGAACGTTGAGCGCCCGGTAAAGCACTATAAATATCAGAAGATGGAATAGCGTAGAAGATGAGTAACACGTAACGGGCAACAAGCAAAAGAAACAATCCGAGAACAGAACCTCACGAGCAGAAGGACCGACACGAACTGAACTGCACGGCAGCTGACGAGGACTGCGTGTGGCGGCGATAGGTGCGCCGGCGTTGGAGGTGGTGGCCACGATGGCAGCGGCAGCAGCAGCGGCAACAGCAGCAGCGACAGCAGCAACGCCAACAGGAACGACAACGGCAGCGATTGTACCGAAAACGCACACGTCCTCACTACACGTAGTGGGGACTTGACGTTCTGTGGGGGCAGGGAATCCGATTCGGTGCGCTGCGGTGTCGCCTGCGGGTGCTGCGCTCTCTTGGCAGCACAGCGTTCACATGGAGAACTGAAAAAGACGTAAAAGAAAGAGGAACCAATGAAAGCGAAAGAGAAAAAACGCAATGAATGTGATGTGAATTTAGCTGGAAATGAAACAAGTTAAATAAACAACAGCTGAGTATCTAGTAAGGGTTCCCAGGGAAGGGCACCTACCTAGCAACAGCCATTAGGAACCATGAGGTGCTACGACTGCCGAAGGCCCATAATCCAGTCGATAGGCCGGAAGTCCTCTCCCATCTCCCGCGTCCTCGCACTGAACCGGCACCTATAGCATATTTTACGTAAGACTGCATCTATGTATAACGAACGCTGTTAATCTTATCTTCAGGAGACCTTACGACCCCGTGTTTTCTTCTGTCCTAAATTATAAAAATTATCATTCCCTCGTATGAGATTGAGAATTACGAAACGGAAGGCATAACTCACAGTATGTGGATGAGCAGGACGAGGGAAGGGAGGCGAGTACCTCAAACAAGTCCTTTTCGACCTTTGCCTTTTATCACCATGTCTACTTCTTTTATTTCTTCCTTTTTTCAGCCCCCTCAACCACGTATAGTTGCATGACTGCTTACGTAGGAATATCGATTTTAGGCTTTCGACGTCCTACCTTCTCACTCTTGTTTGCCAAGTGACGCTGGACATCCTTTGCCCAGCTACGGCAACAGTTCATTTTTAAACGATATCCTCCCTTCCATAAATTGGAACAAACATCACACTAGTTTGCATTGTGCTTCGGAAAAATGTCATTCTTTTCTATATCATCTTTCATTCTCTTATACTTTTCCTCATTGTTGATCCACGCATGTATAACATGAGTCATTTACAAATCTGCAGGTGTGCCCTTCGCGATCTGTCCCTGACCGTCCCACCTTGTCACCGTATCATATGGTAGTGCAACTTTTCGCTAGTCTCATCAGCTTCCTCATTAGTCAAGAAACAACGCTACAAAGTCTGTACTTGGAAGACAAGCAATCGGCATATTTCCGCAGCAGCGTCACTGCTCGTCGTGGAGAATTTGCGGAGTGTATTAGTAGGCCATGACGAAAATACCAGCCGGGACGGCTAGTAATAGCGCACGTTCAGACGGCATTGACCGAGCTGATCCGCTCGAATCGGCCAGAGTGAGGATTGCTACTCAGGGCGAGAGAGAAGAGGGAGAGGAACATTCTCATCGTACCTCCAACAGTCGTTCTACTCGTGTCTCCTCGTGTTGGTCTTGATCGTAATCCTCTAGTTGTCGGGAGCAATAGCAAACTAAACGCAACGCTAGACTACTGAATTAGACTCCACGTTTTACGTTTGCTCGTTCGCGGCACCATGCCTCTCTGCCTTCGCACGAGCCACCTTATGGGAGTGGCGTCTCGACGGGCGTCCATTTAATCAACTTTCCCTGCTGTGCCACCCTTAGACCCTTCCTTCCCCTTTCTCTCATGTTCAACAGCCCCCTGCAGACCGCGCTACTTTTATATTGTTTATAGCCGGACTACACGTAGGTCTAATTTGAGAGCACCAGAATCGCGTTTCGTCAAGTCTAACAGCTCGTACTACTTGCTTCAACAGCAAAGTCCAACGAGAACAATAAAGAAATGAATAATCGAGAAGATTACTTAAATTGTTGACTTAACGAAAAAGAGATTTGCTTTACATAAACGTCATATTTTACGTAATTTCGTGGTATCTTGTAAACGAGATTTGATCGGTCGACCGGTTGTGAAAGACCAATGAGGCCATGAGGGATGCATCGAACAACGAGATAGCCTTATCTCAAATATTTTTCTAGTTTCCCTACCATCCTGATTTTTTAAGCTGTTCTACTCTTCTGACCGACTTTTTCTCTAAGTTTCATTTAGACTGAAATCGTTTAGTGCGAACGTGAGGGCGAGTGTTCTCATCGAATCCAGTTTTACTCATATTTCGTACCCTCCTCGCATTTCTTTCACTGTCCTAAATTGTGCGAACTTCCCGAAAACTACCGATACATCCTTATGTTCTGAAACTTATGGCAGAACGTGCGCGACAGATGTGAACAGATGTCGTGTCCATATACTCTGCAAATAGTGAAAACAGTCATCAGGAAAAGTTTTCCTGTAGCAGCAGTGAAGTCTCCCATTGTCAGGCATTTCAGTTTCTCTAACCATTCTGTAATTATACATTTAGCCCTTATTCAACCATCCATAATTACCTAGACACTTATGCACTAACAATTTATGTACTCCGTCTCTTCTTCGCGGACCAAGAGCCTTCTTCGACAAATGTAACAATGAAAAATACTGTTTAGCAGTTTCTTTAAGTTTCGCGTTTAATTAAAGAATGGGGGATGGAAGGAGTGCGTAGGACATCGGCTTTCCACGTGCGGGTCAACGTTTCCACAACTATTTCTCGAGCACCAGTGGCGGAGGCAACGTTAAATTAAATATACCTCAAGACATTGGACTGCTGCCGTCTTCGTCCTCGTCGCCATCATCGTGGTAGCCATTACTCCCCATTCTTTATTTACCAATCTCCTATTTTTATTTCTGTATTCTCCCCACCTCATTTATACCATTAACCACCAGTTCTCATACTGCTATCAAAATAGTCGGTGCCACTAATATTTATTAATAAATAAATCAAATTAAGTAATTCTAAGTACCAGCTGCACGACTTACCAAGAGACAGGAAATGTGGTATCTTGCAAAGAGCTGATACACACAGCCACATAATACAATGAGTTGCAGGGCCGATGAGGATGGGGACGATGAGGAGGACTGTTTTTGGCGTAATGGAGATCGTCATGGGGATTGAGAGTGAAGGGCGAATACATAGGCTATACATATAGCTTCGTACAGTGTTGAACGTGGACGTTGCTCGGTTAGCAACAGAGTGTCAGATCCGACTGAATTCCATTTGGATTGTCATCCAACAGACTGATATCGCACTCTCGTCAGCATACGGCATACATGAATGTTCTTGTACATACTTGAAGATGATACACATATTTAGATATCTTGGGTCCTTTTGAGGCTATCGAGAGAAGCACTGCGGGTCAGAAACAGTAAAGAGTATAGGAGCGAAGTAGGATCTTATTGGGGGAAGGAGATGACCAGAGAGAATTATCAGGATTGACGATAAGTGGATACGGTATTATTGAAACTTGTACCGCGTTTCCTTGTACTTTTTTTAAAATACTTCTCAGAATATTTATGACCGATTTACTTGCCTTAACACTTCGACGCTCTACGGAAAAGAAGCTAATACTGGCTGCATAAAAACAAGCCTCTCCCCCGTCACCATGTATGTAGAACACGAATCAAGTTCCCGTTGACATGTCGGGTCATCATATCCGCTGGCGTCACGACGGCCCGATGACCCTGTCGAACTTCTTACTGCGATTACCATATAGCGATTTACAAACGAAATTCTCTTTAATCCTCTTCAATTTCTTTACCCTCACCATCCTATTCACCTGGTGCAATAGGTGTATGTTTCTTTTAGTATCCGAGATATTTCGAATAGTTTGAAAAAATAGAATTGTACGTATTTCACGTTTTTAAGGGAAATAATATAATAAAACGTAGCACGTAATATATTTTGAATATGTTAAACCGTTAAAAAATTTTTAGTGACATCTGTACGACAATTCTCGAAACTCCAAGAGGGTCGTTCCAATATGGCGAACATTCTTCTATAATCATTCTTCTTATTTAGTATCGTATTTCATAATTATCTTTGACATACCATAATTTTGTTAGTAGTATATGATCGCATTTTTCATAGAGAACTATATAGTTTTATACATTTGTTAAAAAATGATTCAATATTTATGTTTTTATCTACAGGTGTTTGCATCTTAGATCTTTTGAGGATCATGGCGTATAATTTGTAAAGATAGGAGAAAATAGATTTGGAAAGATCATTCGATTAGTACACAGAGTTGCCGAGCGTGGCGTACGATATGGTTTTGTCTGCTTGCTCTTGCGGTACGAACGTGCACTGTGCGATCTTGTCAAGCTTGTGTCTTGGCTGTCTGGCTGTCTTGCCTTTCGCCTTTATAATTTCGTATCACCACTGAATGCGTTGGTGTAACATTAATGATTTGTATAATGGTAGGTTGGTAATTTAGTATGCAAGATATCAGCTCCGTGGTCCGGAGCAACTGTCAGCTCGGATGTACGATGACAATGTCATCGAGAAAAAGTGAACCATCCACTTGGCACTGTTAGTCGCGTGGCAATTTGTCCTTTTTGGACGATGAGAGGGAGTTATTAAATTATGCCCAGAAAGGAGAACACGTAAGTGAGACATTAGGTCATATTGGAGCAAGGCATATATTTATTGTTGATGGATACAACAATGATGTATTGTTATTACAACGTTTCAGCAAAGCCAAAACATGGGAGCGAGACAGAAGAAAGCGCATGAATGTCTACTTCAAAACGCTTGCAGATCTCTTGCCACCACTGCAAGAGGGTCGCAAACGCAACAAAGTAGATATTCTTATCCATGCCTCAAAATACATCAAAGACCTCCATAGTCGCACCGAAGAGTTATTCTTTGCTCATGCTACGGATGCACACAGTGAGCAACATCAGCAATCCATTGCTGGATGGCATATCGTATTGGACTATAGAAATAATAAATCATTCTTTTAGAGGAGGAATTAACACGTTTGAAGAAGCTTGTTGCTCAGCTGTTTTCTCGAACTCAACTGCTTTCTACTCTTTTGAAAGAAGCTGGAATATCCGTTCCAGCAGAACCTGCGCTTGAAAGGATTTCCCCACGAAAATGGTCCAATAAGATTAGCACAGAAGAAGGGGAGAAATGCTTTGGTAAGAAACAAAGTGCAATAAACTTGAGAGCAACTTGAAATGTTATCCTAATTACTCAATTAATTTTTGTTACTCTCCTCTAGAGAAAAAGTTAAAGAAAAGAAGAGAAAAAGTAACGGCAAACAAAGTGCCTTCTAAAAGAAAACCGACAATCTCCTCTCAATCCACATTAAAAATATCCTCGGAAAATAGTACTCTTGTCGAGAGTGATGATCCTGCGGTCGAAGATCGTGAAAATCGTGTAAATACTATTAATCGAGACGACAACCACTCCGACGATATTACTGGCTCGTCGACACTGGGACCAAAAATACTTGATCGCCACGAATCTTGCTCACGTAAGTTTCTATCCACGATTGTTGAAAGTATATCTTGAAGAACATACGTTCACATGAGGAACTGTTGGCACTTTTCTTTATTGTCGCAGCTTCTGCCAATAGCGTTAAAACGGCTTTGGATGATCACAAAAGGAATAAGAGGAAAGGAAAGAGAAATGAAAGAAGAAAAATATCACCTCGTACAACGCAATCTGTCGCGAATTTCGGCGCAGGCACAGTTATACTTTCAAATGCTGGCAAGGTCGTACCCGTTGTGACACCTATGGGAGCACTGCCTGGTTCTAATCTAATTGTAAATACCAGTCCACCCTCCGCTAATTCGTCCATAATCTTGAACAATGCCCGCTCGCATCAGATGATTTTCATGCAGCCAGTTGCACAAGAAGCTAATCGCGTGCAAAATTCCGTGATAGCTTTACAAAACCAAGCATTTATTAGTACCGTGCAAAAAGTTGCCGTAAACACTATGCCAAGTATTCGCACTAATGTTGTGCTCAACTCTCAAGATTGGTTTTCCAACGTGAAGACTATCATTGATGCTACGAAAATAGGCGGGCATAAAGGAATCTTGCCAAAAGGCAGAGAAGTTACAAAGACTACTATGGCCTACAAAGTTCCTATTCCTGCAGTTCACAAAGCTAAGGTTCAAAAAATTAAGGATACCGAGGCTCGACGAGATATCGTACACTCTCTCAAGCTGCGATCAAAGGTTGCCTCGTCGAAATCAACAAAAGAAATGGGAGGACATGGTTCGACTAAAAAAGTAGCAATTACGAACAGTCATGAAAATACGAAATCTTCTAATGAATCTAATAATGTTGATGACCATCATGCTGAGGATAGTAGTGACAGTGACAACTCTTCTGAAAATAATAAGAAAGATGATCGAAACAAGAATGGAGTTCTGAACCAAAAGGATGAAGGGAACAAAGATGAAAAAAAGGCAACAATAACAAATGAAGATAGTAAGGGAAGAAAGAATAATGCAAAGAAGAAAAAGAATGAGGATAAGAATACAGATGAGGTAAACGTTCAATCACCAACTGGAACTGATAAAGAGCGATCATCGCTTAAACGCAAGTTAAAGAAAAAAGAAGCTTCTCACCCTGAGGTGTCGGAAGGTAAGAAGCGTAAAAAAATTGATAAAAAAGAATCCTCAGAAAATAAGAAAGGAGCAGAATTTACGGATTTACCAACAACCTGCAAGTCCATAGAAAGAATGCAAAACGTCATACAAAAAATAGAAGATCACGTAAACGATACCTTGTTACAAAGTGGAGATCTTGCTGCCTCAGAGTTTAAGGTATCTAAAGTTGATAAGGTAGCCAACCTACACAAAATTGACAAAGTAAAATCCGAGGAAAATTGCAAGGATCAAAGTTTACAGGACAGTACAGAGACAGTGTCGGAAATAGTACCAACTGCTATTACCGAATCCCAGACTATGGAAGTTAGTCAGGATTGCGAATCAGGTAGAGATCTTGCAGTATGTCAACTAGAGTTTGAGACACCAGGTGGAGATGTGAGTGTAACATGTTCTAACAAGAGTACGAGTATTGAATATTCACTGGATAGAGTTATGACGAATACAAGACAGATGAGCTCTACAGTTTCTAAGGATTCTACAGCTTCTAATATTCAAAGAGATGAGACCATCGCCCAAGAGGGAGGAAAGCTACTCTGTGATCTTGGTAGCAGACTCAATGACTTACTTCAGGGAAATTCAAAGACTTTGGAAATGCCTGAGAGTCCAGCCATTACACCTGACAATAGCAAGATCCTGTTAAACCTTGATACTAATACAACAACAACTATGAGAACAAAGAGCGATGTAAGTACTTCCAATACCAAGAGTGATAACAGTGAAGAAAAAACAATTGAGAGAAATAGGACTGAGACATGCGAGTCTTTGAAACCTCCTGTAGATATTGAGACTACTGGCTCTGTGAAATTAGATAGTTTGACAAGAGATGCGGATGGACTGAAGTCCTTGTCATACAGCACAGATAATACTTTTATTCCTATCAGTAGAACAGAAGCTCTTCATTCTGATCTTTCGAATGACATTTTTGCCTCGCTTCAAGTACCTTCCAGCTCACACAATCCTGAATCCATATCACCCACAGCAGCCTTTCTCATGGCTTTTCCGCTAGTGTCAAGTCTAAATGGCAAAACTGAAGTTCTGGAAGAAGAAATAAAAGAGGACTTTAAATATCATAGTCAGACTCCTCCGATGCTTCTACAGATAGGTACGATAGAGCCTAATAGCTTCAAGATTAAACTAACCGATAAAGAGAGTGAACTTTCTGAAGAAGTACCTAGTGAATCACTCGAAATGTCCAGTTCCTCCGCAAGAAAGAAGACAGTCTTACCATCACCATCGACACCACCTTCATCTTCACCTATTCCATTGCCAGCACGAACCTCAACAACACCATCTTCTTCAGCTACAGCATCTTCCTTATCATCTCGAGTTGTAGAACATGTAACAGAAGCATTAACAGTTCCAACAATGTCTCGTTCATCTACAGAAGTTCATCCGACGTATATCTCTTCTACAATGACACGTCCTTCCGTTTCCGATGGGGACCAGTTGTCTACCTCTTCAGCATGCTTTCCACGAAGTGTATCAGAGTGTACAACTAGTGATGTCCAACCGAAACTCTCTACAGAGTGCTCTGCAGAAAAGCCAGAATGCACTAACGTCCCTTCGCTTCTTGATGCTTCAAAAGTATTACCAAAAGTGGTAAATAGTGAGACAGTGAAGAAACCTTACAGGATAGTGCATGGTAAGGATGGGACAATGCCGTTAAAAACCTTACCCGGGGTGACCAGTACTCTGCCGTACACTTATCCAGTATCAAGTTATGAAGGTGATCCTAGAACAAATGTATCGACATCCTTAGCCTCAACCTCGTCTGCATTAGAAAACCAACGTCTATGCCAAGTGCCACAACTTGAGTCTCGCACAATGCTGAAATTACCTGACTCAATCGTAGTAACTTCATCGAGTGCTGTTTCAAGTTCTTCTGACGCGAATAAGTATGATATTAGTGGATGCTATTCAACTTGTCAAGACTTCACACCAAGTTATTCAAGTTTTGAAAATCAACGACCCTCTCGTTATGGGCCTACCGGTTTCACACCTTCCCTCGATATGAGTGATACCGCAAGAAGTACTTCGAATTCCCATAGAAATCTTAAGAACTTCACATCCCTTACTTCGTCTTCGACCACCTCTTCCAGCTCAACCGCGATTCCCTCAACTTCTTGTGCATCAGTTGGCACCGCCACTTCCTCTTGTACTGGTAATGTAGCTATGAGTAATGGTGTAGGTATTACTACCTCATCCTCTTCTTCCTCGCTTGTTGGACTGGAACGTGATTACTCCTTACGAAGCGAAGAGTTGCTGGCTACGTCCTCGCAGAATCTTCAACAACAACACTATTCACAGCCTATCCCAATACTCAGTCAAAATGTTCAACGAAATTATGTTGAGCAAAGTAGGAAGGACGTAATCCTAAGCACAGATTCACAGAATGTTCAGCAACATGTCTATACCACAAGTACGCAGAAAGATGAACTGCTGCCTAGTTTTACTAGGAATACGCATAACAGCTATGTTCCTCGGGATAAGGATAATTTAAATTCAGTGTCGAGGAACGTTCAGCAAAATTATGGGCTTCGTAACAAGGAACAACAGTCCACGAATTCGCAGAATCCTCAGTCTCAGCTTCAACATCAACACCATTATCAACCACAGCCTCAGCCTCAATCTCAGCATCAGCATACGTTACAACATCAAACTCAATCTCAACCTCAACAGCTGAGTACTTTTCTCTTGCGTACCAAAGAAAATTTCCCGCAGAATGTACGTCAAGATTATGCTATTCAAAAGACCCAAGAAACGACTACAGATGAACATCGACAACAAAAACACAATAATTATTTAGCGAAGAAAGTTGAAGTTGATAATTTTACGCTGAACTTCTACGGGAAAGATTCACAAGCTGATGCTCTTTCTAATGTTGAGATCATCGACGCTTTCCAAGGAAAACATGGGCAGACGAGTACGCAGAGTAGCTACCTTCCTTATGAAAAGGAAGGAAAGCGATTTCTTGGTGATCGGCCAGTGCACTCCCTTGGAAAATCTCTTCTTACTTCTCAAAATTCTCTTCCGACGTATTATCAACAGACTCATCATTCTCATCAACCTCTTCAGTCGATTCAGAGCCATCAGAGTCATGAGGGCCATGATAATCATCACCAGACTCAGCAACCCCACCAGACCCATCAGCCAAACCAGCTCGTTACCACTTCAAATTATGAGCAAAGCACCCTCACAGAGAATTCCATTAAATCAACCACTACAGTCGCTCATAACTCTTCCAACTTTAGCATCCTTTCCTGGACCACTTTCTCTCCGGTGAGTACAAATAACAATCTTGTTCACTTCGAACAGGCTCAGTCGCAAGTGGATGCTTCTGCAACCGGTGCTGCAGTGACAGCACTGGGGACGAGTACGACAACAGCACCGACTGTAAGGACGACACCTGTCGAGAACAAAACCGTCTGTGACAATTTTAGCTACGTTCCATTACACAAAGACGGTTTCGGATTTTCCAGCATCCTCTCAGATGCATTCTCGGCTGAGAGCACTTTACACTCATTGCATATGGGCAAGTCTTCTACGAGGACAAAACCTTCTCTCCTAGAGATGCCAAAGCAGCCGTCATTTCTCGAGACTTCGAAGTTGAGCATACTTTCACAAAAGCACCTACAAAATCATAATCATAGTCAAAGCCATAGTCAATCTCAAAATCAAAGCCAAAATCAAATTACTCAATCCATCGATTACAAATATCTCGCAGAACCAAAGAATAAAAGCAAGTATTCAATGGAGACTGAGTACATTCACAACGAATTTACTATTGGTATGGATCATCAACATCCTCACCATCATCAAAATCATCATAATCAACAGCAGCAGCAGCAACAACAGCAGCACCAGCAACACAGCTCTAAACAACAGTCGTCAATATCAATAGCAGCAAAGCAGGAAAAATCAACTCCTTACGCAACGACTGGTTATAATCCTCCAATAAGCTTTGACGTACCAGATCGTAATAATCCAGTGAAATATTCAGCTGATAGCTATATAGGAGGAAGTTTCAAATACACAGACAAGTCGCTACTACATCAGACACAGAAGTACCAGCCACTCACGCAAACTCAACTCCCATCAATGCCACCGCACAACAATAGCATTGGTTACATCCACAAGCAACCTCAAAATTCCAACAAGTCTAAAACTCATCAACAGCAGCATCAGCAACAACAAAATCAACATTCTCAGCACCATCATCATAATCTTCATCAGCAGCATCACCACCAACAGCAACAACATCATCAACAAGTCCAACCACATCAACACCATCAGCAACAACAACAGCAGCAAAACAGCAACAGAGCACCTGTTAATTGGATGATGACACCGGAAGTCAAACACAATACAAATATCGCGGATATCATATTACCGCCGATTGGGAAGGAGCTTGACTTTTGCCAAAATAACCTCTTCTCACAGAGCACGACATACAACCAGAGTACGAGTAATCAATTTTATAATAACTACGATGTTCCTCACAGTTTTCCAAATATACCGGTTCTACAAAACGAATCGAAGAAAATTGATATCTTTTACACGGAGGAGCAGCCATTTTCCTGGTCACCAACCAAAAATCCACATACTCTCGTGGAACAGAGTCAATCGATTAAATCAATTGAACAACACATTGTTCCTCCAACTCTGCCGACTCTTGTAGGTGATCTTGCACTGGGTACCAATATTCCTGACAAGCAAAACTTCCTCTTTAGTCAGATTCCCGCAGCTGCAGTTGCGGCCGCTGCTGCTGCAGCTGCCATGGGTACTGCCGCTACCACTGCTTCAACGTCCACGTCTACTACTGTTTCAACAACATCATCGAGTCTTCTTCTGACGTCCAGTTCTGTAACGTTTTCAACGCCATTATCAACTTCAACATCCGCTTCTATATCTACATCCACTTCTACTTCTACATCCGCATCCAGGTCGACGGCTCCTTCCACTTTAATATTCACACCAACAACCGCTGTAACGACTACATCGTCATTGAGCTCAACCTCAGGATCGGCACCGACATCAATATCGACGTCGACATCAGTAGCTCCTATATCAACATCAACTTCGACATCAACATCAGCTTCAACATTGATTTCTAATACTGTTGCTCCCACTGCAGTCGGTACAATGGCTACCAGATCAGCTAATATTGAACATACAGAAAAAGATTCGATTTCTGGAAAGGATAAGGAAACCAATGCTCCTATCAGTCGTGATTTTCAGACAATACTTCAATCCCAACACGCCTGTGCTCAGGGTACTTTTCTCTCTGTCAGTCAATTGGTCGAACATGAAAAAGCAGAAAAATCTCAGCAACAGCAACAAGTCAGAAAACATCAACGAAAAAGTAGCAAGCGACAACTCGACATGCGCAAGTCAACTAGTCAACCTACCGGTGAACACCAACAGTCCAGAACACCTGCAGAACAGCAACAATCACAGCTTCACCAAGATGAAAGGAAAAATATCAGCGTTCCTGCTTCACTTTCCGAGCAACATAATTTCCCAACAGAGCATACTTATCAGCAACAGAAATATCACTCGCAAAATGATTTTCAATGGAGATCTCGAAATTGCAAAAGCAATTACACGGCTGAAGCTCTCATTGGAGGTAACTCGAGTGCAGTTCAGCAAAACAATCTACACCAGCAGCAGCAACAGCAACAACAACAGCAACAACGGCAGGAGTCAAAGCACGTGGGACCTATAAAGTTTCAACCAAATTACGGACCCACTAAATTTGGAAGTGGATTGTCAGGATCAGGTACAGACGTCGCGACGATGCCTCTCAATTATTTCTCAGGGGCTGACGAGAGTAACAATTATGGTCAGGTCAATCAAAACTTCAATTCCTACGCTTCATACTCCTCAAATCCATCGAGTATCTATCCCACGACGAATTTTATAACAAGTATACAAAACACACCTGCATCGTCCGGCTATATGATGCCGCTTCATGAGAATACTGATTACCTGGAATCATCAAATTCATTTCTTTTACAAAATTCTACGGTAACGCCTGTCAACTCGACAGCTAATGTCTTGAAGAATCAACACTATGCTACTTCAGCCTCTACTGCCATCGCTGCTGCTTCCACTTCCGGTGCCTCTGCAGTGATAGTCAGCGGTTCAAAGAATCAAAATTGCGAGAAGCGAAATTATTCCGTCTCAAAAAGAAGTAAACGTAAAAGTGATAACGGTGCCACAGGAATGCAGAGCATCGACTTCTCCATTTCCGGCATGAACTCACCTCTTGAGGATTATCATTCAAGTTTTCTACCTCATGGAAATGTCTACCAGAACTCATCAGTTCTACCATCTTCAGCGGTATCAGTTCCTTCGGTGCCACACTCGGCACCACCGACACTGGCTCCTTCAATAGTGCCTCCACCGCCACCACCTCCACCATCACCACCACAGCCATCCTCTCCAGCACCGCGACCACCATTGCCTCTGTCAGTACCGTCTTCCGCCCATCAGACTAACGTCTATCCAAAGCCGGTACTGAATGGCAATCTGTCAGGATTACCTATGCCAGGAAACGTTCAAAACGTTTCACCAGGTGGCCTTGGTATGAGCTCCAATGTCACCGGAAGAGGAACGGCTGTGGCTAGCCCTATGGTTATGACACATCCTTCTGGGACAAGCTTAACCAACTTCAACCTCAGCACCATTTTTCCTGAAATTAATGATAAGGTTCTTATCTTTCTATTTAATTAAATACAACTGGCTTGATAACAGTTAATACCAACATGTCTTTTCGCTAAAATTTCATCTTATTGTTTTACAGGTTGTCGGTACCGTTCCTTACAAGCCTCTTACACAATCCGTGAATCATGGTCCTACTTACACACACCCACCAAACTATGCGACACCTTTGGCGCGTCAGGCACTATCCCAAGTGAGTAATACCTAATTAATACAAAAATGTAGTCATAGACTTTCTTATTAATTATTCTTTTATTTCAGTTACCAGAGTCTACGACTCAATTCGTGAACAATATGCAACCTCCAGCATCCAGCGTGCTTCACTACAAGAATGCCTGATCATTAAGAAGCACGCGTACCATAATGGAGCTCCTGTAACATAGTGAAACGATGTACATACGTTAATAATAAAAATAAAAGAAACTAAAATACTGATTGTGTATCATCCTTCCTCTCTTGTAGCTGTGAGTTCGACAATAAACTCTAAGTCAAGTGTTGATTGCTGACAGGAGCAGCGACGAATGGAAGGAAGTTGAGACGATTGGAGATGCGGTGTGTAATCGTGTGATGGCGAGAGTGACGACGAGGAGATTGCGGGAGGTGGTTCACTGTAAGCAAACGTGATAGACACTCGCCAGAACGTACCAGTATACTCCGTGACTCGACGGCTGATAATAGTAATTGATAGTAGGCGTTAAAGCCGGGCCAACGTGCCTGTAATTCTTTCAATACACAACTTCTAAATCACGATTGTTACTCCGTTAATAGTTATCAGATAAAATCTTAATTGAACTACAAGATACAGTGAAGTGGAGATGCATCGTCGCCAAGGAAGAACAAACCCTTCCTTAGAACGTGAAGAAGGTAAGAAGTTTGAAAACGCAAATAAGAGAGTAGACCGATAACACTCTTCGATCACGATTATTCTAATATCGTATTCTGGACTGGTTATCTACGATGATGCCTAATAAAAAGCAATCTATTTATCTGTTCCCCTCTGACTATCGTGTGGTGTGCGAGTCCTGTGTGTATCCGTGTTTTAGATATGGATATATGAATATGCTTGGACACGAATACGTTACATTATATTGTAATCCTGAGTTCAGTGTATTGAAACGTTTCGTTCTATTTTGAGGATGACCCTTCGCTTTTTAGTGGAGAAGAATTTACGTTACTTGGAAACGGATGGAGAGCACGAGGAGAAGAATCAGAAGGAGGAGGACGATGATGAAGAAGAGGATAAGGACGTTTTACGTGCGATGACGGTGGAAGGAATACGCGATAGAATGCAGGTATTTGTTTCTAAATTTTTGTACTAACCCTTTGGTCCTGTTTCAATATTTTTTCTATTTTCTCCTGACCCATCTACTTTATTTAGCAAATGCGCCAAGATATCGTAGAACAAGTTAACGAACAATTGAATGAGATGGTCTCTGACGTGATGCAACGACTTGAGGCGAGTGCGTCCGGTGCTGTATCTGGGGATAAAATCTTTGAAGATACCGATAAATACGTTGATCGTCGGTTAGAAGAAAAATATTCTCCTTGCCAGTAATCGTTTCTTGTTGGATGGTGTATCATTGAAGTATTTGATTTATAGAAAATCTCAGAAAGAAGGTGCTCTACCGGACAAAAGATTCCTACCGAGAAATTCTCTTCTCACCGACCTCTTCAAGATCAAGCATATCAGAACAATTTACAACATCTTCGTAGTTATCCTTATAATTCTGTTTATAAACACGGCGGTATGCGACATCGTGGATACTGGCTCGTACGTAAATTCTTGTTAGTTTTCTCTCTATATAATTGATAATGAATTAAAAACAGGAATCTCAATTGTTTTACATCGTTGCACATCATTAGATATGTCCTTGGTGAGAATAATGACGTGAATCATAGAAAAAATTGCTTAATCACGGATTTTGCAATGTAAAGTAAGTCAATCGTGTGATTTCTTAAAGGTCATCGACATTCTATTTCTTGTAGAATGCACCGATGACCTTTTGCAATTAGAGTCAACTGATAATATACTGATTAATAACTAATAAAGTTGATTCCTTAATTAAAGAGTTTTCGGTAGACAGTTTTTTGAGGCAACAACTCAGATTATGCTCGTGCTTATGGCCTTTGTACGTGTTTTGCGTCATAGATATGATGGACACTTATAAAGAAATAGAAATAAACAATTGAATGAACTTTCAGAACTCATCTAGGTGTGAGAACAATTATGTTGGGATTTGGAAAATTTCCTACCGTTATTAATATCTGGCTGCTCATGAAAGGATCGACCTTTATCTTATACATAATCTTCAGCTTTTGGGTCAATCAGCGCTCTACGATGCCAGAAAAAAGTAATGATGTCATTAAACGTGGTTCAATAGTAATTCAAAATTGTTTTATAAATGATATTCTTTTTGTAGCCTTATCTCGGAAGACCTTAGATTACGGTTGTTTAGCGTTATTTATACTTTATCAATCAGCGTTCATCGCCTTGCCAGTAAAGGCTTTACTTGTAGAAGATCTACCTCCAGCTTCCAGTATAGTCATCTTGATGGAGCAGGTGTGTGACCTTAATGAACTTTTCAGATTATTAGAACCGATTGTAAATAATTGTAATGGGTTATGAATCTTCTGGCCTAGTATAGGTTCGATTGCTAATGAAGACACACGCCTTCGTGAGAAGTACAGCGCCAAGGATGATGCTCGAAGAATCGCAAAAGTTACAGAAGACGCAAAAGTCACAGATGGAGACTTCCGGTTCGTCGAAATGTCCAGGATTCTCAGAGTTTCTTTATTTCATGTTCGCCCCGACTCTCGTATACCGAGACAGCTATCCGCGGTGAGTATATAAAGAGAATATAAAATATAATCGAATCTAAATTGAAAAGGAAAAAGATAAGAATAGACGGCACAGAGAAATGACGTGATGATGGTGATGACATGAAATCAGAACGCAGCAAATAAACTGGCAAAAAGTCATCTGGAATTACACGGAAGTCGTCCTGGTTGTCTTCTACGTGGCTTTCGTGTTCGAGCGTTTCCTCGTACCAGTTTTCCGTCAATTTGGTGCACATCCTCTGGAACCTCGTGCTCTTATACTAAGTGTCTTTGGTACCATGATGCCAGGGATCCTGGTCTTCCTCTGTGGATTCTATTGTCTTCTTCACTCTTGGATGAACGCGTCGGCCGAGCTGTTACGCTTCGCCGATAGAATGTTTTACAAGGTTGATAATTTTGTCTTGAAATATAAGAAATTAAGTTGAACAAAACGCATGAGAGTTTAACGAACAATTAATGAAAATAAAACGCACGTTACAGGATTGGTGGAATTCAACTTCCTATGACGCATACTATCGTACCTGGAACGTTGTGGTGCACGACTGGCTTTATACCTACATATATAAGGATATGTATGAAATAGTGACACCGCGAAATAAGATCCTATCGACATTCACCGTCTTCGCCGTCTCAGCGATTTTTCACGAGTACATCCTGGCATTCGCCTTCCGGTTCTTCTATCCGGTAATGCTACTTATGTTTGGCGGCATTGGTCTGATCCTTGTTTTTCTGACCAGAAAACATGCCAAAGCTGGTGGTAACATCTTCATGTGGCTCACCCTCTGTATCGGTAGCGGACTCCTCCTTAGTCTTTACTCCATGGAATATTATGCTAGAATTAATTGCCCACCTTATCAAGATAATTTTCTTGATTTCTTTTTACCACGAAGTTGGTTCTGCCATCGTTTGTAATTGATAATCGATAATAGAGTCTATTATTAAAATTTCAAGATGCCTTCTAGGGTTCTTCGTGATCTAGAGGTACATGGCTACCAATTTATGTAAAGATGAAATGAGCGGCTAATAAAGAAAAAATTAATACAATTTTAATCGTATATCTTCATTTCTATACAAATTCATTTATGAGGACAATATCGTGTGTCCCCAAACACCTGGACACATTCATCCTCTGTCCCATAACTTACTTAAATCTATATGTATGTGTATTGAACTTGTACACCTTCGGCGGGCAGGATTTCAGCGTCCTGCGATTCTGAGACTCCTATAAGCCGCCCTTACGTAATGGCCACACTCGCAGATTGAACAGCTTTCTTCAGAGAGTCAAATCGCCACTGATTCGAGTCAGGTTCAGTGATCGAGCAGCGCACACGATGATTGTCTTCTTGGAAGAACCGTGTCAACAAGAGGGAGCATCCACCATCTGCCATCCGCCATTGAAAGAGGAGTAAGGACCAGAACAAGGAATGACGGAAGTGGCAAAAGAGATTGAGTGGTTAACAATAAATGATGAGTAAGGTTCATTTGCCCATACCGACGACAGCCTCGTCCATCAGCTCATCGTCGGTGATGCACGGTGAGGCCGAATGTGGTGAAGGAGGTATAACTCGAGGCGAAGGTGCAGGACTTTTAAGGATGTGAAGACTGAGTGATGGACTCGGCGGAAATGTCGGTGGTGGTGGGGGTGGTGGAGGAGGAGTGTTACGCCGTGCAGGAGCTGCCTGAACTAATGCTCTTTCAGGCACTGTTGTCAATTTGGTAACCTCCTTCGGCGCTGAGAAATCCAGCAACATTTCTGCTGCTTCCTGATTACTGGTCGGTCCTTTCATAGCATTAGTTTCTATTGGAATAACATTGCTTGTTGGCGTAGATGGTGGCGGCGGTGGAGCCAATGACGGTTGTGACTGTGATTGTTGTTGTTGATGTGACTGGGATTGAGACTGTTGTTGTGTAGAAGTCTGCGACTGTAGCTGGGGTTGCTGAGATTGCTGAGACTGGGACTGTGTTTGACCTTGTAACGTCGGTTGCATAGTTGATTGTTGCTGCAGCTGCACTTGCTGTGACTGATTCAACTGTTGAATTTTATCGTCCTTATATTTCACCAGAGCGGTATCCGCTGGTTTGGTGCTCAAATTCAGACTTTCAGGGGCGATAGAAGTGCCTGATAATACTGGGTGATAGGCGGGTGGTTTCGATGCAGACATTGTGGCGAGTGAGTCGGATTTCGCCAAATTAGGAATATCATCCTTGCCTGTGGTCGTTGTACAATTGAGGTATTGTGACAGAGTCCTAGAAGGTGCATGTACCAACGTCTCCTTACAGATTTCTCGAGAATCTGCTATGCAGTCATTAGGTTGCTGCATTGATAGATTCGTTGGTACTTGAGCATCCAGAGCTCCAGAAGCACTATTGCTGCTGTTCATACTCATGTTGCTGCTATTCGTCGTGGAAGCAATTGAGCTACTACAGGTAATATTACTACTGGAACTTGCACAGGTAGGTGTACTAGCCGTTGCAGTTGTTGGTACCAGTTGGCTCGAAACTGATGGTGGCAACATGAGGCCTGCGGTACTGGAAACAGCAGTGGTAGTAAGAGCAGCAGTAGCAGTGGCAGTGAGAGCAGTCGTCACCGTGGCGGTAGCAGTAGCAATGGCGTTTCCTATAGTGATTGGTATCGAAGTTGCTGGTAGATTATCCAACTTGGAGTGGCTTTGATCCCGTCTTTCCTGTACCTCTTGAGCTTTAGTATTAGAAAGAGTATTCGAGAGACTAGTAGGCATGGTACTGGATATGGAGAGAGTATTAGGAATAGGATGAATACCATCTCGAATAGTATGACTTGTGGAGAGAGCATTCGAGAGAGGCTGAAGTTTTGATTGGTCCGATTTTTGACCGGAAAGAGTATCGAGTAGCTTGGCGACGTCACTCCGATTACTTCCGGTATTTGATTCAGGCAAATGAGACAACGTTATCTTGGTCTCAGTCTGTTGCTGCAACTTCTTCTCGGCGGAGTCGACGTTACTAGCGTTTGCCCTAGCTGAGAGTTTTGGTATTTGGAACTTGGTGTCAAACTGTTTCCTCGCACCCTCGATGGCGAACTGGGGCGCAAGACCTGGTAACGACGGCATCGAGGCATGCGCTGCTAATACCTTGAATGCCCTCTCGCTGTCGCTTTCCTCGCGTAGACCAGACGGACTTGACTTCCTCGCATCAGAGCTTTTCGTGCCGAATAAACTCTTGTCACCAAGCTTCGGCATCCTGGATTTGTCGCGACTGCGACTTAGGTCGGTAGCACCACCGACGCCTGACGTCTTTGGTGAACCTGATGAGGACTTTGAGAGACCTTTTGTTAATAGGCTGCTAACACTGCTACTACCAAGTGTACCTGTACCGGATGCGCCACTAGCGCCACCTCCGTTTCCTCCAGATGATGATTTCCCGGAGGATGGCATCTTTTGGCTTGAGAGGCCAGAAGCGCCTTTGCTCCCTGTGCTACTTCCTAGTTTCGGTGAGACTTGAGATTGGGGCTTCTTTGAGGCTGGACCCGAATTTACACCAGGTTTCAGTCCTGTGTGAATCTTCGGCGAGCCGTTACCTGAACCAGACGATGACGATGAACTGGAAGATATTTTGAGACTGCCACTACTCGTTCTTGAGTCTTTTGTTCGTGTCTTGTTGATTGTAATCTTCATCACGTCAGAACTATGCTTCACCATGTATTCAGCTGGATTTTTAGTTTCCATGCCAAGAGTTGCTGACCCTGATGCCGACGTCCCTGACCCTGTTTTTCCGCTGAGACTCTTACCGTCGGATACTTTATTCGAGGACATCCTTTCTTTCTGAGAGGAGGAGCTCATACTTCCGCCGACACCCATACCCACAACCGGCATTCCTACAGTACCACCGGTTGCACCAGGAGCACCACTACCTGGAGTACTGCCTCCAGAGCCCGGGCCAGCTGCTACAGGAGCGCTCCTGGAGGAACCGTTCGTGTTGTCATCTGTACAATGCTGAGCGTTTTTTAATTTGTCGATAACCGCACTAAGAGAACCTTTCCTGTTCCTGGCCTGTTGCTGGGCACTCGCCGATTTACTAAAATCGGAACCACTGGATGGCGGTGTATTTTCACCACTGCCAGGTAGGGATGTACTTGCCCCAGTACCCGTCCCTGAGAGTTCCGGACCGACAACATTAACCAACTCGAGCTGTTTCAATTTCCCACTGGAGGAGGACTTGTTTTTAGGACTTTGATGTCCTGATCCCGCAAAGCTCAAAGAAGATGCCTTCCGCTCCTTAGATTCCCTCGCAGAATCCTTTCCGGATGATTTGGTCTTTAGTGTCGATCCGTCACTAGTACTTTTATTTGATGGAGAATTTGCAGCTGATTTAAGTGCAGACATACTTGGTTTTCCTGCACTGGTAGAGCTTCCATGCTTTGGAGAAGATATACTACCCTGCTTCGGACTGACGCTGGCTGATGTTGCCACTGGCGTGTGCTTTGGGCTGTTATATACTGGTGAATGTTTCGGACTCTGAATAGGTTTATTCACTGGCTGTTTGAGAGTGGGGCTTGATTTGCCCATCAAAGCTAGAGGACTGGCATGAGTCGGTGATGGGGACGGACTGAACTTACGTAAGGTTGTCAAGGGTGAGGAAGGTCGCGAGCTCATATTGGGAGGTGATTCACTTGATTTTATACTTAGAGAAACCGCTTTTGTGAGAGGATCCTGCTGCTGCTGCTGTTGTTGTGACTGTTGTTGCTGTATTTGCTGTTGCGGTTGCTGTTGCTGGTGATGATGGTGGTGATGGTGATGCTGTTGTAATTGAGTAGCTGCCGATTGTTGCTGCTGCTGCTGTTGTTGTTGTTGCTGATGTGGCTGTTGTTTAGGTGGTAACTTATCCGGTGGGCCCATTGGACTATCTTCACGCTTCCGCTTTCTTTTCTTTTCAAGCTTACCTTTGTCATCAGTCTTGCTCTTTGAACTCTTTCGATCTCTCCGTTCATCCGTGAGATTACTCTTACTGGACGGAGCCGCAATTGGTGTAATTGTAATAGAACTGGGTAAGGTAGCTTGAGCTGATGAGGCGATAGGAATAATTTCAATACCTGGTCGTCGCTCTAATCCCATCCCAGTCAGTACAGAATTGTAGCTCGAACTCTGACTAATGCCACTACCGGAGATTGGTGTTATGCTCACTGAGGGTGGTACCAGCCCCTTGTTGTCCTCAAAGATATTTGGACTTTTCTTGTCTTCTCGCTTCTTTGTTTTGCGCTCACGCTTAAGGAGCTCCTCGACGTCCTGGAGCTCGTGTACTTCCATGATCTCATTCTCATTATCAAGATCATAATCAGAACTTTTGTCTGTATTAACTAAGTCAGCAGGATCAAGATTTGATAGGTCGAGTCCACTAGTAGCAATGCTAGCCACGGATGTTGGGGTTGGCGTTCTCATCTCGTTTGGGTTTTCTCTACTTCCAATACTCCCAGTACCGCCCCCTGTTGGTGTACCAAGTGGCGTCGAATCAGAACTCGAGCTTTCGAGGAAGATTTCCCCCGGATCTTCCCCCTTTCGTTTAGGACTTCGCCAGAGACCATCAGCTGCTGCAGCTGCGGCAGCAGCCGCCGCAGCAGCAGCTGCCGCTGCAGCAGTCTTTCTCTTTCGACTCTTTTTAGGACGTTCTGTATTTGTTAATAAAGCAGTGGATAAATTTCCTGATGAGTTTTTTGTTTGACCGAGTAAAGCACCCAGTTGTAGAGGATTCAGCATACCGCTGCTGTTTGTATCGGATTGGCCGGAATATGACGGAAAACCGATACTATTCTCCGCTCCGGCATCTAAAAAAGACTGCTGGGATGATTGTTGTTTAACAGCAATAGCACTTCCACCGCCGACGCATGCACTTAGGCTGCCATTCTCCTGCTTGATATTTATATCTCCGTTATTAAAATCCGACAATCCAGAGCCATTAATGTGACCATTTTGATCCCTTCCTGAACCCATATTCATTTGACCATAACTTCCAGTAGCAGCACCGTTTCCACCACCTAGTCCACCACCATTTCCAGATCCATTCCCACCGCTACCACTGCCATTACCACCACCTCCTCCTCCTCCTCCTCCCCCTCCTCCTCCCCCTCCCCCTCCGCCATTACCACTTAATCCACCAGCTATGATGCTGTTATTCGACAAGGGCGTGTTCCGGCCCTCCCAAGTCTTGATGAGAGCCCTCATAGTCACAGGAATGCTGAGACACCTCTGCAAGACTTTCCCAATCATTTCAGAGGTTTGCTCCGTGTTAGTCAAACAAACGCCATAAAGTTTACATTTGAGCATTGAAATGTCCGTGAGGTCAAGTTCCGCTGTGGCCATCGACTCCTCAAAAGGATGCTCTAAGCTGACAGCAATATGCTGCCAAGAGAGAGCACTAACTTCGAACATGGTCGTGTGCTCAAGATCCTGTCGTGCCATTGGTCTCACGCAGCTTGCCAAAAGTGAATTGAATAGAGCCTGTTGCCTCAGGTACACAAGAATCTGCGGTACATGAGCAGGATGGGTGAAAGGAATGCTGCTCACAAGAACACCCTCCATATTCTTATTCCCCGTCATGAAATAGCAGTGTTGCTGATCCGGTAGAGTCTACACAAATATGAACATCGATTTTTTAATCCATACCTGACTGAGATAAACTATTTTAATTTTGTATCTCGTAATTGTTTAAATACTCACCACGTAAAGCCCTCTGTTATTTTGACAGTCTAGTTGTCCGTCGCTGGCATGCTGTACTATTAGGCTTAATAAGGGTTGCGGTGTGGAAACATCACCGCACTCCAATTCTGTGACCTTCTGTATTCGCCGCACTAGCTCCAAGCACATTGGCATCTTCTTCGCCAGTTTAAGAACGAAGCAAGCAGGTAGCATCGAGGAATTCGAACTTGTCAGCGGAGCATATGAAGGCGTGCTGTCGAGAATACACGCTGCGTGTCTACATAATCATGAAGAAAAATCAGGTAGGACAGGAAGCATGTCCGACGAACCTTTTTCCCGTAGGGCTGCGATTAACAGCGATGATGCTCGTCGTGGGTAGCTTGTGAGAGGTGGAGCCTTCCATGCAGACAGTCACTGAATGGCCAACCTTACGGGTGATTACGGCATCCGCAGTTAGCATCACACTACTACGATTCTCACGGTCTATCAAGTCATACGGTGATACGAAGTAAGTTAATCGCATTGCATGGCCGCCTCTTCGTCGCTCCAAAATACCTATTTAATAATATTTGATTTATTAGGTATTTTGATACTCTATAAATTGAAAATATCCCACCCTTTATCCCTGATACATTCTCACCACTAACCAACTGGACTTTTGTGTACAAGGTTAAAAGGCTCTTTTATGAATGTTTGTAGCTGAGCAAGAACACCCAAATCTGCCTCAAGCGATTGCAGAGCACTAAATGCCTTGCATTTCACCTTCTTATCTGCATTCAACTGGTATATCGATGCAAAACCTTCCAGTTGCATTGTAAAATCCACAAAATCACCACGTGATAGACAGGCAACCAACTCCTCGCAACTCTATCAATAATCAGAAAGTTACTAATAGATTGAAGTATTCTAATATAAATTTATAAGAGAATCACTGTAACGGCTTTACCTGTGGTTCATTTTTTCCTTCGTGATGAATCTTCACGTCATTCACTGCACCACTGGGTTCCAAAATCACTTCTAAGAAGAACATATCCGAGGATATGAAAACTTCTGTACCAGGTGGTCCAGGAATCATAAACTTTAATCTAAAATAAGAAAAAAGTCAATGTTGATCACTGACACACAAACGTATACTTTGAAGAAAGTTAAACATAGTACACAATACCCTAATTGCCTGGTAAGACTCTCCAAACGTTCTACCATTGATTGTAAAGAAGTAACTTTTATGGAGTGCTGCAGAGTATCCAAACATTTCTGAAGTTGATTCTTTTCGACACTGTCAACAGCAAAACGTTTGTCCTGCGCAATAACATAAATACATGTAACACAGTATCGATTTACTATTATAAACTTTCTGCAGAAACACAAGTACAAACCAGCATAGCCATTCGTAAGTTTTTTGCTGTTTCTACAAAAGACTTGAATGTAGAAGCTTTGGAACGTAGTTTCTCCATAAGTAGTTCCATTTGCCATTCTTTACCCTTGTCCATTCCTATTTCCATGTTTATACCATTACTAGGCTGTTGTTGCTGCGGTTGTTGTTGTGGCACGACATTTTGTTGTTGTTGGTGCTGTTGTGTTTGTTGTGGTTGCTGTGGCTGCTGCTGCTGCTGCAGCTGGCCAGCTGATTGAAAAATAGTCATTACAGAATAGTCATGCATTGAAAGAGGAATCCATAAGTCAGTAAAATACTTACCAACAGGTTTTGGCCCATTTGTTGAATCCATGTATCCCTTGACGGGTAACACGGATGTCATAGTGCCGCCAGCAGTTAGAGAGCAAGGAAATTGTTACGGAATGTCTTAATACACTTTGAAGTTGGCTTTGTACGCAGACAACAGCCAACTAGTAAAGAAATCATTCCTCCAAAAATCCGAGAGCATCAAAGCGCCACTTTCTACCCTCTTGCGGAATTTTCCGGAACTAGTTCGATGTCAAACCCGCGAAAACGCACTTCAGGATGAAAAACTATTCTACGCGTTGATGACATTTTTCATAATTAGCCTAAAACCGTCTAATGTACCTCTCAGTTCTAAAAATGTTCACCGGGGAACGTTTCTAGACATTACTCGAGCAACACTATTTATCTTACACATAAATTTAATGAATATAACTTTATCACCTATTCAAATTGCTCTTAGAGTATAGTTGTATTTCCTTTATTAGATTTACAATTTTGGGTATAATAGATCGAAATAAGGATACAGTTATAATATCCAATTTTACATGCAATAAGTTTCAAATGATTTCATATAGAGAGACAAGCGATAATTTGCGCTCTAATGAAGAATCCGAAGGATCTCTACTCATATAATTTATCATTATAATGTCCTCCCATCTCATGCGCGTAACACATATACATTTAATGATAATGAATATCTATTGAGCTCGCACATAAAACAGGGCGATATAACTTATTTTGTTTTTTTGTTCATCTTTATAATTGAAGATACGATTTCATTTCACGAGCGGTCTCTTCGTCGTCTAAATAATGTGTTCAATAATACTAGCTCAAAAATGAGTATCAAGGCTGGAGTGGGGGTATGGATTAAAGAATTTTTTCCAGTTTCGTTCAAACTTCAAGAATCATCAAGACTCATCGGTAATAGCTGTGATCGATACATCGTTGAACGATGATAACACCTTAATATTTCAACATTGAGATTACTCATATACAGCTCATATTACTCCAAGGAGGGATTTTAGCATCTGGTCTCGTAAAGTCCACTCCTTCCAATATAACGGACCCATTTGATAACATCATGATCAGAGTAATTAAGTTTCGATTCAAATACTTTGAGATATCGAACTTTAAATCCGGACGGTGCAAATGGGACCTCGAAGTTCATTGAGATTGGAGGTCTCGTCCATTTCTTCTTGGTATCCGTCTCGAGTAGATCTATTTCCGCTGATAATTGAGTTTCCTTCATTCCTGCCATTCGCTTGATCTTCCATACGATTGCGTTTTCTGATGCCTTGTACTTGGCTTTGCCCTTTAGGCAAATCAATTGGACGCCCGCTGTATTTAATGGCGTTGGGACGCGAACCTCGATTTTCTGTCCCAGCAAAGAAGGCTTGAAGTTGGATTTTAAGACTGCCTTTACTTCCATTTTAGTACGTCCTACTTCACGTACTAAAGGAATCACTCGGAATGGCAGAGATATATCCTTTGTTGTGCGATACCTGTTGGTTATTTAATTATTAGATGATTATAGAGTAATGATAATGTTATACGTTGAGTAATTAATATCTACTCGCCTCATCAATTCAAACTCGCCATCTGGCGGTATAAAACTAATGGAATGTTCTGTTTCGAATTTTGATAATTTCACGCATTGATGAAATTGGCAATCGTCAATAACCACTACTGGTTTCCCTGATCTAGCACCAGTAGGATCGTCACCTCCACCTCCTAATCCACCACCTCCTTTCATTCCTTTGGCTTCCATCACGATTTTATCATTAATGCCAAATTTACACTCTGGCATACCAGATAAATAAGATTTCATGACTACCTGTTATCGTAACATAGGAAAAATGGTGTTATAGTAATTTGTGACAATTTCTTGTTTACTCTCCAATCTGTGTGAAATGTTAACATACCTTTCCAGCAACATGAGCGCTCAGAACCTGACCCTGTGGACTCATTAAGAGATTAACATATTCGAGAACATCAAGGAATAATTCATTGCGACGATATTTTATGCCTTCTCGTCGCCAACCGATCTGGCCAGTCACTTGGGATGTTATTTGTGCTTGTTCTTCCTTTGTTGCAGATTTTACACCCTGCTGAGTAATGAATGTCTTTAATACTCCAGTATCGCAGTTTTGTGGATACCCAAAATCCAGTATTTCTGTAGTCGATAAGAATGAAATATTTCATTATTGTGTATACCAATTAAATCACTATGAATATTATCTTAAAGAATGTACTGACCATCAAGCAATTCGTAGATAAGAACAAAATTGTTCTTAATATTTTCCTCCGATATCTTGCCAAAATATGACTGCATGACATCGATGATCTTTAACAGAAACTCGAACACCATAGCGGCATTGACATTCTGCTTGGTTACAGCAGCGAGCCAAATATTAGCTCTCTTTATATGAAAGAACGATGTTCTAGCAATGTTTGTCACAGGTGAACGGACCTGTTGACGAGCATGGATAACATTGACACGAAATGCATCCACTGCATTTCTTCCAATGTCATCTCGATACACTCGGGAGATAAGGACTTCTCCCTTATGGTTGTAGACAAATAGACCCCCTATCATTTTGATACAGGGTATGTTGTATCCGCTGCTATTCCATACCTGTACAAAAATCATTATGCATAATTGTCTTGAAACACTATTAAATAAAACTGATAAACAATATATCTTCACGAAAGTAACAAAACTTAAATCTATTAATAAATGTACATAGATATCAATGAAGTAAATTATTTGACACTTTGGTCACAGAGCAGTACATATTTTTGTGTACAGGACATGAGAACCCGTACAAAGTAAAAAGATAAGTATATCAGAAAAATATAACGATATAAAATTGATAACGCCCCGTTTTGTAAATGACATATCCGTTTCTTTCATGTCCTTACAAACGGTTAGTAGTATCGATCGTGGGGTCGTCGAAGTTTAAGTCGAAATTCAAAAAACTTATCAATCTAACTCCAAAATGGTTCAACAAATAATTGTCGACGAGTGATACTAATTCCTAAATAAGTCGTGGCCACTTACGCATCTCCGTGTGCCGGATAAAAAACCTTAATGAAATCGAATCGACGTCCAACCCCACGTAGCAACCACAGCCAGTAGTACCGAACAGTGACGAACAGTTCCGAATACCAAATGATACCAAATGCCAAATGACGAAGTACGACACCCACTTTTACTACTACGTGTATCGGCAAACATCTATTCTACAAAATTTCAATATCAAACCAATCTAGTAGGCATAAAACTCGTTCAATAAATTAATTTTTCAATTACAGTTTTATACTTTACTATTGATTATTTTTAAATAACAGTGAGAACAAGTTTGTCGGAGATTATAAACAGGTAGTTGAGATTGGTACTCACTTTCAAAGATATTATATATACAAGAGTGCCAAATTATTTTTTATCATTCACTTGCGTAGCGTTTACTTATATGAAAATGGGAAACAATGAAAACAATCAATGATCACTATACATAGAATGAACTATTGTTTATTGTTAGCTCGTTTAATATTTAGAATTTTTGAGCATGGATTATTAGTCTTTTGTAATAACAAAGAAACTATTGTTCAATGACTACATAGTTCTTAAAAAAAATTTGTAAAATTTATATAAGAACGAAAGTCGTCACTTCCGTAGCGGGGAGCAACAGGAAATGATAGTTGAGACACACAAGCGCAAGTGCAAACTCCACAGTATGTATTTGAGTTTGTAATAACGTAATAAGGAATGATATTTATTTTATTTGGAGGCAATATACTCTGTGCACTTAGATTTTAATTATCGCGAGATGATGGTGATGGAAATATAGAATTCGGCAAAATATTCGTTACTACTTATAATGACTGACGAGGGGACGAATAACAATAATACTCCTTTGCGGGAGAATCTTGTGAGTATTTTGTAATATATTCCTAGGTTATCTGCCTCATAATAAGAATCGTTATATTAATTATGTAACTACAGTAGTTTATAAATCGTATAAATAGAATAATATTAATTATTTCGTGATCATACAATTACACTGGCTTACTCCGCATTATGTATTATAAACAATTTTTCTTGCAGATCAACACTGCGGTCAAGTTCCTGCAGAATCCCAAAATATCTGGAAGTCCTGCTAAGCAAAAGCAGGAATTTCTTATTAGAAAGGGTCTGACAAATGAAGAAGTAAAGAGAGCCTTTGAGCTAGCTTCCGTAGAGAAAGTTGAAACTAGTTTTGTAAAAAATCAAAATGAATTTACTGCCATTCCAATACCTCCTTCTCAGTCCCAGATTTATCCATATTATCAAGTTCAAACTCTTCAACCTACATTATTCTACAAAGTCAAAGAATTTTTTAATGCTACAGCTTTGATCGGTGCTACTATATATTGTGTTTATTGGCTATACAAGGTATATTATCCCATCCTCGTTGAACAATTTATAAACAGCCCAGAATATCAAAATAGCCAGACCATATTAATTTACTTTTTGTTTGCATTGTAGAAATTTATTGCACCATTCTTGTTTGGTCACAAAAAACCGAAGACCGTAGAGGACTCTGTTACAAAATTGGATGAAACTATACAGAATTCAATGAAGGATGTTAAAGACTCCATTTTAAAGGTAGAAGGAGATGTTAATAGATTGACACAAAGGCAGTCTATGGATCCAACTATTCCACATTTGGTTCAAGAATTAAAACAAGACTTAGCTAGTCTGAAGGCATTACTTCTTTCGAGGTTTGTATTCAAACAATTAGCACCAAGTAAAACAATATCAACAACAAATAGCGTAAAACTATTTATTTATTGCATTTGATTTTCCAGAAAACAATTTCCAAATGCTCCAGCTTCCATACCAAGTTGGCAATTGCAACCGTCCAGTTCTAATCAAAACAAATCAAATGATAGTGAAGATGACACCGGCAGCGGTAGTAGCACGAATAATTCCGACAGCTCCTTAGAAATGATCCGAGAAGATCCTTCCAAAGAATAAATTTAAAGACTTAAGAAAATACCAAAAATTCCAACGTTCCATTGTCCAACGTTAATCTGACTCTCCTTTATTTTTATTCTCTTTTTCTACTAATAAAATGGCTGTTAATGATATAAAAAATAATGTGGAAACATGCATCCAAGAAGTGGTTGATAACACAAGTAAAAATATTTACTTGAGTCACTTGATATTTAAAAGTATTAACGTTGGTTGCATTTTCGTCTCTGTAGTATTTACATTTTATAAGAGGGATAAGTGGGTTAATTGATGGCGTTGTGGGGGGAGGGGGGGGGCGAAAACCCGCGGTGTTTATTTAACGTTGTTTATTTGAGAACAAACGGCGGATATTCCAATTCTGCGCACACTTCTTTTTTTAAATATATATATATGTGTATATATATATATCTTAATTCGATATCCAGTTATTTTATCGTTATAATCAAGAATTTATTGATAATTAAATTTATATCAATGCGTGTATAATATATACTTCCAGTTACGACGGATTCGCGCGGTACATTCGTACAAGACCAGTCACTCCCTTAATACGGACTGCACACACTCTCTGTACTCTAATATGTACAAACCATGCAATATTAATTGTTACTTTTGTTGATTACTATTAGACAAGCGGGCAAAATACACAGCTATGTGCATAGTTTCCTTCCGTATGATATCCCGTTATACGCCTATTCTAGAATAAGAATTTCATAAGAAAACTCTTCGTACGATCGATTGCCAATGAATTGTTTCAATTTCCTTCCACTCTTTCTTTATTACTTTTATCATACTTCATTATACCGCGAAAGTTCAACAAAGACAAATTCTGTTGTTTAGTAATATTTATTAATACTCTTTGTTAGATTAGGTATAATTAGAATGGTTGCCTCACTGATACAGTGAGTTACAACCATGTCCGCTTCAAATGTGACTTAGTACACTTCTAGCAATCCTAGGTCACTTTACTTTGACAATGTACCACCGTGTGTTGACTGTTCTGTGTGTATTTATGTATGGCGTGCATTAGTGGCGGAAGTGGGAATGGGAAGGTGGATTGCACTCATTCGCTCTCACGCTTTTTAGGACCGAAAAATGTTTGAACCTAACTAAAAATAGAAATTGTTGCCGCTGAAGCTGCTGCTTGGGTATCGAATAAAAAAAATGTAAGTTTCACGATGAAATCGGGACGTACGTCGCATGATAATTGAATTGGCGCGGTAATAGAAAAATCGCGAGATTTAATTGATAAATCCTTGCTTCACCGTTGCCATTGTTTGCCTTCTCTTTTGTTACTATCGTTTTTGTTGTTGTATACTTAAACCAGAAAAATGATCCTAGGATGCTTTTTGTGCTGACGTAGGTACTGGTTGACGGTCCGATTCCCCGTTAACACACTCGCAACTATCGTTCGACGAGTATAGAAAATTAGGACAGGGTTACAGGGTTCATCTGGTTCCCTGGGTAGCGTGGTTTTTAACGTCCCTATTATTAATAACAGTAATAATTCTAGGCTAGACACACTAAACTGTTAACAGTTCGATCTCCAGTCTATTCTAGTTGATCGACCGTTCGGGACTATGCTACCAAGTATGATGTAGGTGTAAATTTCGCGAGAGCACGGAACGCACATCCTGCGTGAAGCGGAGCGCGTCCAGAACTGGAAGTAGGCTGAGCAGCGCGGTGTCGCTAGCGTCGCTGAACCACGACTTTATCGGTATTGCATTGTCTGTAATTGAAAAATGTTATGAACCTGATGTTTTCATAGTTATGAAATTAAGAAAATTATACATATTGATATACTATACGAAGGATATATTACTAACGTGGATAAGCCCTGTAGGCTCCTGGACTGTTGTCGAGAATAAAGACTGATGCTAGATCTGAACAAATGGCAGCCAGGTCCTTGGTATAAGAACCCATCTCTGGCGTACAGTGTTGTCTGTAATACCTGCGTCTTAAGATGCCTCTGTTGTTGTCAAGTTTATCGGCAACAGCCGCCCCATAGATTTCCATAGAAGCCGTGAAAACCACTAGCTCGTACCTAGAAGAAGAGCCGCAAAAGACCCGTGATAACGAGTATTCGCGATTTTGTTCCTTGGGATGGTAATCCATTCCAGACGCTTACCACTGACTAACAATGTCTAAGAAAAAGTCCACATGAGGCCTCTTGTGGACGAAAAATCTAACCGGATGTCGGTCTATCGTCACCTTAAGAACAAAATCAGGTGGTGTTCCTGGTCTCACAGTTGGTCTTGCCACACCGTCATGATGAGAGTGAATCAATGTCTCATCCAGGTCCAATACCAATACCTTTCGCTTAACTATACCTGTAATGCAATCACTTACACACCACGAATAACATGCCAGTCATCTGCTTGCATTTATGCTGAAATAAAATACTTACTAAGCCGATGCCTTGACAAAGGAGACAGTGGGAAGATCTCATATTTAACAGGTTGCATCTGTGAAATCTAAAATGAAAACATTAACGCAATATATTAACTAATATTGTTATAGCTGTATCGAGAGGTTTTAAAGTACAAGAAATAGTGTTGACGGAAATAACACAGATCAATCACATACAATATATCAATTTTAATACCAACTCAGCATAAAATATTATCTATATGATGAATTACATCTAGATAGCAATGTGTTGTATGTATGTGCATTAAAAATTGACAAAGCAGATTATATAACATGTAACATCAAATATATATAAGGCATAAAATATTTTATCATTTTACAATATACTTCAAACGAACTCCTCTATTAAAATTAAACTTTATTCCATATGGCTGTCAGCCATTCAAAGAAAATCCTAGATAAGATGTATTTTTAAACATATAAAACTGTAATCTGATAATTCACAAATATCAAATGACGAGCAAGATTATAAGATCTTGCTAACAGATGTTGAGAATAACATTTAGTTGTAAAGATTGTCATTATATCTCAAAAATGAAAGTGATTCCTAGGTATGAGAGTTAGTTAAAAATACTACATATTACATAAATGTGATGCAGAGACCAACATGTAGTTAATAAACACATGGACGAGCAACAAAAAAGAAAGTTTAATAAACGATTAA
Organism: Pachycephus smyrnensis; assembly: GCA_030142225.1. Classification (NCBI taxonomy): domain Eukaryota; kingdom Metazoa; phylum Arthropoda; class Insecta; order Hymenoptera; family Cephidae; genus Pachycephus; species Pachycephus smyrnensis. The sequence continues at coordinate 567,549 of JARQST010000399.1, read as the reverse complement.
AAAAAAGAAGACAGATGGAGATAATATAAACGATACTCATGCTTGAAAATTATCAGATAATTAGACACAGTGAAACTTAAAAGAATATGCTGAAAGACCATGACACAGCATGGAGCAACATACATGTACTTAAGAGCAGAAAACTTTAACTTGAATGAAAATGTATTGGAATCTATTTCAATTTAGCATTTAATTAAAACTGGTAAACACGTCTATGAAAAATTTAGCAGGTGGATCTACTAGTCACTTCCTGTCTGAATGTTACTTCAAAGAATAATTATAACGACAACAATTAGAAACACGTACGATACATCGAGAAAGATGAATATAAGAATAGTAGGCGTCGATGCTAAATCGAAGTAATTGAAGGAAAACAAATTAAGCAATCCATTAAAATGAAAAGTACCATCGATTTGTGTGTACGAGAAAATGATTGTAAAGTCAAGGAAAGGAAAGAAAATAATAGAAACGAAAAAGGAAGAGGCGCGAAGCACCTACTTACGGCTCTAACCTGCTTCTTGAGTAGAAAGCAGACGCAGGTCCACACGCGGGAGGCCATCAAGAGAAAAGCTCTCATCCCCATTTGCAATTGCTTCAGCATCTCTACGAGTCTTCTGAGCGGGCCGAAGTCCGGCACCACTTTATCTCCAGTCTCGCCTCCGTCAGGGTTTCTTTTCCCTTTTTCACTGTGTTTCAAGTCCACGGCGATATATTACACAAGCGACAAACCCCAAGTAAACAAACGACACCTCCGGACGCAGAGGACACGAAGCCAGAATACTCAGACACATAACACTACTCTTTTTTATTCTTCTAATCACATCGTTCGCACCGCATTACCGGTTCTCTCTTGAAAATCTGTTCTGCTCTCGCGAAACCTCCACGGCTACGGTATCCTCACGCACACCGTGCAACGGTCGCCATCTTTCGCACATCGACCCAATTTTTCTGTGCGCTGCTTCAACGCGCACGATGCTGTCAAAAAATTATCTCTTACCTTTTGCACGTCCCTACGAGAATCATTTCATAAATCATTACGTTTAATTACGATCGTGACGGCAATCTTCATTTCTTTTCTTAACAATACAACAAGAATATACGTTAATGAAGTATAAACAGTGTCGAAAAATCTTTGATCGCGATACTCCAATTAGTGTTGGCTAGAGCGACTTTTAATGGCTTCAAGCAATGCAGAGGAATATAAGACCCATTTGATCCAATTGGGGCCCATTTGGGACCTACCGCCAACTATTATGGACAAACTTGTTACTAATAGTGATAGGCTTCTCCATAGTCCATTAACTTACCAATGAAAGGACGCCGTTCGGCGTCCATAATAATGGCGGCATAGGAGGCGTCCTTTTCCAGTAATTTTAGGAACATACAATTGCCTGCTGATGGGTTACTGAGTTGATCGCTGTACCAACGTGAAAAGTGTAGTATGGCGTTCGGCGGAGAAGCAGCTGCTTGCGTCATTTCAAAATACTTCATTGTCGTGATTGCCTAGCGTTCCTAGTGTACTGTCCGACTAGTTAAGTTCCGACGAGGAAGTCTTACTTTAGCGAGAATTCTTAACGCGTTAGGAAAATGACCGATCTCACAGAATTGCGGATGAACGTGGCCGCTTTGAAACGCGTTGACCCCTACGTCAAGGATATTCTGGAGACCGCGACCCATGTAGCTCTTTATACATTCAACGCTGAGAACAACGAATGGGAAAAAACAGACGTTGAGGGTGCTCTGTTCGTCTATTCGCGAAATGGCGAACCTTATAACAGCGTCCTTATTATGAATAGGTACTCATCTTTGGGTTTGTTTGTTTGAAAACATGCGCTGCAGGTGTGCTCCTCTTAAAGGTGCATCGCGATGCAGCCTCTAGCTTGTTTACTCTTTAGTAACAATGACAATCGTTTATAAATATATTGATTTATTTTTGGTTATATTTTGTGTCTTAGTCTAATGTAAAACTTTAGCTTTATTTCATATTAAATTGTTCACAAATTTTTGGTGCATGATTAAAATGTTTGCTGTAAATAAGCAGTTGTTTCTTTACAGGTTGAATACCAATAATCTTGTGGAACCTGTAACACAAGGCTTAGACTTGCAATTACAAGAGCCGTTCCTGCTATACAGAAATTCCAAATGCAATATTTATGGTATTTGGTTTTATGATAAAGAGGAATGCGTACGGATCGCGGATATGCTAAATAAGTTGATGAAAGAGTCAGCAGAGCAGAATAGAAAATCTGGCACGAAAACACAGACCAAAGGCAAACGGAGTATTGGGCCCAGTGTAAATAATGTTGATATATTCAGCATGCTGAGTAAAGCCCAGGAAGATTTTAACACTAACAGAGGAATTAGAGGAAGTGGAACTGGCATGGGTTCAAAGTCTCCTGCAAGTAATAGTATTGGAGAAATCATCTCGGGTCCATTGACTGCTCCGTTGGGTCCAGATGTAACTTCCCAAAGCGTAATGGATTTTTTTGCTAAGGCTAAGGTATTGCTTCCAGGCGAAGTTACATTTTATATCAATAGTCTGAAACTCATTATATAAATTTTACCAGGTTAATCCCGGACAATTCAAATCAGGAGAGCAGCCATCTACTGGAAGTGCAGTTGTACCAGAAGGCAAGCCATTACTCGCTCGGTTGATGTCACATCCTGCGGCACATACCTTAGAGCACATTGAAAAACAACAGAGATCAACAACTCCACAACCAGGTCCACCGTCTCTTCATCAATCACAACCCGGTTCAATTGGAAGTGCATCGATTGTGAACAACTTGACCAGTAGCTTAGCTCCGAACAGATCAAAAAGACGAAGCAGAGCGACATCTCAGCAAGACAGCATTACACCAGGGTCATCAAATGTCTCTCAGGACGTGCAGCAACAAGTCAATCAAAGCGCGAACGATTCAAACGGTTCCGCTGGTTCAGCCGGTTTCCTGAGGATACAATCTCCAACGACAAGCACTAGTACTAACCTAACCAACCACCAGAACTCTAGCATCACAGTCTCCAGCAATTCCAACCCACTCGCGTCCTTATTCGCGCATGCTTCAGCTCCCACGGTTAGTTACACTTTTAAATCCAATACACATCATCAATAACAATTACTTAAACATATAGATTAATGACTCGAAATATGTTACGTCAGGTATCGTCAGAGGATGTCTTAGGAACTGCGCCTATCTCAGGAACGGGAACTGCTCCCGCCCTGATACCGCCTGTGATGTTTGCGGCCCCAAGCCCACCCGACCCTCTGAGCAGACCGTTGGAACCGTTGACGAGGAACCAGCTTCTTCAGGCATTTAATTATCTCCTACGAAGCGATCCCGATTTTATTAACAAGCTCCACGAGGCATACGTCAAGTCTTTCGGCGAGATTCTCTCCTAGGTTCATTAATCCTAGCCAATCTTTAACGGTTTAGCTGCCCGTACTCGTCATGCGGGATGTGACGCGGTCGGCCTGCGCAAATCTTATCGAATGAACTTAACGCAAAAATTCTATCTGTTCCTATGTTACGTCTTTGTACATAGGTAGCCGGCGGAACTGTAACGTTCCTGACGGAATTCATGACACTGACTACCGATCCAATACCTCTTTTGGGCTGGAGATATGAATAAAAAGACCCATATACCTTGGACAGTATTTTTATAAAATAATACGGTTATCCCAGAAGAGATGACACGCTTTGGAAACACAGCGCTTGTCAAGCAATTGATGAGCCTTTGACAACGTGCGCTTATTTCATTCAGTGATGGAAAACGAAAGAAGGAAAAGGCAAAGAGACGCAAAGAGAATCGGCATGCAAGATAACTGTTACGGTTCGAGAAAAGAATCAACGGGGTTACAGGACAAGCGATACGGATACGATTTTAAACTGTGATGCCAAAACATTTATATGTATATATATATATGTATACTAAAGTTTTACGATCACAAGTTCAAAACAAGACATGAAAATCTCTTGAGAAGATCGAATGTGTAGAATGCCTATTTTGCAGAGTATAATGACGCACCTTTACTGTATATCAGGCGCCGAGTATGATACGTGTACTGTAATTAACAGCTGAAAAGAGCAAAAAATAAAAGCAGATCGATGTAAAGTTACTCTCTCGATATATTTTAATCGGGCATTTTTTTTTTCTTCACTCTTTCTCTCTTTTCTTATCAAGTCAGCCTGCAAGGGGCGAATACATGTCATGAATAAAATCGTAATACACGTAAATAATGTTATCTATCATAATTATAGAATATTATCACAATATAATATTTATATGGAATACGTTAAGAAATGTGCGAGCGGTTCGTTTCTCGAGAACTTTACGCGGCTGCGTTATGATAAACCAAAAAGAAAAAGAAGGAATCGCGTAGAAAACATTACGTAATTCGAACTGTTCGCATATCCCTAACTCACCGTAATACGATAGAAATACCTAGGAAAACCTAGTACTATTTACAAACCTAAAAGGACATAGACGATGCCGTCCATCTTCGTCCTAATTTACCGATAAATTGCGACGGTTTCGACATAATTTACATTTTTCGTGTGTGTGCGTATGCATCGTGTCAGTGTCCTTACAAGTGTAAGTGTATCTCTCTTCTACCTCATCTTTCATCTTGATAATATTTCACAGCCAAGTGGAGCCACACACTGGCCCTCTAGCTTTCTAGGAGTCTTAACCATTATTTTATTACAGTAATCGTTATCGATAAGCCGCTCCTTCCATGGGAAGTCTTTGGATTAGCGGCTACGTTCAAACGAGAGGCACTTTGGGGTTTCCAAGGAGTGGTGGTCCATTGTCAGGTGTTCGATGGGGTCCGAGCTTGTCACCTTGACTTGGCAAGGGTTGTAAAAGTCTTATCGCTAGACTAGCCAGAATAAGTAGGACGATCAAGCCACATATAGGTACAGCTATCGTAGCTGTTTTAAACCATCCATCCGTATTTTGGCTACCGTGATTGCTGTGATGCTGTACCGTGGAACCGGAATATATTCTCTGATCGCCGCTGAGCACTGTAACAAAATGAGGTATTATAGTATGGATCTTCGTAGAGAAGAGGAGATAGGTGAAGCACGGCGTAGAAAGGAAAGGCACGTGTATTGCAGAGAATGTAGATGATAGAGGTTTACGAGAGGAGGCACTACGCTACGTCGCTAAAACCTGTTCCAGCTTTTTACAGGGGCAATGATTGGTGTGGCTACGGTTACGCGGCTTAATTGGACGAGTGAAAAGCTTGTCTAGTAAAACCAGAGACCGGAGACTCATCTGGTGTTTACTGCAGAGCGTCATCCTGATGCGAGAGTACAGTATGGCTTTAATCTTTGCAAATGGATTAGCAAATTCTTTTATCCGTATACGGAGTCATATCATATATAGGTTAATTAAACATGCCGGTATTGTGATCAACAAAAGAATACTAGCTTGAATTGGATAGTTAGTTAGCTTTGGTATCTTTATATTACTAGTTGGCAAATCTAAAATAATAATCTTATTTATTCTAGTTACCTTGGAGAGTCTTATTCAGTCTACTCCTCATAGCTGGACTGTCTACGTGATTGCAAAGATCTTGCTCGCAACAGAGATATCCTGCAGGACATTGTCTCTCCTTAAAACTCTCCTCCAGGCATCCATGCTCGCTGTGCAGCAGTGAAGGATTTGATCTGAAGGGCAATTCCGTGAAACATCCACGTCCTCGGCACATGTATCCCTGAGCAACGCATTCAGGTTGATTGCAATAGCAGCGCACCTCTCGCACGTCTCGTGATCCTGTCGAAAGAAAATAATATATGAAATATATTACGTATCTGTCTCAGGTATAATTATTGTGAATATACAAGAGAACAGTCACTGGGATACGGAGGTTAATGGATACCAAGAGTTACCAGAGAAGCACAAGGGTATTCGCAGGTGGTCCTGCATATTGAACCCGAGCCTGGCAATAAGCTGATTTAATGGCCGTTACTGTTAACGTTACTGCTATGGACGTAATAAGAAGCAGGGAATAATAAATCGTCAGTAGCTTTATATATATTTCTCCTGTTGGCACTCTTGTGGTGATTTAAAGCTTACCTAAGGTCTTCGACAGTCTAACAATATACGAAATTACAAGAAATGATAGGATCAAAGCGTGGCATGACAATCAAATAATTATGGAGTATTATTATAATGTTATTGCGTTATGAGCGACGTGCGTTATTCTTGTGAATGTTATGCCTCGTAAGACTCTTTGATAAATTGCCAATCCACCTGTGGGCTAACTAGCTTCGATGAAACGTTGTTACTATGGCATATAATCCTCCTCTTTGATTTCGACTTTGACTTCGACATTCTCGTTCCCGTTCCCGCTATGCCTAACGCTTATTTCTCATCTGCTCCAGGCATTTCTTGGAAAGCCATCGGCCAATCGGATTCGTTCTTATCAAAATAGACAGTGCGTGTATAGATAATATATCAATAATACCGTGAACAGATGATTCTTGAGAGAACAGAGGGCATTCAGGCTAAGGAGAAAGAAGAATATATGAAAAGAATTTTGCGCAACGTGACAACTAATCAGAAAGGAATCATTATCTATGGAAAGCAGCTACTAATGAGTGGCTGACTGAAAGTCGTAAAAGATAAAACGTCGTGCCAGCTTCCACAGTAACATATACATGTGTTACGTGTGTATATATATATACTATATATGCTATTTACATAAAATGGAGTCAAGCCGAGAAACGTAGAGGTCTCTTTGGCATATGTATGCCAGTATATGCATGTTCCTTGACGTACGGTGATGTATGGGGCCAAGGTATGTATGATATATTCCACGTTTAAGCAGCATAAGTACATATACGCCTAATGAGCGCGCTATTAAGAAGCTCGATATGCGATAATAAAGGATTAAATAGATATTACATGTATACTGATCTGAGAAATGTTAATACAAGAGTGTCGACTGTTCAATAATTGTTTCAGATAGTGAAGTTTCAATTTATTCTTCGTATATCCTAACACGCCAGATGCGAATTTGCTTGGAATTTATTATCCCTGGCATATCGTACAATAAAAGGTCCCCTTTCCACTATCTGATTTTATCCTTTCTTTAAGTCCTCTCATTGTCGGCCTCTCGCTCACTCGTTCTCTCCTTCTCTGGCTAATAAGCCTGCTGCAGGTCGGTCCCCCTATTGCTTTCCCGGGGGCCAGAGCTTACCGAGGAATAAAAAACGTTAAAACAGCCGAGTCACAAAAGAAAGATTAAACTGAAGAGAGTGTATGGAGAGAGGCATGCGGCGGCCATTCTCCCTTTGTGTATGAGTGCGTGTGCATATGTGCCCAGAGTTGTTGCTGCTCCTTGGCTCTGTTGGTGCTTCTGCTGAAGACTCTCACGAGCCGGCGAGAGCGCTCCCCGAAGGAGTCAGACGAAGACGAAGAGCAGAAGAGGAGGAGGAGGATGAGGAGAAATAGGAAGGGGCTGAAGAGGCTGTGTTTGTGTTTAAAATAAAAAGGGAAAAGGGAAGCAGCGGGAGGTCGAGCGAAGCCCCGACCAAAAGAGAGATACAACCGACAAGCCGAAGCCAGAGATGCCGAGGAAGGCCCGTCCGAAAACAAACAGACTGCTCCGTGGGGCCGTTCGTTATGCGTCCGCGGCATATTAATTATTTTCTGACAAGCTCTTCTTATTGTTTCTTCTTCTTTTTTTTTCATTCTCTTTCTCTTTTTCTATGCCTCCCTATACGATCCTTATGTACTTTCATCCACGCTTATAGGATCCGCCCGCGCTGATCGGACTTGCTCTGTCCACATTCCCTTGTCCACGATATGGATTCATAGAAGCTGAAGAGGTCCCGTCGATACTTCCACGTAAACAGAACGCACGATCTTAGCCTTAGGATAGAAAGCTGGACGGAATGCTGATTCGATAGAGCTCCCCTCTAGATATTACGAAGTGCCGACAACCTTAAGAGTACGCCAATGCTTATCCTCGATTTGAGTGCATAATGCACTTCCCTAAGGATGCATTAACGACAGTTGCGCACGATCGATATTCGAATCTACTCTGTAGCAATGAATTATGCGTTAAGAAATTTTTATAAAATATTTAGATCACGTACGACGTGGTTTATTAGCTCGTTATACGTTTTATCGAATTCCAAACTGATTGACACCGATACTTCGTTCTGTAAGAATGCAATGAAAAAAAAATAATAATTTTTCTTGAGTTACGCCAACTGCAAGTATGCGATCTCTTGGCGAACAAACGATCTTTGTCTTTAATAACGGAGCATTTTCTCGAGCAGCATTATACACAAACTAAGAGAAGAGCTTCGCGCGGTCGTTCACACCGCGCTACTTCGAATCCCATATTTCTCCAGCGTGCCTAAGTAAGTAAGCAAGCACTTGCTTCACACTGCGTTCACTGTGCACTATCCTCTCTGCTTCTGTTTCTCTTTTTTTTTTTTTTTTCCTTTCCGAAGCCACTCGATGATTTTCACTTGGAGGAGATTGACATGGTCATAGATAAGGTGCATAATAAAAATGCTGAGACAAGCTTTACTAAATACAGTTATACGGCAGTAGGACTTCATAATGTTAATGTATAATATCCATTTGATAAACTGTAAATGTTTACCCGATTATAAGCGTACACTTAGAAGCCAAAGTTATTAAACGTTATCGCGTTTCGTTTGTGACGTTATAGAAAGGAGAAAGATAGAGGAGGAAAGGAGACCAAAGCTAAAAGAAAAAAAAAGACAAATGGAGGCTGATGCAACGTGATTCGAGGAAGAGAAGGGCCAGAGAGCAGCTACCGACGACAAGTGCGCCGGCATAATGGACTCTGATAGGCTTCTTTTTTTTTTCTTTCTACTTTCTTGAGGCGGCCCGGTTCACGTGCTTAGCCATGGAGTATGAGAGTCAATAAAGCTTTTATTTATTTTTTTGCCAAACGACCAGAAGAATCGGCCAGGAGTAAAAGGAGTAAAGTTATAGCCTTTTTATTGGAGCTGCCGACCTCCTGAAGTCTCTGACTATACACACAACAAGATTTGCATGAGACGCATTCCTGAGGTCTGCAGATTAAAGTGACGGCCAAAAACGGAGCAAGATTACAAAGTGGTAACGATAACAGTAAACCGTACAGATACGTTTACTTGGCTAATTCTACGTGTAAATTTTCAAATCCGACAGTCGCAAAGTTCACTGGACAAGAATGCCTAATGGGTATAGCAAAGAGTCAATTTCAAAGTTTGAACAATGCCCTAGAGACCTAAGCGTGAGAAGGTCAAGAACCAAAGATAAAACCGAGCTTCTGCTATACCTGGACAAATTTTTCCTTAGTTTTCGAAAATCAAAAACAAAAGGGTACACCTCCTAGGTATTTGCTCAGAGGCATGACTATCCAAGTATCCAAGTAGAAATTCAGGCAAGCAACCATTAGAGAAGATGGGCCCCGCGTTCCACGGCCATGCCGGGTGGCAATTAGCAAGAACAATAGAGACGCGGGCCCTTCTTTCTCGGAAATAGGTGGGTCTCGATGGGTCCCGGTGGGCCCTAAAGAGATGCCCAGGTATACATTATGACGGGGGCCCGTGAAGCTCCCACAGACTCCGCTAGGCCCATAGGCCCCGTAAGTATGTAAGTGGGAGGTATTTCGGTTCTAGAAGGCAGGTTTCTGATCTTTCGAAGCAACTGGGCAACCAGTGATTAGCCCTACTTAACTCGACTGGACGCGACGCGGCTCTTGGAAAGTAAAAGGCAACGTCATCAATTATATGCAATTGCCAAATTGCTCAAAATTATACACAGGACTGACTTATAATAATCCCCCCGTCGATTACATGCTGATGCCCTCCTCGCTTTATCATACACGCCAAACGCCAGAGCCATCATGCATTAGCTCCTTAATGCCAAGATTAGTCCGAACGACGTACGCATATCGAAGGATACGTTTTCTTTGTCCTTGTTCGCTTTAAAATAATAACAAATTCTAAGATGCCTATCAGTGACAAGAAAAGATGAGGAAAAATGTGAAGAAGGGACTTCGGGCCACTGCGTGGCTTCTTCATTTAAATTCAACGCGTATTGACTTGCACGCATGCACGCACGCATGGATGGATGCCACATGCGTGCATGCACGCCGCATCATATCGCATACGAGATATAACATTAACATAAAATGTACGGGTTGCTATAGTACAGTACCTGTATATGTGTATATAGATATAATCTATAATACAGTTTCAACAATACTAAAGATACCACAATACTGCCTTTATCATCGAATAATATTCGTCTTCATTATATTTCGTATGAAAGCACCCTGTACAAGGGACACTGATTGCCAGCAATTATATACGTGAGAATAAGCGACTAAAGTGTGTTTTCCTTAAGGAGCGTCCACGCGTACTAGTTAGGTCACCGTGTACATTGTATAAGTTGGTCGTACGCGTGTGCGTGAGTGTGCTCATTCCGCAGTGCAGGTTGCCCGGAATTACAACAAGTTTAATAAGACAGGAGGAGCGTTTAAAACAGTTAGGCTATATTCGTCACTCGGTGACCAACGGCGCTTAAACTCGCCTTGCATTTTATTTATTTACTTTTCTCATCCTTCCTTTTTTCTTTCTTTCACCGCGCTTCTTGTTTCCTTTGTCTAAGTTTTTTTCTTCTTTTCGCACGCTTCTTACTCCTTTGAATTCCCCAGCTGATCCCGAGGCAGTCAAAGCCATTCCGCTTAGATGTCAATTTCAAGTCGAAGAACAGCACGGAGCTGATTACGAGTCTGTGATATTAAAGGGGATTAAAACGATTAAAGCTTATTTGACGGCCGTTACGATCCGTTACGCTTGACGGAATCGCTTATGCTTATAGGGTCGATGGAATTTTCGTTAACGCTTCGCGCTGCTCCGTCCGATGATTCATAAGCGGCGTCGTGTTTCCGTTATGAAATTTCTATCGAAGCTATACCGGCGCCACGGGCTCCGTGACGACGGAAAAAAAATCATAATGTTTATGCCTCTATGCTCGCCATGTTAATACGATTAATCCTCAGGATAAAAGAGGGGAGTGATCTCAAAAACATCGGGCCGTCGAATTACAAAAACTATCAGATGCAATTTACACCAGGGTACACAGCATACGTAAAACAATGATAGTAACAAAACAATAAATTTCCTGCATCATACTTTAACGCTCTACACAACAATTCAACAGTCAAGGTCAACTGACGGTTTTTACAATGACAACCTCAGTTGTTAATAAAAACAAACAAGACAGCTAACGATCTTGTTATACAATTGCATTGTTTGATAGAAAAAAAATATACAACTCGATTCTATCTGTACGATAACGTAGCAACGTTAGATCTATTAAATAAACTTTATATATATATATAAATTCATGCCTGGGTACGAGACACGTGTGACAGCCGTCACTTCCGTGTGCCAACTGCCGGACTGGATAAAGGATATGATAGGGATGAAAGACGATGGACAAGCGATAAGCATAGACGTACATAACTATACCAAAATCTGCTATAGTCGAAGCAATAGACGCAATGAACGTGTAAACGCGCCCGAGAGAAAAGCGCGTATAGAAATACTTTGGTCGTTGAGACACAGCCATTTTTCTTTTGGTACCCGCGTGTACGTTGGGAGAAGCAGGCGCCAGAAGTAGTTCGGTGTGTGTAAATATAGGAATACATAACTGTCAGCAGTAAAGCGGTATACGCTCTGGCTCTTTGCATAGGGTATATAGTATATACAGTATACTCTATGCTTTATACCGTATATATTATGTACTGTTTACTGTTTACTATAGACACAAGATTCTCGATAGGAACACTATAGTCGAATGTCCTCCTGTATGGATACACGTATAGATACACTCACCAGGAGTTCCTATCAGAGAGATATCTTTACGATCCTATCAAAATTTCGTATGGAATTCTCCTCGATCCTTATAAAGGGCAAATGAACCAGCGGATACTTAACTATAAATGAATCTTCGTGAAACCGCTTAATTAACCCGGTGGATGAACTACGAAGGATCCTGCAAATCCGGTTTTTCTCATATTTCTCGATAAATTAACGTTAATACGTATAATACCGAACGACAGAAAGGTTCGCCGCTCATCCTTTATGCGTTTTACTTTAGTGGACTAGAATGAATCACGTTCTTACATTCCGCAAATAAACAAAGCATCCCTATTACTCCTCATATATATATATACAGACACGCACGTGATACGTAAGTCAAACGCATGCACAGTAAAGCATACGTGAAACGTATGTCATGGATAATCATAAATGTGACAGGAGGATTAAAGAAAGAATTTAACATAGACATCTTTAAGCAGTCGTTATTTAAAATCATAAATCTATTTAGACAGATCATTAATCGATGTGCGTATATATATATATATGGATTTAAAGTATGTATTGTATATAACAAGAACCCTATACAGGTACGTGAATGGATAAAAGAGATTCAGGATGTTCCGTAACGGGCGCCGATTGCTTGAGACTAACATAAGTGAAATGGTTTCCGTAAAACAAGATCCTCTTCTCGGCTACTTCGTGTATCCGTTTTTCTTTCTTTCTCTTTCTTTCTTTCTCCCTCTCTCTCACTCTTTCATACGCGTAGAATCAAGCAAGTACTGCCTCGCGAAGTACTCTATACGGTCTACTCATATGCAAGAGGCGTGCAATCCACACTACATATGCAGAGCGCAATGCGTGCATACGTAAGATGTACGCACCATTACGAATAAAAAGGATTCAGCTACGTATGCCTCTACTCTCTATGTGTTATGTACGTACATGATCGTATATATCCATATGTATATGCATACATATGTAGAGTATATAGGTAGTCTGCTATCCGCGCGCCTAGCTGGCGCCCGGACTCGCGCTTTATAGTCTCTCCTCGTTCTAGACAGTGGAAACTGAAAATTTTCACTGTGTACTATCGAGAGTGAAACGGTGATAATGAAGATTTTTGGGATTTTTTTATATCCAATTTATACGTCCGTGCGAGCCTGTGTATGGGAGAAACTTGTTTTTTTTTTGTTCTGTTTGTTTTGTATGATTTGAAGATAATTAATTGGCGTGGCTAACGATGAGTTTAGTGGCTGTGGATTTTAAGGAGGGGATAGAGAAATAAAGTCGAGTGGAATCGAATTGAATCGGGATTTTATGCAAATGGCGAACGAGACCGGAATAGAGAGTGGCTTAGTGCCTTTGTTCAAGGGAAACGTGACTGGGCAATTGGCACGTTATTAATCGAGCCGGCAATTATCGTTTCGTTATACTCGTAGTAGAATCGTTACTACTGGCTAGGACTTGCTATACGTGTATATAGACATTAGCATAATAATTTCAATCCATAACATGTACCTTGGGTAGTGTTAAGCGAGTATATTGAAAATTAATATATTAAATTGAATATTACCGTCGTCCACGGATTTCCCTGTAGCTTCTGTGAGCATCTCGTAATCGGCCAAGTCCAAATCGACGGATGCTGAGGACGTCGCGACGGTCAGCGTCGTTATCGTAGCGAGAGTTATCAATTCTCTCGGTAGCATCTTATTTCTGTAATAAATCCTCTTGCGATTCGCGTGCGCGTAATCTCCTCTCCTCTCCCGCCACGAGTTCCTTCTGTATCTTTGTCCTCTTCTAAATTTTCACAATCTCGACCATAATCCTCCAGCAAAGGGATTCCTCCTTCTCGACGTAAAGTTTTTCAAAATAACGTTCACGCGTGTAAAAAAAAAGAAATACAGCCGTAAATAAAAAGAAAAATTTCTTTTCTAACGGGAGACTGTACAAAAATGAAATCTGCGAAAACAGCCTCTTCGCGTATTATATTCACATGCAAGAATTATTAAAGCATCTCGGACAGATTATCGTAACTGGTTATAAGAGCACGTGTAACACGAACGTCCAATCGTTCACGACGCTCCTCGTCGACTGAGTCACTCTCGTCGAAAAGCGAACAGCCGACCGACGGCCGACTCTGCCTTCGCCCCTCGTCCCACCTTCCCCTCCACCCTCTAATACACAAGAACAAGGGGCACCCGTTTCCCGACACTCAAGAACACTCACTGATAGTTTTTAAAGCAGGGAGGAGCTCCCTACCGTGGCATTATGTATCCATGTGCCAGTCGGTGCACGCACTCTGGCGCTATATATACCTGTGTTGGTTCATAAGTCCCAGTGAGTCCCCAACATAACCAGGGACAGACGGTCAGGCTGGTAGTATTGGTATAGAAGTTTCTGCCGCAGGGACTTTAGAGGGTGAGGAAAAACGGTTTAGAAGGGAAGCAACGCGCCACAGGAAAGGGGAGCATGGCGCCTCGGGCATAGACGCACTCGTATACAGACGCAATACCGACGCCAATAGACGCCAGACTGTTACTGGTGTCTCTCGGTGTATCTTTACGGACACTCACGAAAAGAGTATCGGTGTAACTCGAATACGAAGAGGACTAGGATACCTCTATAACGACAGACGGCTCCTTTTTCATGTATCCTATCCTCTACGTACGGACTGTCAGGGTGGCGTCTTCTTCAGGGTGTTTCGTGTGTGCGAGAACTGCGAAGAGTCACTGACAATCGGTTCACATATAGAGAGTTTTATCTTTTATCGTATCCGCTTGTGGGACCGGAGAGGGACACACCTGGTTTGCGACGCCACTTCCTGTAATCGAGACGTTCTTCTGTGTATTAGGACATTAGGATGGACTGGATAGGGTAATGCTTTTGTATTTATTTAAAAAAAAATTCTTATTCCTCAATTTCGTATTATTTTTCACTCACTCGATTCTTTCGTCCAGCTGGCGTTCCCAGGGACCTATACTTGATCTTGACCAAGATACGACCATACGATTCTGTGGAATGCTTCACCCTTTATGTTAAATGGCTGAATTTGATGGCTCCACTAATTCTCTTATTTCCTTTCTAAAGGAGCAATCGAGGATTATTCGACGACAACAAGCTTCTGACTAATGCTTGGGCAAAGACACCTGCTCTCTGGGTCCCGACACGCTTCTACCGGGACGTGTGCCCCTTTTTTACCTACTACACTTCCGTGTGCTCTTTATGAGATTTCTCATGGATTCCTCGCATGAGTATTCACAATGTGGCCGGCTCTTTTCTCCGACCGGTGACTAATTATATTGGAACAGTTGGGGCACCTGGAATCCATGGAACCCCTTCCTCGTTTATTTTTCACAGTCTTCCTTTTCCTTTATTTCTCGTACTCTTATTTTTCTTCTTATGTTGCCCTGCTCACTGTTAGATGGATGTCCATTGTCTGCCGAGTGTCTTTGTCAGTCAGCAGTGGTCGCCACACAGAGAGATGATCGGGAGAACCAGTCTTTAAATCTTCTCCGCTCCTTACCAATGAGGCAACCAATTTCTTAACAATTAGCTCATACTTTTTCTTTCGTGACTTGTTGACTTTTTGATATAAAATTATTTAGTGGCACCTCGTTACCCCGTGGCCCTCATTCTGGATTTATGAATCCAGTCAAAGTATATATCAATACCTACCAAAGGGTAGTAGACCATTAAAAGCATACAAAGACGAGTTCAGCATTGCCCTTCTGCATGACGAAGATCGCTTTCTGGAAATCCTTCGAGAAACCTGCAAGAGACAATGTAAGCTTTAAGAGTTTCATGAGAAATTTGTCAAGTCAAGAATTTAAACGACCCTTCAAAATGACAGGGTATGCCGCAAGAATAAAATCCCTTCGATAAATAAATGTTGCAAGGTAAAATAATAAGGAGTCAAGGAAGAAGAGGTATATGGACACCAGAGAAGAGGATCTTTCGTGAAGGAGATAAAGCGAAGAAAATAATAGGAGGCGAGGTACAAGGTTGGCCAGTCGGACATTCTTGAACTCGAAAACCCACTTAGCGTTCGGGACTGGAAGATTAGAGGGTAGACACCGTAGAAAGAGCCCCTGGCTCTGCTATCTCTTTGAGTGCATGGCCATTGCATGGCGCAGCCTGAGGGAGACTGATAAGAGGGCGGCTGGCTGGCTTGCTTTTAGTATGTCGCGACAGCCGATGCCGTTCCAGTCGGACTTTGGAGGATTTTAGAGAAAGAGAGTGAAAACGAGTGAAGGAATAAGAGAGAGGGATGAATGGGAGAAGGAGGGACAAAGTCGCCACGAAGCAGAGAAATTTCATATGGAAGGAGAAACGAAGGACAGAGGAGTTATAAAAGGCGGAGAGAAATAATGAAAGTCATACAGAGCAAAGTCCAGACTCTGTATGACATTTATTCTCTATTATTTCTAACGGCCCTAAATCACTTCTTTCTCTAATCGCTTATTATACAGAGTTTACCATATCATCTGTACAGTCTGTAGATAATGAATTCTTAATGAGGGGCTAGCCAATATGTCTTAATGACATAGGCATTCTTGTTTTTGCAATCATAACACTGTTTTCTATTCTGAATTTAATTTGAAAATATATTAAACGCGGTTACGACGATACGATCTTCGTGGTTACGTAGAGAAGCGATAAGCTTCTTATAAGTAATGCTACTGTCGATGCAACGAATATTCTTATCTCCGAGCAATGGATCTATCGATGTTGCGAAACGATGATAATTAAAAGAGATGCGGTACCGACGATCTTTGTACTCGAAAATAACGAATCGCCCGATTAACTCGGATCCAGAAGATGGATTGCGTACGATATCATTTACTACTTGTATTATAAACCAACAATAATTCCGATCTAGCCTAGATCCTAGACCGACCATGGAATGATAAATACAACATTAGCTAAGAATATCATGGATCTAAGGTAATTATCGTAAGTGATATTAATTTTAAAGTTCGGCTAACCTCGTAATGACGTAGCAAGCTGCCAAGACCGATAGCAGTGCGGCTATCGCCAATAACAAAACAGCCACGTGAATCGGTCTTACTTCACCGTGTAAAATCGAATGGATCGATCCACGATATCCATTGTTTCCGATCTCGTTCCTGGACACTGGAATCGAAAGACTGTGAGTCTTTTGTGTAGTAGTTCCAAGATCGATAGAAGGGAGAGTGTGTCCCTGAAGAAGGGTTGGTGTTTGAAAGAACAGAGATGCTTCATCAGACTCGGTAATTGATTCGGCATTGCAGTAATCGTGTGTGTCACAACAGTTAAGTCTTGGCCAGGGTACCCGAATTCCTCGTACCCGTGGAGAAAGTTCATCCGTCCTGGATGTCCTGGACGTCACGACGTTTGGTCGTGATGGTCTGGCTCTTGTCTGGCACAACAATGGCGTAGGGCTTCTGTACATAAAATTATACAATGATACGCGACTATGCGTTTGATAACAGAATTCAGTTTTATACACTCTATGCCCTGCAATCTACACTCATGACTATGACGAAGTTCATGACCCTGCACGCCGTCAATAGAATCGTAGCTCGGTGTCGTTAGCCCTCGATATAATGATCGGACGATCTACTGTGCTTTAATCGAATGGTAACTACCAACGTCATGGACCGATAATCAGCTAATCGGAATAAGGAATTGATGATATCGTGGTTGAAAGAATTTTCATCGGTCTATCGTACCAATGAATCACAGCGTGACTATTACGAGATCTGAATTTAGAGATCTAAAATATATCTACGACCAGCGAATTCCTCACGATATCCAGTCGATATCGATTAGGAATGAACGATCGATTTTAAGTAATATTTCAAATGACAATCTATCTGATAACCGAATTATCGGTCGACTTGTTTATCATTGCTGAGTGCAATTTCGTAGTAACCTATGCAACCACCCACGCTGTATTATACGAATGTCTGACGAGGGACGTTCGCAGGACGTTTAATATTTTATATGCGAATTTTTTATGCAATGAAATTTTGTCTTTCCTATATCCTAGTGCGCTTCTGTAAATCTATAAAAGATCAAACGTACAATTTACACAGTACAGAAGTTCATTTTAATTACTCCGCCAAGCCGGAGCAATGCTGTAAACCTTTCAACTCTATTATCTTGTCAAGGTTATCAGAGGCGGCGCGACGATACAATTAAACGACGCCGGCGCCTGACATGCCACTTTTATTATTGCATTTACTTTTTTCTCATACATATATATACACACCTATTCGATCGATATAACGATCTGAGCTTTGCTATATTTATCAAAGCTTGTCATCGGTTACGAGGAACACGTAGATATACGTACTCGGTGCATCCTCGGGTGGTTGTGTTTACCCGAATGCTCCCATCGTTATCCACTATCAATTCCGTGTAACAAGAATATCGCGTTCTGCACGTATCCATACCAGCTTCCTTACAGGCCTTACTGCTGCAAACGCATTTTCTCCCTAAAATAATATATCCCAAGTACCGTTAAATAATTCGTATCCCGTTTATCCGGATCGAAGGTAATAATACGCAATTGACGATAAGATATTTAAGACTAAATATATCGATACACGTACTTACCATGAGTATACTCAAAATTCATTGATAACAGTATAAATAAAACAGTGATTATTCCAAGTGCCCGACAAGCTCCGATCAAGTACATGTCGCTGGAGATTTGAACTTGAAGCGCCGAGTATCACCAGGACGAGAGACCATTGGAAAATGTGCGAAGAAGCCGCAAGCAAAGAAAGAGTCACTCGCGATGGCTTCTCTAATTTTAGTACCTCCCACTGGTATTACCTACTTCTTCCAGCAAAATCCCATTTTACCCCTTACACTTTCAGACAATTTATTCCTGTGGATTATTATACCCCGCCACTTCAAATTCTCAAAGTCCTGCGTGCGCTGCACGCTGAACGAATAAATGCATTTCGTTCGTCCACCGTGAGTCCCAGAAAGAACGCTTTGAACCTTCAGTCTAACCCTCGTGCGATTTACTCACGTATTTTCGCACCCACAGCGCCGGATGTATTTTTTTAGTGGCAAGATATTACTACCTACCAACTCGTATAACTCGGCTTCCTATATAAACTCCATGAGTTTATTGGCAAACTGACAAAATAAGATTGGCGAACGTACGCGTTGATCGTTTGGATTTGGGCACTCGGTTTAGCTAATGCTATAGAGACATCGAGTCGTCGTTATCGTCGACTAATAAAACTTGACAATAAAAATGTAGGGAGTGAGTATAGAAGCATTCTTTATACGCAATGGAGTCACGAATAGAATAAGGTTATGTATACGGCGCATATGTTCGAACGATTTAAGATACAGATATAAGAAATGGATTTAATGCGAAAAGAAGAAGCACTTAATGGTCATTCTAATTTATTTATAACTAAATCTTCTAATAATTCTTTCCTTGAAATAATATTAGAACTTGTCTAGGAATCTTCGAGGATGCTCCTCTCTGGATTCTGACGAAATGTACAGTCCGTTCGGAATAATCCATAGGTATTTCGCAATCCTGTTTGTCGAGCTGCGGTGTCGGGCCCTTCGATTGTCCTCCTTAATTAACTCCCAGATCTCTGGTTGGGGTCTTGATTCTCCATTTTTAACTGGTACTACCGCGGCCTCAGGCATGTCTTCTTAATTGTTAATGGGAGTCGCGAACGAGTTTCGCTGGCAATCTCCATCTTCGTCTCTCTCATTTTAAGACGCTGCGACAGACGAGGAACTGGCTTGAACTCGCTCGACGTTGCAGCCTGAAACAATATTTAAGCGGGGCTTTGTTTGCAGGGTAAGCCGGCCACAGCTGCGGCTTTGTCCTCAGCTTGAGATTTTCATCCATAAACACGTTACGTTGGACAATGATAAATTTCCGATTCCCTTTCGTTATCAGGAAAACAGTGATCACGTATCAGTATACATAGTAGTCGATCTTATGCAGGGATTGTACTATACGTTTTCTCTGCTAGAACTCGATAGCCCAGAGATAAATAGGAGCTGATCCTTTAACTGATACATTAAAGGTAATTTCGCGGATAAAGTGAAAGATGTATTTATGGTAAACGCATAGGGCTCCCTTGTAATAAAGCACCCTTGGACTTTAATGTTAATGCCTTTCGATCCAGGTACCAGGAAGTTATGGTACACCTATGGAATCTGGTTTATCTTGATATAAAAAAAAAACCAGATCCTATCCAGAACCCAGGAGGTGATCATCATCATCATCATCAATATCGCAAGAGAATCATGCTACCACAGGAGCTGAAATTTATCAGAATTTACATTTATTTGTATCCTCATGAAACTGCACCTTACCCCAAAGGTTAATGGAGTCTATATATTCCATGGATTAAAGAAGTAAAAGAACTTACTCATATGAGTAAAAGTTGGCTGTGGAGGAACCAGAGACATTTTTCTATGAGAATGCAAAAGAGCAGGGGTAGCTATTATGTTGATAGATATCTCATGACGATTTTGTAAATGATTTCCATCCCTACTGTCATTAACACGTGGTACATTTTGACCCACTGTTATAGTATGCAAGTTATGCCTGCAGCTACTCACGAGGTAACTGCTTACCTTGAAATGAAAATAATCATTTATCAAAAGCGCTTATGCCCTCGATTTTATCATTGACTGATACGTAATATCGCAGGACGGATACGTTACCGAAATGATGACGAAAAAAGCAAGGAGCGCAATCCCCAGCCAAAAATACCAAGCTTCCCAAATGTGTCTTGGTGGACGTCGTTGTACCAATAGACAGCATTGTGGATTGCAACAGCAATACAAGCAGTACTTATCTGGAGGACAACTGAAAGGGCCATTGGTGCCAGTATCGTTTCCGACATTACGTATATCCAAATTACATTCGTATATTAATCCCATATCCACTGCATTCCTTTTCATTGTATTCTTTTGCGCCACATTCTATCTTCCTTCTTCTCTTCTTTCGCACCGTTATACTCTTTCATGCACTCTGAAGAGTTCCGCCCACGTACATAATACAAGCGTTTAAACAACGTATGAGGTATTTGTTGGTGGAAATATAATTTTTGTTTCCTGAATTTTATAATTAACGCACAACACTTCAGAATCGTTAGAGGCGTATGCGATGCGCAGGTAAATTAATTAACGGCGATCATTCTTGTGGTAGCGATAACAGTGGGTAACCGATGCGCCAAGTAAGGGATGACTGCGGTGTCATCGGTTGCGGCTTTACGGACACTAGGAGTTATAACTACATGGTAGTTACTTGGCTGGTAGAAGGCCACGTGAAATAATCGATGGAACCTACGTCCGGCAAAGCAATCATGTTCACGCACGGGAACGGATCGATATTCCTTACTGACCAACTACTATATTACTGACGGACTACCATGGATCTGTTGAAAATTATACGCGTTTAATAATCACTATAGTTGTTTAAATTTGTATAAAGAATTTACCAGATGTGTCTTGACCTCTTGGATTTTATTTTTCATGGGGAAATGTGCACGGTCTTGATTATATTTTATAAAAATGTTAGACGTTCCTCGTACAGAAATCTATACTCAATAATGATTGTTTTAATCTTAGTATTGAGCAGCGTCATGAGGAGGTGGGGGTGGAGGTGGTCCTCTAGGAGGAAACGGAGGTCGAAATTGTGGGGGTGGTGGAGGTAGTGGTCCACCTTGTGATACCGGTGGCGGTGGAGGATGTCGCCATCCTGGTGGTGGCCTTGGTGGTGGCGGTTGAAATTGACCGAATTGAGGATTTCCGGTTTGCGAAGGTGGCGGTGGCGGCGGGAACTGTCCCTGTTGTGGTCCACCAATACCCCAATGTGGCGGTGGAGGTGGCATCATCCTTGGAGTAGTTTGTTGAGCTTGAGATGTTGGTACCGGCATAGGAGGTAGCGGAGGTGGCATTCCTGGTGGTAATGGTGGATGAGCCGCCATAGACATCGGAGGCAGAGGGGGAGGTGGAATATTCGATGGCGCAAATCCTCCTGATGGAGGTGGTGGTACTGGTGGCGGTGGTGGATGTCCCATTGAAGGAATTGTTGTTGAAGGTGGTGGAGGTGGAGGTACCACCATTCCATGATGCATCACGTGATGCTGTGGATGATGCGACTGCTGATGGGGTGCGTTTGAATTGGGAATTGGTGGTGGTGCAAGAGGCGGTGCATCCGCGAACAGTTGATGCGGTCTGTCCGCTTGGCTCAGCGGATTTTGAGCGGCCAGAAGACGCTCTGCCGCACTGCCATGACGCTCGCCCTTGGCGTCTCGTTTAAATGCATATGATACAGATATGGGACGATTACATAAGTATTGTCCGTTCATGGCTTCGATACTTGCGTCTGACGCGTCGAATGATGCAAAGTTTATAAAAGCAAAACCCTTTGAATTTCCTGTTTCTGGATCACGCATTATCTGCAAGAACAAAAGGATATATATCGATTACATGCACACATTGATACTAGATAATTTTGGGAAATCTTTTTATCTGTTTAATTGATAATATAAAATGTAATACATGAAAGTAATTACCTTAGGTGTTTGAAGGATGACACCAAATGCACTGAATGTATCGTACAATAATTTTTCATCTACTTCGGGATCGAGATTTCCAATAAATATATTAGCACCAACGTCAAGATTTTTCTGATGGGCGCTTGCTTTATTCACCCTAATTGGTTTCCCATAGAGTTTAATCATATTCATTATTTTAATTGCATAATCTGCATCTTCTTCACCCATAAACTCTACGAAGCCATAGCCTTGATGCATTTGCGTTACTCTGTCCTTTGGCATATGCACATTTACTGAAATAAGAAACACCATATTTTATTTACCCTTCCTAGATAATTATATTTGTTTAAAATTCTATTTTTATAAAGTAAAATATTGATCCATTCCATAAGAGTATATGAAAACTCACCGACAGGCCCTGACTGAACGAATAATTCCCACATAAGGGATTCAGTAACTTTGTCGTCCAAGCCACCCACGTATATAGTTGCATCTGTTAACATAATAATGATCAATGATGGAAATCCGAAATAATTAAACTATAATATAGAAATATTATAGCGTTGTCTTGTAAATGATTATGCCTAACCTTAAACAATGATAGGTTCACATAACACTAAAATCATCATTATAA
Source organism: Pachycephus smyrnensis (assembly GCA_030142225.1). Lineage (NCBI taxonomy): Eukaryota > Metazoa > Arthropoda > Insecta > Hymenoptera > Cephidae > Pachycephus > Pachycephus smyrnensis. The sequence goes on along the minus strand of JARQST010000399.1, from coordinate 544,504 downwards.
AAACTTGCCCTCTGATTCACTGTTGCGTTAATGTTAATAAAAATAAGGACAAAAAACAGAATATTCATTTATATAGTTTTATTTCATAAAATTACCTTGATTTC
>JARQST010000399.1:468542-544300 GCA_030142225.1 Pachycephus smyrnensis | reverse complement strand
TGAACGAATAATTCCCACATAAGGGATTCAGTAACTTTGTCGTCCAAGCCACCCACGTATATAGTTGCATCTGTTAATATAATAAAGATCAATGATGGAAATCCGAAAAAATTACATTATAATATAGAAATATTATAGCGTTGTCTTGTAAACGATTATGCCTAACCTTAAACAATGATAGGTTCACATAGCACTAAAATCATCATTATAAAAACTTGCCCTCTGATTCACTGTTGCATTAATGTTAATAAAAATAAGGACAAAAAACAGAATATTCATTTATATAGTTTTATTTCATAAAATTACCTTGATTTCTCTCAGCTATTGGACCGGCCGCCATAACTTGAGTCTACAATATAACCTATACAACAATACCATTCAATAAAGTTCGTTCTGTAAACCCTGTGAATGCACCTTACAATAAATTTACTATCGCCATCTAGTTGTAAACTAATGGTACTATAGCATACCCTCATCCACCGTCAATGCGCCGTTAAAAATGAATTGTAATCCATATTTAAAATCCAAAATAACAAAATTTAAACTTAATATACTTTATTTGAACATTTATTTGAAAGATATTTAGATAAACATATTCAATATCGCATGAAAGTTCAGAATTTCCGTTATTTAGCTGGTACTGGTACTTTGTGTCTCTTGAGTAGCTGAAAAATAAGATAATCGTATATAATAGTCAAATGATTATTAATGTCATTAGTCCATTGTATTTTGTTTCTACTACCTTTATATGAATATTCTAAAGCAGTAGCTATAGTTCTCATATCTCCTTCTATACTCCGAGCCCAATTCTCAGCATCTCCAATTTCCTTTAAAGCACTTGAAAAGGATTCAACTAAGTTGAGCCAAGATTGAGTTTGCTTGGCAAAATTGGTTGCACTATGCTGCAATTGTTTAGCTTCCGCATCCAATTTTTTTTGGTTTAAATATGCTTGAGCCACTCTATAAAACAATTTAAAAATAGAGTATCGGACTAACAATACTTATAAGATTTTCCTACATACCCAACATTTAGATGATCAACGAGAGCCTGTGTTAAATTATTTGCAGCTTGCACAGCTTCCCTTCGTTTTTGTTCTGTCAATAAACTAGCATTAAATGTATTGCCAATGATAAACAAAAACCAATTATTACATCCTAATTATACCTTGTCTTTCCTTCCTAGCAACTTGTTTACTCTGATGCTCCTTTACAATGGCTGATAACATTTTTTTACTGTTAATACAAACTCTGTTTATTAATAAGAATGTTTGTTGTGTATTACAGTGACATCAAGTGACATGTCAACCTCAAACACAGAAAACCATAAGTTACAAAAGTAAAGACGTACGACTATACCACCAAATGCTTCACAACTTCTTCAACGATCAAGCAGAACTACAAGTCGATAACACAGACCACTGTATCTATCATTTTCTCATCAATAGAGTAAAGTCAGCATAAAAATAAAAATAAGAACAATAAGATGAACAACATATCGACAAACAAAGTAAATCTTTTCGTCACCCACAGCAAAGAAAACCATAAAAATTCCAATAAAACCTTTCTTGGAGCCGCCGATGGTAATTAAAACAATACGACTGCCTGCAGATAAATCTTAAAACTACCCTGAACCTGCCCGTATAATAAGGATGAGTACGATTACACCCTTGCCGACCTCCTAACTAGGGTATGTTCCCAAATGCACTACCAGTAGTGCAAGCATGGTTGTGTCTCACTCAATTGCATGCAGATAAACAGGAACAGGGCGATACACGTAGTACTGGCAGTGAATCTCGGACGTATCCCTAGTACACTAATATTCATAGCCCTTCTATGGACCGCCTCCATGTCCCCACTTCTCACTATCTTCTATGCACATTGGTATCCGTTTCTTAACCACCCCGACTATCCTTTACGAAAAGGGCGGAACAGTACTAATCTCCTACTTCTCTTTCTTACGCAACGTATTCCACGAACTTACCACCCCTACCGCGGCTCTAGCTATATAAACCGTTGCCGATTTGCCGATGCGATTAGAAAAAGTTCAACATCTTAAGGTGTCGTCACTCTGCATCTCGTAGCAACGGTAATTAGATAGAGTTAAGACTTATAATTCTGCATAGAAACCAATGACTTTTTAACTCATATATAAAAACTGTGCTTTACTTAAAAGATTCTCTTTTCTTTTGACTTCGGCAATTCTCTGCATGCGTTCAACCGGTTCTCTGTGTTAGTCAGTTCCTATTTTACAACAGCACAAAATATCCGCGGATGCACCACAGGATACCCTGAAGGACATCCTTAGGATGATTGTGATCATAGGTATGCTAGCTTCCACTGGAGTCGAGTTCACTGGTGAAATACATATGTGTATTCGTATTGATGTATGAATACATACGTGTATATATATTGATAAGCTATATATATATATAATTATACATACGATTTCATCTCTCACTGGTCTCTGGTGGAAGCATAGGGTGTATTTCAAAACGTATTACGAGCGCTGCGAACATAGTTGCATCTTTGTCAGATGCGTGACAGAAAAAAAAGGGTCGACGATGTTCGCAATAGTCACAGTAAGTTTTAAAATACGTCCACAGTCAGTATAGGGTACAGTGTGAAACTCACTCACGGTACTAAGGGAATGGAGTTTTGTTTCTCTCAGTTGCATATAGATAAAGGACGCGGCGTCGTTGGTAGCTAGTGGTACTGACAGTGACTTTCTAACCGTAGCCGTAGCTTATGGGTGCTTACGCACAAGGAGTAAAATCGCTGAAGCGAGAAAAACTTTGCGAGCATTATTCTTTTTGATTTTATATAAATTTAAGAAAAAATTCATTATTTCGCTTTTTTTGAAACTTTTATCCTGTTTAAATGAATTGCTTGTTATATGCGGAAGGTGGATTAAGAAATATTTTGACTAAGAGAGAACCTCAGAGAATAACGATTATAAAGATTTTCTTGATCTTAAAGTTATTGTTTCGTATTCGTGTGAAGTCTGAACATTTGAAATTATGTTTGAATCAGTACCTTTAGTGCTTCTTTTTTCTTTTCTTCAAAGTATCGCGGAAGATTTATCCACCCGATTGAGGAGGTTCAGTGGCTCGTAGAGAAGATCAACAGGTACAACGCTTGACGTAAGTTAAAATTTGAATATACATATAAAATGGTCGCTCGTATAAAATACGTTTTCTGTAGGATTTATATAGGTAAATTTTTGTCATTCAGGATATGTTACTAAAAAACATCTTTTTAATTCGAAATTAGATCTTGGACACTTTAAATTCGTAAATTAGCTGGGAACGCTTCGTTTCCTTAAATTCACGTAAATTTGATGAAATTAACAAAATGTGAAGCTGTAGTATTGTAGGATACGCCTAAAAAACTTGAAACATTGACTACGTGGATTCTAAAACAATTACAGTAACCGATACTAAGATGGCGTCGCTAATTCCTAATGAGTCACAATGCAGCGACCGTATTGGTCGATTCAAAACTTTTCGTTCACAAAATGGACGTCGACGCCGAGGAGAATTGGTATGGGGCGCCGCACATAAGAAAACGGAAGACGTAAGAACTAACGCATACGATATATGCCCGTTTCCTCCGACGTTGATCGGAGTTTAAACTCTGGTTACCCTACCTCAAAACTATATAAAAAAAATTGAACCAGGTTTAAACCGCGTCGGAGGAAACGGGCGACAAGTGGTAGAATATTCTTATTTGAGTGGTTTTTACACACGCTAAAAGCCGTATGTGTTAACTTCTTACGTTTTCCTCGCATATATGCCACGCCCTTAAAGGTCCAGCCCCATTGTATTCTGTGTCGTTTTAAGGAGCCTTCCCAGATCGGTCTGATTAAAAATTCAGACCCCTGACTAGCAAAAATGTTGAAATCAAAAGTTTTTTACCAATAAGGAGTTTGGCTTTCCTAGTTTTCCGACTAGTAGGGAAACCCGTTCTGACCACTTCACCCCAGGTTCCCTTACGACTAGTTTGACTGACCTAGGAAGGTATTCTTAAACGAAATGTATAGCATTTTAACTCCCTCTAGAACTTCTACGTTGGTTTCATCATATTTCCCGTGCCGCTGTGCCCACTAGCCATCAAACACGAAAGCTGGATCCTGACTGCAGGTGCACAGCGCTTTTGCGCTACGTTTTCGATGAGTGGGAGCAAGAGGGAAAGATGCGCCCTGTTGCTCGTTTTTCTCTTACTCTGTTCCACTCACGGGCGCACAGTACTTTTGCGCCCGTGAGTGGAACAGAGAGCGAGAGATCGCATCTTTCCCTCTCACTCGCACTCGCACTCATCCAAAACGTGGGGCAAAAGCGCTGTGCGCCTATAGCGAGGATTCAGCCTAAGGCTGACCATCTTTACTACCCATACAGCACAAACATCTTAAGGATGTCTCTCGGACGTCCTATGGACGTATAGACGTCCTGTGTTCATCCGACGGATATTTTGTGCTATGTGGATAGTATCTAACTTAATTTTAAATGTTCACGATGATTTTCTGTCTTCATCCGTGACGATTCCATTAACATTTTTTTGCACCGATTCAAAGATGCATTCAGAATTGGCTTTTACATTTCCAAATTATATTCTTCAAGGAACAGGAAGTGCATTCTTATAGATTATAAATTTACTAAGATTGAGCACCTCTGAATGCAGTGGTTTACATTTGCGCTTGTCTTCGTTCCATTTCGTAAAACGGCCTCAAGTCACAAATTAATGAATGCTCCGCATGCGCGAATAAACTACGCAAATAGAAATAAATAACACAAGTAGTATATTGTACGAAAGTCAATATTTATTGACTATTTTATTGAACGACCGGTGACTTATGCGCTAAATGAATGAAAAAAAAAAGGAATAAGGATCGCTCATTAAGAATAGAAGTCAAGGTATTGGACATAAATTCGTGGTAGGTTTAAAACAGTAGTAAGATGTAAAGGGATGAGCGAGGAGAGGGGTTAGCGAGAAACGAATTTGAAGTGATGGTCGGGGTTGACTGAGAATAAAAGAGGGGGGTTTGGACCAGAGGTTTTGGAATGGTGGAGGGATGTTTAGGATTATCGGGAAGATCGTGATGGGTCGATCATATATAGTCGTTTTATTTATTCAATAACGATGTCTAATAAACGGATGTATCTCTGCAACGAGAACCAACTGATAAAGAATATGATCGGTATATAAACCTTCGGAGCGGCAGCCCTTTTGCTCGGTCCCTAGTTATAAAAGATTTCGATGGCTCTTGATAACATTTTCGGAAACTGGAAGGCCAGTTCGAAGGAGTTTTTGTTTCGACACCGAGTTGCCAGTTGAATATGATTTTGGGCTTCTACGCCCAATGATTCTGATTCTCTCTCTCTCTTGAGGCTTGCCTTTTACTGCCCTCGTAGCTCTCTTCTCTCTAGGCTTGAGACTTCTCAGCCGGAAATGAATCGTATGCGGATCATATTCTTTGTCACGAGCGCGAAAAACCTTCGGATCTTGAAATTCGAGCAAGAGTGAAAGATCTTCAGAAATTCTTGTCTTCGACTTTTCTTTGCAAAACTTTTCATTTTTTCAGAGTGAAACTTGAAACTTCCCTCTATCATCCAATACCTCTTGATTCAAAACCTTATAAACAAACAAACATGTTAGAAGACTTACGTCTAGTTTGCAGGTTTATTGTTTTCTTTCTTTCTTTCATTTTTTTTTTTCAATCTCTAAAAATACCACATTTTGCGGCTTTGTACTGCTCGCGTTTTAAACAGTACTCCACCGTCTAACGGCTGGAATACAACTTGAAGCAAACTATACACATAGTTATGGAAAAGAGAATAAATGAAGAACAGCCAAACTGAAACGCTAAAATATTGAAATGCTTAATCGTATTCCAACCTTCACATTAGAGCCGTACGAATAAGAGTAAATAAAACCTTATTTCCATAATGTAAAAGAATTGATACCGGCTTTATGAAAATAAGGTTTCTCGTCCATTCTGACCTTACTATATCGACTACACGAAAATCTCGCGTATTTTTCCAACTTTTCACTCCATGTTTCGCCCTATTTTTCGTATTCAAGTTGCTCGACACACAATAGTACTTTTGCAATTCTTTCAGTTCAATTGAAATAAATTGAATTACTCGTGGGGCAGAGAGTACCCTGCAGTAACGTAATAATAATGCAATAACGTGACACGGTGCAGAATAATGTAAGGTAAGAATAGCTTATAGAATGTAGCGTTTGCATTTTTGACCCCGTATTTAGTTAGAAGTAATGGGGTTCAAAGGGTCAAGTCAAGTCACACACAAATGGCTCCCAACACCTGGCCTCTCGCATCACACTCGAGTCACTTAATACCGACCTGAAATTCATTAAGCAACAAAAACCATGATTGTTTGAGCCACGTTATGGGCTACGCTTAGCTACTACCGTACGGTTTATTGGATGAATTTCGCGATGCTTCTTCTCTTTCGCTTTTCACTTTTCTTTACCTTTATTTCATTTTTTCTTTCTCACCCTCCCTCACCTTCTTTCACCTCTTTCTATCTTTCTCACACCCTCTCATTTTTGTAACGATTCCACTAAAGCGATTACCATTACTGGGATTCACGTGATCAGTGAAATAAATACGGATTGTCTACACGAGGACATGATTCAGCATTGAAGCAATACAATTATGCATTCATGTAATTATAAAAGTTGGTGTGATACGTTTCATTTATTAAAAAAATTTTTGTAAAACGATCGAGAACAATGTACACTCTTGGCACCTATTGCCGCAAGCAATATCGAACTTAATTCATGGAAATTACAGTGATAACGACTATTGATATATTATTAAAAGCTATTGTTATTCTAAACAGTCGCTGATACCTCCCTCGTCTTTATGTAAATATAATGTTCCGAGGACAAACTTACGCGCAGAAACTTAATATCTTTCAATCATATCCTAAATGATTATGAAATTTTTAAGGTAGCCGAAAATATATTTAACATTGTTCCGAGTGCGCGCCAACCGAAAGCATAATGGGAATGAAAAACGTCACCATCTTGCTTGCTTTTCCACTGCATAATTATATTCATAATGCCGAGGCATAACCATGTAGACCGTCCATATTGTAGGAGGAATTGCCAATAACCATATGATTATTAGACTTACGTGGAGAATAGGAGCGTGATCTGGAGCGATCATACCGTGAACGTCGTCGGCTGTAGTAAGGGCTGGGAGAACGACGATAGCTTCCTCTGTAGCTACTTCTGTTATCGCGCATAGAACAAAAATGTAAAAGTATTGTTAATTATCTGGAGTTAATTCACTGGAATTATAACATAGTTTAGTAGCCATACGTACTCTCTACGTCTGGGCCCGTCCCACCCCCTGTCATGTAGATGAGTTGGTTTGCCCATGTATATTCCTGGGGTGGGAGTATGGGCTCGTTGAGTTATGGAGAAATCTACTCTTATTCGTCGTCCATCGATCTCCATTCCTGTGCATTGTTCCTTGGCTACTTTAGCGTCTTCGGACGAGTCAAAATATACAAAGCAGAATCCTCGTGACCGTCCAGTCTGAAATACTCATACCGGTTAGTATAGTAGCTTTTAGAAATTAGGGAGTTTCCACTAGTTTTCGGTGGGTAAAAGAAAATGTTAGTGTGGCCAGAGGCCTTTAACGTATCGTACAATCTTAATAAACGAACGTTCTAAATCTCTGGCAGTATATACTATTCCCCCCACTGAACAATACTCATTCGATTCAGTCATTTAAGGGGGTTGCTGCAATCTTCTGGTAGTATAAATTGGTTAAGTTTAAAGTACCTTAGCATCGATGACAACTTGTACACGCCACACAGGTCCATACTTTGAAAAGATGTCATGGATCTGTTGCTCGGTGGTATAGATAGAAAGACCAAATACTCCAAGGCACCGCGATGGACATGGGTTGTCCCGGTTGCCTACATGCCGCCGCCTCGACGACATGGGGCTACGGGAGTGCGATCGATAAATGTTCCTGTCTCTCTCGCGAGAATAGCGCGAACGAGAGTACGATCGAGACCTGCTCCGGGAGTAACGTCCACGTGGGGAACGGCTTCGGCTGCGACTACTGCCACGATGACCCGGACCTGCATATTTGCTGCCACGGTACGATTTGCGACCTCGTGATAACGAACGGCTCCGCGATCTCGAGTACTCTTTTCCAGGCCTGTGGCCTTCCTTGCGCTCGCGTGATTTACGCGACCGCGACCGAGAACGAGATTCTCTAGGACCACCGTCGGCTGTTCGTGGCCTCCTTGGACTCGCGCTGCGACTTCCGCTGCGCTGTTAACAAAACACAAAACATTAATCATATCACTTTTCTTTCATTATTTTATACCTGAAATTTAATTATGGAAAACATTAATTTTCTAGGAGAAAATAAATTAAACAGACTGCAACAATTCTATTCAGAAATGGAACATTACCGACTAGCTTAACCTTGTTATGCCGCTCTAACAATTGTTCAGCATGGACGTGGACGTAGCTAGAAATAAAGGACTTAATAGAACAGAAAATTACGAAGAAATTCAGTAGCTCATACGATCAGGTTTACCCCTGAGAAGTTAAGAGAACTGAGAAAATGGTAGAGAAATGGATGGTTGACACTGTGGATCAATAGTAGCTCCAAAAGAACGGCTTTGAACGTGCGACTGACGAAACGCGGTTGTAACAGAGCGGTGTGTCTCTCCTAGCCAAGTTTTTCAGTAAAAATTGAAATAAGCTTTGAATGTTATTAAATTCGCTTGTTCTTACCTCGATGTCGCTCATTTTGCATATGTAGCACCTAACACTAGGGCGAGAAAGGTGAAAAACCGGCTGAAAAGACGTAAAAGGCGATTCGTGGCGTCACTAAATACTAATGGCGTACTGTTCGCGTACCACTTGTACGGCTCCTTCTACCTTCTGCCCGTTGTATCCGTACCGAAACACCGACCAACCGCCTCCGACGAAATTGGTAATGTGAGCAAAATGAAAGCGGGCAACATCCGGCGTTGCTAGGTAACGATGCGTGTGATTGGTCGATCGCAGAAATACGTAATGGCGTCTTTAAGCTAACTTTACAAACAGCAGCAACAACCTATGAAAATTATCTTACTATTGGTTGTTGGCTAGCTGGCATATTTTTGGGACCAATAATAGGTTGAGTTTTAGCATTTGACATTTTTCACGAGTGAGAAAAGTCTGTTTTTGTGTCTTCGTTTTAAACGGTACCCTTTGTTGTCATTTGGCAGAAAAGGAGGGAAAGACGCTTAGTTATGTCTGGTGACACAGTCCCTGTCGAGACAATGGGTGAAGTTTATGCAAGAATTAAAAGAGACAGTGATGCATGGAGTGAGAAATAGGTGACTTTTATGATTATGATAGATATTAAATAAAAATAAGAAGGTTCCACGTGGGAAAACGGGGTTGTGTCTGATATAAATGGACAAAGAAAAATCAAAAGGTTTTACTTTGCTTGTAGATGCCTGCAACAATAGATGGACTGGGTTTTTTTTCTAATAAATAATAAATAAATATGCTTTTTATCTGACTGCCCAATGATTCTAAATAGGAAATATCAGGATTAAGATGACTATCTAGATGAATTTATTTTGGTAATGTATAATGAATGACTTATTTGAAGAGGATTTTGTAATTGTATTGTTTGATAAAGGTATAACAAAATTTTATCCTCAAGTCACTCTATTCTTTGAAATATTGATAAACAGTATATAAGTTGTAAGCAAACATTAGAGCATTTATATCTGTATTAAACATATATATATCTAAGGATGTGGTGATTATATGAATCACATATGATATCTCTGCAGAATGGTATCAGTTATCGAGTCAAAGTATTATTTATATCCTCCTAGCAGTTTCAAGATGAATGCTGAACACCGTGCACGTATTGAAAGCTGTTGTGATGCAGTCATTAATAAGATTAATATGTCAACACTTTGGCCCAAATTATTGGAACGGAAAATCTATAATCCAGATGATGTAAATATACCAAAATGGACGGTGAGTGGTTTTCTCATTTTAGATTTACCTGACTTAAATTTCTGTAATTCTTTATTTTCTGAATAAAATATTCATTTGTCTATTGATATTATTTAAAAATTTTTCAGATTGATTTAGGAAATGAAGATATTAAAAAAAGTATTTTCCTTAATATTAGGACAAGAGGCCCTAATGCCTTTGCAAATTTATGTGTTAGTTTGAGAGAGACTGGGCACACTGAGATAGCAGATGTGCTAGAAAATGGGCAAATTGGTTCAGGTGAAATGAATTCTGGATCTGTTATGTCACGCATCAGCAATGTGCAAGAAGAGGAAGAATTAGAAGAATCGTATGTAAATAATCATCTATAAACACTATTGGTGTGTGTATATACTAGATAGAAAAATAATTATCTATATTACTTTCAGGGAAGACAGATTTTATAGAAATATTGACAAAACGGATACACCTCTAAAGGTGAAAGTTAAAAAAGCTACACAGTTTTTCGATGATCCAGCAGAAAATCCATTTATTGCACGATACAGAATGCGTAGTAAACCGCGTGGTTATGTGCTTATTATTGTGAATATTGATTTCGGTGAAAATTTTAATTTTAGAACTGGTGCTGAACATGATGAGGAAAATTTAAAGGAGTTATTTACACAAATGGGATTTGAAGTGTTTGCTCCTGGAGGTTTGAGTGGAGATGTATGTTGTATTAATACAATGCTTTCGTATGACTTGAATAATTTAATTTCCATCTTTATACTAATTATTTGTTATTGTTTAAGGATATGAAAGTAGAAATACAGAAGTTTGCTAACAAAAATTTCAAGCATGTGGATAGCTGCTTTTTGGTGATTAGCAGTCATGGTAGTCAATGTACTGATGCAGATATTCAGAAGACTTTGATAAGTGGTACTGACGGTAAGAAGATTTCGTGCGACTCTATTATGGAGATGTTCACGGCATCAGCCTGTCCAACTCTTGCAGGAAAGCCAAAAGTATTTATTTTTCAAGTTTGCAGGTATGAAAATGGCTAATTTCTTACACATTTTTAAAAACGCAATACTTATTAATTACAGTAGTAATCATAATTTTTATCAGGGGAAGCAACAAGCAACAAGCTGTAAACAGGACTGCAATGGATAATCACGTCCCAAAACCACTAAACTCCTTTCCAAAACAAACTATACGAAACTATGATGACATGTTTGAAGTGTATTCCACATTATCTGGTTTTGTATCTCATCGTGATAATCTAATTGGTAGCTGGTATATACAGCTTCTTTGTGAAGTTTTTATGAACCATGCTCATTCAAGACACCTCTTAGATTTACTTCACGAGGTAAAACAAAGTTGATTTTACTGTTAGAATTAATCAAAGGACTGTCAATGGGGATATATGTATATATTTTATTCTTCTAGGTTGAACATCGATTATCCACACAGCGTACTAGTACCAATATTTGTCAAACAGCAGTGGTAGTTTTGAAAGGAATCCCAAAACATTGTTATATACATCCTGGTCTCTTCGAGGATGAATCAGACTAAGTCCTAATGCTATTCGTTCACTGCCATACATTTTGCAATTTTTATATTATATATACTTTTTTAAGTAATAAAAAGTTTATCAATATAATTATTATTACTTTCATGTAACTGAAACAAATACTGCCTTGAACTCCTATCTATTATTTCATATCTGCAATAAAAGATATAAAATAAAAAATGCATATCGATGACTCTAATGTTAACGCACACAAGAATTCATTATCATCATGGAAAAAAGAGAGCTAGTAAAATTAAAAACTTATATCTAACGTTAATCCTTAAAAATTCTGTAAAGTCTATAATCTCCAAAATCTTGAAATATGTTTTTTCAAAAACGTTCATGCCTAGGGAATTCATTCTCTACACGGTTACAATTCTAGTCACAGAGGCACGAAGATTTTACTTCTCTTATTTTTCTTATCTCTGTTGAAAGCTAGTTGATACAATCATAGAATGAACTAATCGTTCACGGGCTAGTAATCACAGATGAAATAGTAAGTCCATTAACAAGAAAGAGAAAGCGACTAAATAACAAAATAAAACTTTCATTATCTCTCGCTGTGAACAACATAACCACACTGATAACAGTGCGACAGGTGATATGTGGTTCTAAACGCACCATAAGGTGATCAACGTGTTTACGATTTTCCATGAAGCTCCAAGCGCTTAGCCATTATCAAAATTAAAAAACAGAGTATTATGCAGCATCGATTACTATCTTGCGACGGATTTAAGTTCTTGTGAAAATATCGAAAAATCCTCTAATTCTAAATAACTCAAGGACATAGATGTTCCATGACCGACAGACGTAAACGCATGCATTCGGCAATATATCGAATCCTAAGATTCTTCGAAATTCCTATGGGTCGTCTAAACAAAGAATCATCTAATACTCAACCAGTCATCAGAAATCAGAATTGATTGACAGTCGCTGTTATTGACAGTAACCCAGTTCTTGGATCACATAGTGAGTCAGCAAAGAAAAAAATTTCTAAGTAATCCTCCACAACAACATAGTAGCGTCGTGCAGCAAGTAAAAGTAGAAGATTCGCGTAATCAGAAATTAATAGATGCGTTAATACGTCTTACGAAATAAAAGTGAGATCAGTCATCGGTCATCGATCCAGTAACCGCAAGCCGTTAAGTAGAGTAGTAAAACCGTGAAGATCAAAACTTAGATCCAAAAAAAAAAGAAGCCACAAAAAAGTGATTGTCATTATTTGGGTGGTGAAGCCTTAAACGGTTGGTGGTAATGGCTTCCAAAGGTGTAAACTGGTGTAAACATTGTTTACCACTCAACGATGACTCTGACTGTTTATACACTTAACGCACGGAGCCTGAAAAGGTATTCTGTTATGTTACGTTACACACGTTGTACAGAATCTGCTACTGAGTTTATAATGTAGATATGCATACCTATATGTATATACGTATATAGAGTCGCGTGACCGAATTAAGGTTTGAACGTTTCAAGCGTTCCACACTCAGTTTCCATTCTCACCTTGTTCGCGTAAGGTCGCGCGCTGTTAGGTTATGTTCTAGTGTTATTGTCGCTGTTTTAAATCGTTCTGTATTATCGTTTGTTAAGTTCAGTGACGGAGGAGTTTGCTCGCCAAAGGTTATGATAATTTTATCGCCTGCAGATTCAAGTGCAGCAGAGTATGAGCTCATATGCAAAAATTACGAACAACATACGCCTATTAAAATCTCGCATGACACACACGGCACTAATTTAATAACGTTTCAAGGTCCTGACATGTTTGAATAAACGCATGCTGTTAGCCTCGAACGTAGTGTTGGCTCTTAGGTATTTTTATGCTGTTAAAATCATAGATTTTGTGAAATAGAAAAAAAAAGGTTTACTGCGACGTTAGCGAATTCTCGTATTATATCCCACCTGCGTACTTACTGGCTTGGTGGTATTTCGCTTCGCGTTAGACGTCGCAGTTGGAATCGTTTACGATCTTGAATTTCCTATTTACAGAAATTCTAATGCAGCCTTCGTATAGAATTTCGTAACGCACGTAAGTCACGATACACTCGACAGTTGCGTAATTCGAATAGGCGATTTCTCATTAGTGTACATTTATATGCATGGTCGTGTATTGTGCTTAGGCTAAACGTAGAGGATCCGAAATTGCCGCTCGAATGAAATATGCACATAGAGAATTGGCGGATGTTCTAGAAAATTTTGTAGAGGAAAAAAACATTTGTCATTGGCTCTTGTTATAATTGCGGAAACGTCTTCTTGCTTACTGTAGGTTTGATAAATTGTTATGAGTGTTGGATTATCGATGTACGATGGATTGGAGCAAGAGGCTACTTCTAATAAGAACACCCTGGAGGGAAGCACTGGTGCCACTAAGAAGCTTGCAAGGGGTATCTCCAGGGCTACTGAGAATGCTGCTATTGTATCTCATGCCCGTTCTCAGTTGGTTCCAATTGGACCTATAGATACTCCTGAATTTACCTTCTCTTTACCGGATCTCTCCATTTACCCAGGTAAGCGATGAGAGTATGCGGATGAAAGTGTGAAGGGTAATATACTATCTATAAAGGATTTATTCCGGTACAGATTCATTTCGTCACTTTCTGGAGAAGGATTTGATTGAGGGTGGCTGTTTGGCATCTTTGGAAGCGGCTGGAAGGTTGAATTGGTGGTGTGGTGGTCGGAATGGCGGTCTCAGGGTTTTGTGGCCATTGGCTACTTCAGGGGATGGCAATTGTCTTCTTCATGCAGCTTCTTTAGGCATGTGGGGCTTTCACGATCGGTTACTTACGTTGCGCGAGGCTTTACATACAACCCTATCCAAAGGAGAATATAGGCATGCCTTGTTCAGGTATGGATACGATTGATATTAAAAATTTTACTATGAATTAGGTCGGATTTATAAGACGAAAATGTATTTAACAGGAGATGGAAATGGAGACAAATGGGACTTAACGCTGCAGCCGGTTTGGCGTATACCGAGGCTGAATGGTCTTCCGAATGGCAGACTATTGTCGAAATGGCATCAGCAAATCCTCGAAATCAAACTGTTAATTCTTATCAAAGTCTTGAAGAGGTATAATTAGGTCTTGTCTAGGTTTAGTATCTTTAAAGGATTTTATTATCATTTTTCTAATACCGTTAGGTACACGTTTTGGCCTTGGCTCACGTTTTGCGTCGGCCAATTATTGTAATAGCGGAAACTATGCTGCGGGATTCAGAAGGAGTGGCCTTGGCTCCTATACCGTTTGGAGGCGTTTATCTACCTTTGGAAGTATCACCAGCTCGGTGTCATCGTACTCCGCTTCTCTTGGCTTATCATTCGGCCCACTTTTCACCCTTGGTTACCGTAGACGGAAGTGCTGATCTTGGAGATGGAAACGGTGAAGGTGTCAGCATCCCTGTAGTTGATCCAGATACTGGACAATTGCTACCAGTTTTATTCGCCGTCGATCCTGGTCCAGATTGGGACTGGAGCGTCACTTCCCAGGATTTGCTTCCGTGTCAACAGGATACAGTACGTAATTTCCTCAGTTTCTCCATCTTCACTCAAGCAAGAAGCATGAATCGATTATCACATCCTAACGATTTCCACAGATGGAGATTCTTGTACGCGAATACCTCGATTGCGAGTACCAGGTTCTCACTGAGGAAATTGACAGGCTTTCTGACACGGATGGTACTTCGTCTAATAAGAGCAAAGCAGCCAAACAACTACTGGACGTAGCCAAGCAATTCGGATCTATTGGAAAATCTGTTAGTAGGAGATTATGGTCCATTACAAAAAGGCCAAAGAGTCCACCGTCATCATCATCTAGTGTGTCAACGGAAGGCTTGCTGTGCGTGAGAATCAGAAGCAGACGTCACCAGTATGTCGATCAAATGTTGCAGAATTATCTTCAGTGCGCTCACGCTAGGTCAGTCTCCTCATATACGTCAACTCCTACAGATCAAAAACTTGAGGGAAGACAAGATAACGCATGTACATTCCTTTTACCAGGTATTTGCAGGATCAACAAGCTGATCTGGCGGGTACTGAGATGAACTACGGGGCTGGAAAATCAAAGTTCTACGCCGCCAGTGATAGCGGAAGTTATGCAAGCGTGAGCAAGCTGTTGCCTACCAATCCGAACAAAGATCGTACTCTCTACCTCTCTAGGTAAGAAAGTTCAGTCGAATTAACATAAAATTTGTGCATTATTAATCAGTCCTCATTACTATTAATTATCGATTACAGATCCACTTTCTATAACGATCAACCACCGGCCGATGGATCACCGGCAGAACTCTGGAAGAATAGCGGCAGTATCGGGGTAGGTGATTCAGTGATATTAAGTGATTCCAGGTGACTCTAGGTGATGATTTTCTGTGAATCTCGTTAACTGTCTAATTGTGTGACATGGATGCGGGAGAAGTTTGCGATGGCGAAATGTCTCTACCTACAGGAAATCGTGAGGGAGTGTCGGAGCGAAAACTGTCAGTTCTTTGGTGCACCGGAGAATCAATACTACTGCTCGCAATGCTGGGCGAACAGACGATACCGCTGAGCCGCATCTTATCTTCCATGACAATAATCTCCTAATCGTTAACAATAATAATTGATAAGATAATCGGTACAATGCATAGAAATTATCCTAGCAAGATATGCGGGAACGCCTGAAACTATTGACCGCCTGCATAATATCGTTTTTTTTTTCAACTTTTATAATCCATCCCTTGTTCGGAATCTATTCTACCTCGATTTCTCTTTTGCATTACATATCTTTATTTATTAACGTTTTTAATCCTCTCGGTAGCATATCAAACGTGCAAGGGTTCGTAAGAAAAAATGCTCCATTAACGCAGCTGCGACTGTTTAGCCGCTCTGCTGTGTTACGTCACGAAATCAAATTTCGTACGAGAGATTGTAGATTATATTTTCGGACGAATTATACTTTTTTTTTCTTCCAGCACGAAAACGTTGCGCGTATACTGTTTCGTGAACGTACCTCTTATATCTAAATGCATATATTAATATAGTATATGTAAGTCTTACCGAGTACGTCGATATGTGCCTTGTGCCGCGTTAGTGATAAAAGAAAGTGTTCAAATTATCGTATTACGATAAAGGACTCCATCGTCTTTTCTCATTCTCACTTGCTGTTACATTAATGAATTTCAATTTAAAATGCTCTTACCGCGAAATAATAATGCTCTAACTATTTTTTTTGTTGTTGTTTACTGTTCTTCGATTCTCTCATATACGCGAAGTCCGTTGGAGTTTGTCTACCCACCGATTTTTTTGTTTTTCTTTGGTTTTCCACAAATAAAAAATGGGCGAGAAGTCAAAAAATATATCTCTACTTTCCCTTACATTCTCGCCCATCGAAGCAACGATCTTTCCACGAGTGCAGTTCTTGTATCAATATTGATATATATACATATAAATATAGAAATATACTTTTTCTCAGGCCAATCGATACCCTCGTTCAGATCGATTGCTTTTCATGTAAAACTCTGTGTGTGCAAGAATAAAAGAATATTTTTATATAGTATCCTGACAATCCGTGATCCATGATTGATATCAAATGATATATATAGTTCATTATCAACTCTTCCGTTCTCACTTTCTTCTCCTTCCTATCTCGATCCTTCCTCAAGGGCTATACGGGATCTTTCCGCGTCCACTCAATTATTCATAGTTGTACCTTCGATCCATATATGTTGCCAGCATTATTGGCAGTATTCCGCAATAGGATGGAAGACGTCCCTGAGGGACGCCCAGCGTCGGGCCAATGAGTCTGCTTCCTATATCTCCTGGAAATATCATCTGGTTTCTTGTGGAAAAATCTTATTTTTCTATCA
This sequence comes from Pachycephus smyrnensis, assembly GCA_030142225.1. Classification (NCBI taxonomy): domain Eukaryota; kingdom Metazoa; phylum Arthropoda; class Insecta; order Hymenoptera; family Cephidae; genus Pachycephus; species Pachycephus smyrnensis. The sequence goes on along the minus strand of JARQST010000399.1, from coordinate 526,896 downwards.
TATATTTTTTTTCCTTTTTATTGACGGCAGTAATGGTCCCCTGGTATGTCCTGCGAGGGACAGCAGGAGGTCGTTACTGGAATGCCACAAAGAACAGCCGGAACGTGGACATTTAACTCTTTTGCAAAGGGGAAATAATTGCGGCTCGTTAGCGAGATTTCTTGATGGTGAGTTGGCGAGGGTGCGGGACGGAAGTCCGGATGAGATATGGACAGTTTATAGGATAAGAGAAGGTAGAGAGAGTATAAGTAAGCACGAAGAAGGTTGCCATCTTGTTACAATCGCCATGAGAAGAAAGCCCAGTCCTGGCAGGCACGCGTTTGCCAGCCGTTAATATTAATTCCGTGAAATTAAACGCGCCGTTTATTAATTTTTACCAAGTTTTCTTTACTGGCGTCGCTTTGTGCTCGGCGAGAGGGCTGCCCGGATATTACCGTCGAAAATGGGATTAGCGCGACCAATTTTCCGGCTCGTTTCAACGTATACACTCGTAGCTTTGCGTTACCGAATGTCAGACATAATAGCTGTGCAAATTTGTACGCGAAACCTTGTATTTAATAATAGGACAGGCGAATGCGCATTTTGCAATCAGATCCAACGCGTAACTCTCTATACTTTTATTCAAAGTAAGGGTGATGCTGCGCCTGGAGCAACGTAACGAAAATCCTATGCATTGTAATAACTCTCTATTTAGCAAAATCCATGGTATTAATATCATAATGAATTTCCTGCAGATCCTTTCATCCTTACCCCTCGTCCTGCTAGAGGGAAGCTCGATATTGTAATTTATGGACGCGGGAGTAGCTGTGCACCACGTTAGGCGTCCTTGTCCTATGGAGAATTCCTTAACTGTATCCAGGAAACGTGGAAAAGTTCCTCCTCGTAATTTCATCTTAACGTAAAATTAGTATGGCTTGGTCACAACTTAGGATATCATTTTGTGACAACTTATGCGCAGGAACGTTACGCCCTGACGCGGCAGCAGGTAACTTCACGATTTAAAAGTTCATCGATTCCCTCATTTTCTTCATAAGATAGACGTACGTTCTATATCATAGTCTCCTACTATCCCAGTCCCCCAGTCCCCTGGAGATGGGTCTGAGGGGTTGTAATTTGCGGCTTGTAATACCGAGGCCGTCGTTTGTAACCTGGGTTGGCCTCACGTCGAGGAGGGTTTTCATAGGGTGGCTAGCTGGCTAGACACCGGTATCCACATCCAGTAGACACCCTAGAGAAGTAACTATGTAACCGCAGTGTCTCATTGAGGGGATATTCCGTTTTGTTCCATTCCGTTCCGTTTCCGCCTCCAAGGAGAAAACGGTGTGCGGTACACCCTGAAAGTGTCCTAGAACCTTTTAGGGGTAGTTGCTATTTCCCACCCTTATCGCACTTACTTAAACTCCAGGCTGGGTGAAAAAGGTACTTGGGATTGGGATGAAAATGAAATTTTTGTTTGGACTCTAGATTTTTCACGGATGGTATGACGTCACGTGCATACCCAGGTTCGCGATAATAAATAGATTTTAAAAGTAGTGGAAAAGGAATTCCGCGTTGCCCCCGGTTGGAATGGCGGATTCCAATGAAATTTTGCCTTTTGGCACGCTCGATTTGGCCGGGTGGCGAGACGCGAACGTAAGGGGCATACATTTTGCACGGGTCATAAGGTTACTGTATGAGAACGAGAGAAGGTGAGCTGAGTTTCTTCGTCGGGGTTACTGCACTGCAGGGACAAGTTATCTCATCCTCTTCTTCTGGAATTCACTGCTGCAACCATTCCATAGGAATTCCTAAGCAAACGGCTGCTCTCCTAGCCCTTCGTAAATTCGTATCTCTTGGCGAGAACCAATCCGAACTGAAGGGTGAATTTACCATACCGTACTGTGAGACAGATAGATGGAGAGAGAGAGAGATTTATGCTATTTGAAGAGAAAGAGAGAAAAGCTGCTGCAGTGAACTCCCACAACTCCAGCTAGCGGGGCAAGAAAATTCATTTGCGTTTCCTGTCAACTTCATTATTGCCGGGAAATAAATTCAAGTCCCGAGTAAAAAAAAACGTCCGGTACATTCGCGGGCGGTACTGAAGAAAATAAAGAAGCGTCAGGAAAAATTGAGTTTGGGGATGAGTGCACAAAAAGAGAACGCTGCTTTATGAAAGCATCTTTCCACCATTTCTACCATTTCCAAGCCCTCGGTTCACAGACTTCCCTGGGTAAGGACAAGACTTTATCCGGTACTCTCGCATCGGGACCAGCCAATCGGCTAAAGCATTTCATTAATGGAGACTAAATTCCTTGGGGAACTATTGTCTTGTTTGAGGAACAATCGCAGCGACGTTTAATCGGAGACCAAACCTTGTTCATGAAATCGTTACTCCACTGTAGATTTAGGTTCCCGATCGTACGCGATCGTTCTTTTATTTTTTTATTTTTATTATTTATTGTCTAATTGCGGACAAACAATGGCGATAATTCTGTCAAAATATTCTCAGGGCCTTATTGGCATCTGTACTATATAGATACATTTAATACAAGTGTACACTATAAATCTTTAGTGAATTGTATATTGGATCTTTTTTTAAACCAAATGGCAGTATTGCTGAAAATAGGACGAAGGGACTATCGTGTTATCCCCGTTATCGTTTGTGCATTTTTTCTTTTTATTTCTCACTGAGGCTATTTCGCATTTTGCTCTCTCGCCGAGCGATCAAATCGGGGAGCCTCCGATAATCCGGATAATGTGATTGTATCCCGAAGCCGGGAATCGATAATATTGGGACGAAGCCAATATGGTGCTTGACAATTGGCGGCGTGGCAATGATTTCCGATGAGAGTGAGCGAGAGGGAAGATTTCGAGGATGAAGAGTGTGGGAAATAGAAAGAGAATAGCGCCAATGCTCAAGAGAGATCACGCCATTGCGGTTGGCCGCACACGGATTGCATCCTTTCATCAATTTACCTTTTTGCTCAATAATTTTCCAGATCATCCACGATACTCACTGCCTCTTTCGCACTTGATCAGCCTGGACGTCGTCATTGCGGCAAAGAAAAAAAATAAAAGCACGAAGAAAGTACAGGAGCAGAGTGGATGAAGAATAAGGGAAAAATAAAAGGATAGTCCCTGCTAATAACGAATGCCGTCCGCCTGTGGTTACCCGCGCCATTCAGAAGCGTCTCTAATAAAGTAATAAAGCTACGTTCACCCCGCATCTCGATCGAGAGAGGGTGAGTTTTATTGCAAGGACGTCGACGAGAGCGTTAAAGTTTTCTCAGCGTCGAGCCGGAAGATCCGCAGAAAAGGTCTCTATGGAATGGGAGGAAGGGGGTGGTTTTCAGAAAAAAAAGTCCTCTTACCATACTTGAGGAGGTACATAGGCAAACAGGGGTTGGGTCACGTAACTTGCATGTACGTATAACGACAATAACACGACTTCCTCTTGCCTGTCTCTCATCCTGTACCTCTGACCTATCTCTTGTTATCCTTGTCAACAGAAGACTTTCTACTCGATATAATACACCATATAGATAGTAGCTGTCAGTCTGGAGAGCTTATGAATAATTATCAAGGGCTGAAACGTGAGAAACAAATCAAAGAAAACTTTTGGATTTGAATTGGTAAATTCTTACGCGCATGCGCATAGTACGTTTAACGTTTTTACCTATTAGAATTGTTTCATCGTCCACTGAGTTTAAAAAAAAATTTTTTTACCTAGTTCTACTTTTACCTCATCTTCCATATTTTTTTCAGTTCCTCCTTCAGTTCCGCTTCCGGTAAGAATTGTGAAAACTGCCGGATCTCGCGATACTACAGCGCTGTTGGCCGAATGAAATTTTAATTTTTGATAAGGCGCCAGACGTCGGAACGCCCGGCGTTTTCCTTTAGCCGCACAACTGGTACCACGATATTAAATATCACCAGCCGCGTGTAAGGGAGACTGAAAGGGCAGAAGGGCTCAGCCAAGCGAGTCGTGTGAGCCATATGAGATATGAGGAGCCGTTTAGCTTTGCAATATGGATAGCTATACTGTGTTGTAGTAATATAAGGGCGATCTTGCGAATTGCCCTTCGGCCGATAACTCAAAGGGATTCTTACCAGTACCGTAGTACCTATTTGTATTTTCACTCTCTAAGGGTAATATAGTACCCCTAGTCATTTTACTGTACAAATTAAAAATTACCCTAAGCACAATTATCGCGAAAAGCTTTCATGGAAAAGTGGACTCTGGTCAGTAAACTCATATGAGGGCTTTTAGGTTATGTATTCTACCTTCTGTTCCATGTAGAATATCGAACGATAGGAGGAGGCATGGCTGCGTTACATCATGTGTGAAATTACAATCACCCTCTAATGCATTCGGGTTCGTTCGCTATATTCTAGGTAGATATAACCAGCGTTATACCTGATATAACGTAGCTGCGAAAAGCCTCTTACAATCTCAACCACCCCTTTCTATCGGTTAACTATAGGAACCGGATGATCGATTCCGTTGCGGAATGAACGCTACTACGGAATCTCAGATTGTATTGGAAATCCTAAGGACTTTTCATAGGAATATCAGCGAGGACGAATCGCGGTTTTTTTCTCTCTTTCTCTCTCTCTCTCATCTCCCCGTTTACTAGGCTGAGAGCAAATAACCAAGAGGGAGCGAGACGGGGTGAAAGAAAGAACGCCGAGGGGTTGCGCAGTAAGTAGGTCGCGAGTTTCAGAGAGCTAGCTTGCAATTATAACGAACTGTTTGCACGGGGATGAAATTTTATTCGTTTTTCGTGTTGCGAATGAGAGGGGGGGGGGGGGGAGGGGATGAATTCTATGAATCCTATGCGATTACCATCGACGCCTCGATGCTGTACATATGTAGCACGACTACGGTATAAGGTCATTCACGGCGTCGCGTCGCCTTTGCCACAGCTGGGAAAATGCAAAGGTGGATTAAAAGAGGGTGAGCGTGAGGGGGTACGAAATGATGCTGGCAATAGGAAGGCGGGTGAATGCTAAACAAAACTAGTAAATATGAGAAACGCATGAGACTCGAGGGATACGCATAATTTTCGCGAATATTCCTACAGTTTATGGATAGCGGCTTGTACGGCATAGAGGAAACGTTAATAAACTAGTGGGTTTCCTCGTGAGATACGATCGTTCCCTATGTTTTAGTTTTCGAATTCTTTCCGCCATTATTCTAGTTTAAATTGCAAAGAGTAAAGGATGTTATTCAGTGGATGCTGCGAAACATGGTGTATTATTCATTAGGATTCTGGGGGAATTGATTCTGACGTTTTGCGCGTGTACGATACTTCATGTGACTGGATGGAATATTACGTGCGATTGTTGGGTAGTGTTGTATGGAAAAACTTAAGAAGACGTTGCAGTAACAGTGGTGGAGAAGGAACGTCTTTCCTTTAGAAAATAAATGAAAACCAGAGTAACCTAGACTGTCGTGAAAAAGCGCTGGCTAATTATAAAAAAAACTGAGGGATCATTATAGCCGAGTAGTGGTACTCTTGGTGGGTTTTTTTTTTACTTGTTTGGGTATGATTTTCGCGAGTACAGGGGGGAACTCAATGGACGATTGAGGGGTCCATCGTAAGATCAGCCGTTCAGCAGTTCATAGGCCTCGTAGATGTAGACTGACGACTCGTCGAAATCTCTGGCGCTTGATTGTTTTTTTGGTTTCTTAATTTTTTTTCTTTTATTCTCCAGACGAAACAATGCATCCTCGAGGCTGAGTATGATTATTCGCAGAGAACGGAGGGGCTGACAATGAGAAAAATATGAAGAAAAGAAGGATACTACTGCTTGACCACTAGTCTGGTCTCTTTTCGTCAAAATCGATGAAATTCTCTTCAGTCTGAAATCTTTGATCGACTAGTTTTATTTCCGAGAATTAAAATGTTCTTCCGAATGATAAGGTGAGTCGCGTGAAATGACCGAGTGGTTGATATGTAAGTATATTAGGGGTGGCAGAATAAGTATAAAGAGGAGTTACACGCTACTCGTGGAAAGTTGCGCTAGCAGCATCGATTTTCAGGGGTTAATTTCGTCAGGGCTCTCGTTTCCCTCATTGGATTTCCCTGCGGCAGCCGTGCGTCGAGAGTCAGTCGTCAGGCTCTGGGTGAAGGTACCGAAGATGCGACTCCTGCCCTCAGGAATAGAACTCGGGTTTTCTCAGTTTGCGGGTGCCTCAGGACTTTCCAAGATTTCATTAGATTTTCGGAGGAAGGACAGTAGTTTCGCCGGGATGGGCGAAGTTGTATTGATTTTTGTACCGTTGTCGCCGGAGTGTGCCGCCGCGACCCTACGATTCGCTTTTGTAGCCTCTCCCTTTCCTCTTACAGCCTTACTCACTCACTCGACCTCACTCCCTCATCGTCCTCACCCTTAACGTCTGCCTCACTTGCACCCTCGCTCGCTCACTCCTTGGCACAACTTCCCACGCTTCGTCGGTGCCTCCATTGGTATCCGGCCTTCCATTGTCCATTAACCATTAACGACAATTTCATTATCAGTCGTGCGGTTCGCGACTCTCGACACGCGAATTGCGACTGGATGATGCATCGAGGATTTTCTTTTTTATCAATTTTCTGCGTTTACACCCTCAATGAGGGTACTCATAATTTATATGTAGTTAGTAGATATTCGAGTAGAGTAAAATAGTGGGATGTAAGGGTAGCGGGAGAATGAGTAACTAGTATCCTTTACGTATTTACTAATTATAGGCGTCTAGTAGTAAAGAACTTGGCGAGTCTGACACGATGCGGACCTTCTCTCCTTGGGTAATTGTAAGGGAAGAAAAGTTGCGGCGCCCTGACTAGTTCCCTAGACAGGGAGAAGTTCCTAGTAGGTACGAGGTTAGCATAAGGTATGAGAAGGTAAAACCAGGGAGCCAAAAAGCCTTTGTTCGGCCCTGGGACGCTGCGGAAGAGTGGAGGGGTTGCTAGGGGTTGGCTCGGACTCGTGGCGCGCTGGTGGCGTCGGTCTTCGACGTATCAGCGCCGCGACGACCTCCTCGCGAACTAGACGCGTTTTCCCTCTAACCTTATCCTGCGCTACGTGCTCCGTGCAGTAAGACGAGACTTTCGCCGATTTTTCTTTCATATTCACGCGATTTCGTGTCGAGAAACTCGACGGCCTCGTAGGCTTCCTGGACTCCGTCGTCGTGAGAAAGGCTCTTCGTGTGTGATATTGTGCAGGACACGTGCGCAAGGCTACTACTCGACGTGGGATACAGGGAGAAGGTTCAGCCGCCAATCTCACGATTTCATGGTGAATCAATCATCAGTATTATTATCATTTATCATTAATGTTACATATGTTCTGGACTCTACAGAAACGCCCACTAATATTTACTCTTATAATACTACAGCGTTCATTCATAATTTTAGAGAAATTCCTCTCGAGAAACTGTACGGGAATTCTGATTGGCTAATCCGTTGCCATAGTCATTTAACTGTCAAATATTTGATTTAGAATTTTTTTATAATCATAATCCTATCACTCACAGTGTATTCTATTTACATTTCAAGCATGTCCTTTCACAAGGAACATTGCTTAAGATAACGTCTTCATGATCAATGGGATAGATTTGTTATCGTGTTATCACGACTTCGAAATTTTTATCTAGTTTCACAGCAATTCTTGGTATAGTCATTTTCATTGCGACAGGTCGATACGCAGAGGTTTCCGCAACCATTGTCATCTATAGTACAGTACGTTACCAGTGAGCGTACAATTTTATCGGCGAAGCGATGAAAGAGAAGTAAAAAGAGTACAATAACCGAAGAAAGTAACAGGGGAAAAAAAAAAATTGTAAAATAAGATAAACGCCAAAGGAAGGAAGGATCTTTGTGATTCTAGCTGAAGGAGGGCGAAGCGCTGAATTCCCTTGTATAAGGATTCCCTGGAAGCAAGAGCGAATAGGAATGAATTGGTTTTTTCACATTTTCCAATATTTCCCCGTGTGCCCCCAAGTTTTCCGATATTTTTCATGAATTTTCTTTGTCTCCGCCGAAAGCTTGCGGTGCTTATGCGACGTTCGTATTACTACGAGGTAGGTCCAAGGGTTCCTAAGGAGTGCAAGGGGATAGCGAAGGTGGTCTGGTTGGATAAGGGGTGGTCAGAGGGTGCGCAGGGGGTGGATACGGACCCAGAACGTGACTTGGGTGCAATATTTAAAAGCTTCACGACGTCAATACTCTTCGCGACATCCTTACGCACTGGTCGACTCTCTTCTCTCTCTCGACCTAAACCTAAACCTTTCGAACCTTCAATCCACGATCTATCAGCGACAGGCGATTGACAATACCTTACGTAATACTTGCGATAAAACCTTCCTGACTTTCTGTCCGCTTTGCATCAGCCCCTCGTCTCGTTTAACCCTATCATCGACAGACCGAAGGGCTCCTACCCCTACCAGCATAGGGACGAAGAGGGTAGAGGACAGAGAAGGCGAAAGAGTCTTGGAAAACGGACACGTTATTACAGCAGTAAGGAATGACGAAGGAGTCTGGAAATGAGAAAGTTAGCGAAAATGTAGGAAGTTATGACAATTATAAAGGAGGTCGGTATGCCTTATACCGGGAGCCAGGAAGTATCTTCGAGTCATCGAAACGTGAAATGAAATCCGGGCAAAGTTAATCGTACGATAAAATACGATAAATTACGTTATTTCGTTGCAGAGACGAATATCGTTGCAGTCTGTTTCTGCTTGATGTTCCGTAACTCTTCTCCAACATAAATCAACGTCTGGCTCGTTCTTGTTCTCTTTTACGCTATGTTACCTCACTGCTGCCACCTACCATTCCGAAAAACTTTCCCAACCCTCCGAGGCAACGCGATAGGATTTTCTGCTGGACTTTAACGAATCCGGGACAAAGTTCCATTACACGAAGGGATGCACGCGCGTTATTCTTTCATACGCGAGAAACGGTTTCATATATATATATAGTGGATGAGACTTTTATACCCTGAAGACGAATCATTGGAGTGCATTATTACTTATTAGTAAACAGTAATTACGTATCGTAACGGTAATTGCTGAAGTTTTCCACTGCTGCAGCAGGTTAAGCAATCTCTTGCTTGGTCGAGGTTGAATTAAGCTGCGACGAGGCTCTAACAAGCAAAGTTTTATTCCCTAGGATTCGCACGGTTTACTAGTGTGCTACTGGTTGCTACCTTGCGATACAGCCTTTACGTTCAACGGGTGTATCCGTTCGGTTGGAAAGGTCTAGAAAATAAAGGAGCATCTGTCGAGTGTGCGCGGGTATAATTAGTAGCCGTTACGATAAATATTTTATCCACTTTAGGAAGCTCCTGGCGGGGTTGATTCTGCGTAAACGAAACGAGTATCCGTGTATAAGGAAATACGTATAAGTGTAGCGCAATAGGGTAGTAACGTAGCCAGAGGATCCCTTTCCCGGGTGGAAGCGAGCGTAGATTTATAGCCACGAAGCGAAACTTGCCTTCTTGGAATTTGCGAAATTTAGAGCTTAGCCCCGGCAACCGGGGGCAAACGGGGTGAGAGGTGCTAAAATGTTAACACCTTCGTCCGACCTTTGTACACCCCTACGCCATGACCACAGCCTACAGCCTATACAGTAGGAACCCTAGCTACGCTTCCCCGCGGAGGACCCACCCTTATTTTCCGTGGAGTCACTAAGAAACCGACTGAACAATTTACCTTTCCTCTTTTTCCTCCTTACAATTCTTTACAGAGAGACGCCGGGCGTCGGGGGGCGTCGGCGATTATCTTACTTTTCTCGAAGAATAATCACTCAAGTTCATTTAATGCTCAATGATCACTTATCTCTTCCTTTATGCTTTTTGTCCTTTGACACGGCAGGTATAGTATATGTAATAAGAAGCCCTTAGATTTTTTGGAGTTTCCTATACCGGCCGTGAGTGCGAGAGAGACCGTCTTATGGACTATTGCGCGTGTTAGACAGAGACGGAGACAGACGCTCGTCGAATTTCTTTGACCATTCATCGCTGATGTGGCGTTATCAAAAATAGCTCCAGTAAGTGTATCAAGTCGGTTATATAAGATGGCTTAAAATGAAACGTACGGTTAAATTTTTAAGGAGCGCGAACGGTTGAAAATGAAAAGTAAAGAGAAAAAGGAAGTCGCGAAGGGCAAGAAACTCTACGGCGGTCCACGGCATCCGCAGTGTCGACTCTTTCAATTTTAAATAAGCCACCACTACGGCACGAGTCCCGCGAAACCAACTCGCAGAGTTTCAAATGTAATATTTAACTGTAGCTTCATACATATATAGTCGGTATTTTCGCGATGGTCCCAGGTTGGCAAGTATCAGAGAATTCTTCTACGGCGCTCCGAGACGAGGCTCGTTTCTTTATATCGTACAGACTGATAGACTCCGAGAGTGACGTCAGGCGTGTCTATTGTTACGATCCTATAAAGCCGAACGATCCCACCTACGTGCTACTGATTAATTCGCTAAACGATCGAGGAAACAGAGCGTGCTGCTCGTCTTGGCGCCTGTTGGTATTATATCGAGAAGAAGGATTCCCTTTGGCTCGCGTGTTGCGCGAAATCCTCGTAACCTCGTAACGATGAAATAAAAATAAATAATCCGACATCCGGCCGTGGTCTCTCTCCCCCCTGGGTCTCCGTAGGGTAACCCAGAAGAATGGAAAGGAGAAAGCGGTAATTTCCACTTTTTTTTTCTTTCCCTTTCATTCTTCTCTCTCTCTCTCTCTCTCTCTTTCTCTTTTTCCTGTTTATTTTCTCTCTCTTTCTTTCCTGTTTTTCCATCCTTTTTCTCCTTTTTCGCTGCACGCATTGCGTGTCCTACGGACGATCGTTTATTTTCATTGCTACGGGTCTGGAGAAGAGGCGCGCACTTTGCTCCCTCGCTAAGGCTCCGATCCACCTTTAGAAATTGGCTGAAGGGCTGAACGGCACGAGTAGAATTCTCTAGAGGAGCAACGATAACTTTCAGTTGTTAGATCGACGCTTGGATCTTTTACGAATTCATACGTATGATTCGGCTAAAATTCCCCGTTCGCTTGTGTATTAATAAATCCTGAGCTCGACAATGCCTATGTATATTGCGTAGGATAGACGCTAATGCCGTAGTGCGTCAGAGCCGTCGGGTTACGTCGCGACGCCGTTGCGAGTCTACCGGGAGGAATGAAATATTTATTTGAACGTGGCGTAATTACGCATAGCACCCACGAGTCACGTTACCCACACCGCTTCGGAGTTACGTTTACATTGCGTTCCACGAAACGCATCTGGATACCCAAAAATTCCCAGGGAATACTCCGAATTGTCGGAATTCCAATTTTATACGGTAAATCGAGGAAACGGACTCTTACGGAATTTCATTTCCATTGATCGACTTGAATTTAATTTATCAACCGTCTTATCTAACACCTCGAATCACTATCACTCTGTTCGTTAATTAAAAAACTTTAGACGTCTAACTGTGTAAGATCAGAGATACCAGATAATGCTCTCAGATCCCGTTAGAGGCGTTAGTTGGTACACGAAATTTCTATGCAGGTCAAAGGTCAGTCGGTCGGTTCGTATACGAGGTTAATGACGTTACCTCCTATCCCTTAGTGACAAAGACAAGAGTCTAATGCAGGAAGATGTATAAGACGAGGTAAAAAAAGAGAAAGAAGGTCATTTCAGTATTTTGTGGCGCGGCATAAGTCCTTCTTAGGAGGCTTCGCCATTCTCTGTCCCTTCTGGAAGGTCTTCCCTCTATTGCCCGGTCTTTAGCTCCTCTGGCGCCATATTGTGGTCTGTATAGAGACCTATATAGAGTCGCCTACCGGTCTAGGCCCGAGATGCTTAAGGTTGGTCGCGCAATGCTTGGAACGGGGTAAGAGTAGCTGGTAGCTACCATGGAGAACGAATAGAAGGAATGAGTATTAGTGGCTTCTCTTTCTATCCCATATATATATATATACTCTACTGTAGAATAGTCGCCATTCTAGCTATATATACATATATATATAACACAGAGAGCGTGTCTCGGCTACAGGCTACAGGCTACAGGGGATAACACCAGTTTATGTCCCTGGGAGGTCGTAAAGATAGGAGAGACGCTCCTCTACCTCTACTTCCAGCATCACCTTCAGTTCTACCTCCGTCTCCGACCTCCTCTTTTCTTTCTTTCTCCTTTCTCCAGTCTCACTATTGCCCAAGGTACCCAGAGCCGAACTTGCTCTCCCCTAACTTCAATTGCACGGAAGGCTGCGACACTCTGTCCCTATATATACTATACTATATAGTGTACACCGTGTAGAAAACCGAAGAGCCTCCTCTAACTAACTCTTTTGAGAGGCACGTTCCTCGGCCTCCTTCAGAAGGAAGATCGATTCTTCTTTTGGTCCATAAGTCGCGTGCTGTATCGACCTAAGAGTCGAGAGTATCACTTGCGGCATACAACCCCCTCCCCTTGCGGCTTCTTTATGTCTCTCGATACCTTGAGTCATTCACTATGGTCTATACCACGGAGTTATTTTGCATTAGGTATAGAGAGTAGATATATATATATTTATAGCCTGCTGCTACGTATGCATAGATGAGATGTCAGTTGCTGGTTTATTTTATAATATAGGTATATTACATAAGTGATATCGAAGTTACGTGTGGATATTACCAAGCGAAATATGTAATTCGCGATGCAGAGAGTCAGGTGTGTATACGACGTTCGTTTCTCCAGTGGGAAATATTTCTTGGTAGAGTCTCGTGCAGACAATATCCTTTTGGAGACTCTGGGAGATCTCAGTGAGTGGCAAGCCTGCTGACGGCTACCCTATACCTACTTCGTGCTCTCCTAGGAGTCTCGGACCATTTGGACGTCTTTGACGTCTCGCTGGATGTATATAAGATGGTGGCATTGGCATCGAGGCATTTTGCAAGATTCGCGACGCGTTTCTATCGGACGTTTGGATCGCGTAAGTTTTCTAAGCAGTGTCGCCGGAGTGGATTTTGCCGTATGTCGTTTACAATTACAATAGAGAGTGTCGTCGGTTGGGCGTCGTGGAAAAACGAAAGACGCATTTAGTTGGATGCGCCGAGACTATAGACTGTTTGAGGAATGTTTGTGTATATGGGATACTGTGTACGTATATGGATAAGGGTATGATGGATTTTGAAGGACGAAGGTGGAGGAGGAAGATGGTAGGTACAAAGGAGTTCTGATATTGGAAGTAGGTGGATGGTGCTTTATCCGATAGGAAATAGCAGAAGTCGAGCATTGTGACTGGTCGAGATTACAGCCATTGTTTCCACACTTGCTCTGGCTGAATGGCTTCGGGTGGAGAATGGAGACTCGTTCCGTCCATTCATTCCTTTGCTGCACCAAACTTCCTGGTATTAATCCAGCTGGTGTCACGCGTCGGTACGACGTGGTTCGAGTCTGTGTTAATTTACTTTTTTTGTTTATACGTATTTGTAAATTTCAATTACTGCGTTGGGCGATCGTTTTCGAATTTTTCGGGATTTATTTTTGGCAAAATTTGCATTTTTTAGTTCTTTTTTCTTTGGTAGGATTCGAACGGGAGGCATTGCGTTGCAAATGCATGAAGGATCTGCGACGCGTTTACGACCTGACGTGGCAGAAGCATCGGCTAGAACGTGGCTGGAGCAAAATGAACCTTTAAATCACTCTCTGCGATTTATTATCGTTATTACGCGTCAGTGCAAAAAATGTTTACCGTACTCCCAGAGGATGCTCAGAGAGGATCCGTCGAGGCAAGTGAATGCCTCTCCCTCCCTCTCACTCTCTCTCTCTCTCTCGCTTTCGTTCTCTATTTTTTTTCTCTTCTCACTCCACTGTCGATCCCCTTTTTTTTCCTTTTACTCTTAGCCTTCCTGTAGCCGGCACTCACTCGTCCCAGCTGATATTATCCGTCTGTCATTATCCAGAACGTGTGTCGAGAGGTGGTGACGAGGATTATATGAGAGAGAAATCCGCGAGCTGGTCCAATAGCCCAGGGATGCTGGGATGCGGAGATGCAGCTGTCGTCTAATTGCATCTCATATAGCGAGACTGCAGCCCCTTACTGCAAGTATTTGTACATAGCACGGTTCCCTGCTCCTTCCTACCCGGACTCTCGTCTTCGCGAACTACTTCAGAAGCGCACAAGAAACTTCATTGGGCCACTTCGCGAAATAACCTATCTTACCACTCGAAGGAATTCAAATTAGTTGAATTTAGGATCGATCCTGGTCGTCCGTACTCGACTTCACCGAATTTGAACGTATTTCCGTATGTATAGTAATGACTAATGACTAATAACCTTACAGCCATTAATAATTCCTAATTGCTCGACAAAGGTATAGGCTACTACGCGCAATACTAATACGCGACTAATGACATCGTATTTTATCGAAGCTCTCTTATCACGATTATCAAAAATTCCATGAACCTTATAGAAAGCCACGAAGAATTTCTCTCGCAACCTTGGCAATACGCATTCAGAGTACCTGTTGAGTTTCCAATAATCGATTCGGTCTCGTAGATGATGTACTTACGTATACAGAAATTGGCCAAGGTATATCTAGATATAATATTGAACGAGTGACGAAGTAACATGGGCGCTCAGAAAGCAATAAAATAAATCATGCTTCTTGTCGCGCGAGTGGATGCTGCAGTATCCGAGTCCCAGGTCGGTCCTCCTTCTTGAAGTGGGCAAAGCGAGCCCTCCCCCGGGAAATCAGAGAAAGATGCACTGCGTCGTGGAGAAGAAGGAGGAGGCCGAAGAGGAGTCCAAGGAGGAGACTGACGGAACCGGCGGCGAAGGTCGAAGGATTTTTCCTCAGCCACGCGAGACTTTCTCGCATCTTTCCCTCAAAGTGATATCCGCTCCTTCACCTTTTTCGACATTTTCTCCTTCGCCCCACGCTGGGAGAAATCAGGTCTCGAGGTCTCAGATCCAAGTAGAGGGGGTGGCTGGGTGAGAGGGACAAAGTAAAGTCCTACTCGTGGGATTGAGAATTGTCGCTTCTCGAAGGATTCTCCACGACCGCGCAACAAACAAGCCTCAAATAGGCCAGGATAATGGCGCCCCAGCCAAATTCAAAACATTCCTATGGAGATCTTATGGCATTACTGTCGAGCATTTACAAGATAATCCGTTGTGATGAAGCGATTCAAGACGTCCCGTATCCTCTCAGCTTCCCCACTGTATTCCCTACGTCGCATATCTCGGGTATAGGATACGACGTACATCAAAAGACCCAGTTTCTGACCTTGTACTGCACAATCTGGTTATACGATATTCTATCTTGTCAGCAAATTTTTTTACTTGCTGAGAATATATCCGGAAAATTACTTTTTCATCTCGCGTACTTTCATACACGATACAGCTAAGGAGGGAGCTAGGACTGTAGAAGGAAGTGAAAAATGTATTAGGCAAATGAACTATGGGATATCTTAGTCAAACAGGCAAAGAAAGAAATTTTATTTTGAATCATCCTGTACATTCATTATATACTATACGTAGAGAAAAAAATTCAGGTTTCAGTTTCGTAGACAAAATGCATGAAATCTGAGCATTGAATCCCCGGAATCGTATGAGCGTCAAGACAGACGAAGAGTATGACGCTAATTGACATACCGACGAAAATTAATAACCATGCATAATTCATAAATTTAATAGACTTCCGAGTAGTTATGAAATATTATGGTATTCTATGATATACAGTAAAACTTTGTTTTTCTAAGTATATTTTGTACAGCTCTTATTACCATCCTCGTGGCCAGTTGAGTGCTTTTCCGTGTTCTTTGTTCCTTTGCATATGACGTGTGTATATGTTTTCCATAGATACCGTAAAGCATAGATAAACATTCGCGAAGTGCTCTTAGTCTTTTTAATGTAAAATTGTAAAATTAACGAAAATACGTATCACGAATTAATCGCGCGAAACTGACCTGATCCACGCGACATTCTCCATTAGTGACGATTCCGGCTGATATAACCTTGTAAAGGCGTTATGGCGCGTGAGGCGACAGAGACGAAGAGACACGGTAGCACGTAACACGCGAATGGCATTGAATAGAGTAATCACTCGAGTTTTGTCAAACCAATTAAGAGTCATCGTTGCGTAGAAACGCGGCAAAGATATCGTCAGGCAGCTGTCACGCGTTAGAGGCGTCGGTGACGCGACAGACGACCCGCTTGCAATTATCGGAAAACTCTCTGTCGGGTGAATAATTGCTAATGCGTAATTAGCAGGTATAATTTATAATACGCCACTTTTGTGTCAGACTAGATAAACAGAGATAGGGATGAATATCGCTGTTAGATTTAGAACGGAATAGAAGCCGGAGGCAGTGATAGACGTGGTTTACATGGAGCGATAATAATAAATGATTATGGGGTTAACTAGTAATAATTGGGAAGGTATAATAATTCATAGCTAAACCATTCCTTTGTTTCAGGTAGCAACCATCTAATGGAGTGGTCCGTTTCCGGGTGGGAATCTTATGAAAAGTTTGGTGAGTAGCCAGAAAAGGTAGCAGGTAGTTTAACAGTGTTATTATCACGGTAGATATTACGCGGAATATTTCTGTGGTCCAGGAGGTCAATTTAGCCGGCGTTTAACCTCCATATTTAGCCATTACTTTGTCCCGCTTCACGCTGGTTAATCTACGTCCTGGCTCGATAAAGCAGCAGTCCGTTGAGTCTCCCAGGCTCTTCCTGGTGTTGCTTGTTTCTAGTAAGCAAACTGGCTGGCAGGTACGTAGGTTAGGAAGGCAGGTAGCTCGCCCATAGCGGCTAGTAATTAAGTTGAGTCAACGGCAACCTGGCTCCATTGTGCCAGGCAAATGGGCTGCTTAGCCCGGATACATGACTCCGTCTCTTGTTATTGTGCATGTAGGGTATGTACCGGTGCAATCGATCACGACCTCTCACCATACGCCCATGGACTATAGTCACGTAGACCGTAGACCGTTTCTTGGCTATACTTATTTAACCTAACATTTTTTAAATCATTAAACAACGTCATATCCTTAGGACCTCTGTACTCTGAGGTCTTGACAATTATTCTTCGGGTCAAGACATACCCTAGATTTTTATTAATAACGGAGAACGTTAGTCAGGATGACCAGAGGATGACTGAAGATGATATAGGAACGTGGGGGTCTGAGAATTTGGTTGGGTTTGGGTTTGAGGTCCTTGGAGGACGTTAATTGTCCTTCGCGCACGTGTAGCCAATGGTCGCGCGGGACGCATCAATCATTTGGCGTCACAAAGGCTCGTTTGTAAATGCGTGTTTACGTCGCTGACGAGAGCAGGAGGCATCGGAGCGACTCGTGTAATCCTTGCCCGGGGCAAACGCCTGAGTAATTGGAAAGGGGTGGTTCTGTCAGTGAGGGATGAGTTGTGACCTTCGCATTCGTGCTATACCACGTGACCCTTTATGTCTCTTGATTTCTTGGATTTTAACAATTTTTCACGTAGAAACGTCGCACCTTGAATTAAGGGTACGTGCAGTGGTATAGGCATAGTGATAAAGGTGATAGTACAGTAATGGTATAAAAGGGGGGTTGGGGTGAGACCTTAGGGGTAGCACGAAAAGAGGAAATGGTAAAAGGGGAGGTAAGTTAGCACGGACCTGACCCGAGAAGACCTTGAGACAAGGTGGCGAGGGGTTGCTAAGCCGGAGGGGGGAGGGGGAGAGGGGGGGGTTAGTTTACGAGTATTTTACGCGGGCCAGAGTCAACGGGATCGAAGGCGGCCTTAGGATCAATACGACGGAAGCCCAAGTGCCCATAGCCAGAGAGGAACCAACGACGCTCTTGAACTTCAGACCCTGAGTGCTACTCGTACATTTTTTTCACTTCACCCCCCAACCCACCCCTATAGCATCCAAGACTCACCTTTACTCCGAATGTGCCTGCCAGGGAAACTTGAGAAACATATATAGAGACCCTTTGCTCAGGTTATCCTGGTGGGGTTGCGAAATGAGGAATCGTAGGATTATTTCAGGGGGTGAGTAACGGGGCAGTCCGGTCTTGTATGTCCTATCGGGAAGGTTCTAGTTTCTTAGGGTTGGTATAAGGGAACTTATGGTAACTAGGAAAATTATGTAATTAATCATAGGAACGAGAGCCAGATAACGAGAGTTTCGTGTAGAAATGTCAGACGGGTTCCTACTGGGTAACTCCATTAGGTGGGAATCGGTAATTCGAAAATTCAAGCGTTTACTGTGTTCCAGGATCTGGAGCCTACACTACTAACGTTCTCCAGTAACTGAGCTCTAAGTACATACCTTGCTGGAGTCAGACTCTGAAACTTGCCTATCTGGCAGTCTTGGCACTCTAAAGCTCACATTAATCATACTCGAATGGGCACTGCAGCCTGACCTGGTTTCCCTGCTCAATGAAATATTATCGTAGTCTTGTGAAATTAGCCGGCCTCCTACTTTAC
Organism: Pachycephus smyrnensis; assembly: GCA_030142225.1. Classification (NCBI taxonomy): domain Eukaryota; kingdom Metazoa; phylum Arthropoda; class Insecta; order Hymenoptera; family Cephidae; genus Pachycephus; species Pachycephus smyrnensis. Next base: position 508,485 of record JARQST010000399.1, on the reverse strand, counting down.
CCAACCCTTACGTATTGTATATGCAATAATTATATCTATATAGCCACGCGGAAAGCGTAGTTAGGTTTTTGGTAAGGAAATACGTGCACCGCAAGTAGGCAGACCCTGCGGTTCGTTTGATAACTGATAACGAAGGTTTTATGATATCCGAAATCTTTGAGCCTTCTTTTTTCTTTTTTTTTTACGTTATCATCACTAATTCTGTCTCTTCGGCGAACGAAAGCTCGGCCAAGTATTAAAAAGTTCTCACGAGTTTTCACGCCGCTTTTTCGGGCGACTGCGATCGTTAACGCGCCGTGTACGAGCGAGAAAAAGTTTTATGAAAAGCGATCCGAAGATTATGGACAGGTTTCTATGGCTATGACGAGCGACTGCTGGCAGAAGGCTCGAGCGAAACGGTGGAAAGTCGAAAGTGGAAATTCAAAGTCCAACGGTGGTGTGGGACGGTGGGGAATTAAAGAGTGAAGACGCGAATGAAGGAGATCCTCAATGGTTCTGAAACCCCCCTGAAAATTAGTATCGCGTTAATCGACGGTACTTGAAACTTTTACTCGTTCCCACTAATCGAATTGCTTCGAAGATTTTTCACGCGCGGATTAGACAATTCCGAGGGCCAGGAAGAGAGAAATCTCTGAGATAAGGAACAGTCAGGAAGCGAAATGAATATAAATACCATTAATTAATGCATCATAAATTTATAATTTAAATACAAATTTATACAAAAATAATCCATTGCAAAGTTCTTTATATAAAATTGATTCTTATACGAACGCCCTCCTATATAAATGTCTTTGTAAAACGACAATTTCTCGACACGCTTAAGACTAATTATCATTTGAATTCACTCGGTGGCTGATTACGAAAGACTTTGTCAGTTAGCAGCTATCATTCACAAGTCAGCGACAACAACTTCCTGACTTTGAGAACCATCGTTCAAGTAAACTAGACCCAACCACTTCTCCTCTTGGTCTTTTCTGAAGTGTGACCAAGTGCTCTGGAGTCTCGCAGTATCTTTTTTCTCTCTCTTTTCCCTAAAAAAGAAAAAGCAAAAAAACACTGAAACACTCCTCGCAGCAAAGTTCTAGAGACACGAGTCGGCCCTGTTTTCCCCACCCAGGGGTAATCGTAAGTCGAGGCACATGGGTAGCCAGGTCATAGGTGGCCTAGCACGTACGGGTTATACTACCGTGTGGACGAATGGTCGGTCGGTTCTTCCTTTTGGCAAAAAGTCCTTCGGAATAACGAAGTGGTCAAGGGAACCATTGTTTTCTACACTGTCGCCATAGAAAGAGTAATGGCGAACGTGGAAGGTATTTGCGTTTAGCGAGTGTCTCATTTGATGGGGGAGAGACTGCGTAGAATTCAAAGGTAGAAATCAAATACTGTCGTCGTTCGAGTACGTTGACATTGGCTAGGGATAAAAGAGATCACATTTACGTAATATCATTGTCATGGGATACGAGATGGTCATTACAGTACCCTGATGAATCCTTTATGGGATTTTATGGGAGCACTTTAGCCGGTATTATGATACTGAGAAAAATTGATCATCGTGCTCGAAGACGTATATGAAATCTTGGAGAAGACCATAAACGCATCGTGAGGGCACGTGTGTTTGTTCTAGGGATTTTTTTATGGGATTGACATCACGTGGTTCGGTTTCTGAGAAGGGATAAGGTTTTGTATATGTACAAGTAAGAACGATGGCTTTGTCGTAATTAGTAATTGTACACCATAAAGGTGAAGCGTGGGTTTGCGTATCGGTATAGGTAACGGCAGTGGGGCCAATTGTAATTTGAAGTTGAGAGTCCCTGAAGTGGCGCCAGGTTGGCTGGAGCCTGACATGCGATCAATCAACCTGCTGCTACCACCCTGTTCCCTGTTCCCTGCAACCCTCTTCCATTGGCAACCGGCCACCCCTGTCTGCCTGGCTGCTTCGTACGTTACACCTGAGTCAGAGCCGATAGTGGTTACGGCTAACCAAGTAAGCGTTTTGGCTGTGCTTCTTAAGTGAACTTACCCCTAGGGATTTCTTGTAAAGAAAATCCCTAGTCCTCGCGATAGGGAACGATAGATACCTTATTCACCACGGCGTATAATCTTGTGTTATTTTTGCAAAGCTCGTAAGGGTGCTGATTAGGGCACTGCGTGAATTTTAGCCTCGTGACGGGTTTACGCAATAGACAATAACACAGCGTGAATTCTGGAGAAAAATATTAATAAGAAATCGCACGAGGACGACGCCATCGTTTTCTTTTCGTCTTTATTTATTAGTGTCTTTCGCCTTGGAACTTACTATCGCCGACACGTCAGTGAGGTAGCGGTTTATAACGTTGGTAGTACGTTAACGACTTTTTATATTGTGAGTGACGGCTTCGCGCTGTGAATTTTCTGGGCGAACGTCGCGGCGTCTGGAGTCTCGCTTCAAAGGAACTTGGTAAAATGCATTTTCCGACTTTTCCCTTGGGGGTTGGTTTAGAGAGAGAGAAAAAAAGAAATCTCATCCTCAAGAGCAAGACGCTCGCTTTTCTTCAAGTCGAATGCAGCGTGGCTATACGACGCCCGGCGTCGCACTGTCATCTCGTGCTGTTGCCTTCACGTGAAACGACTTTTTCTACTTTAACAGTAAGATCCTATCTCGCGCGGAAAAATTGAAGGAGAAGAAACGTACAATTACCTCGGGTTTCTACGCTTTGCAGAGCGTCCCTCTTGCGTTTCCAAGGGGTGCACACAGAGTCATTGAATTATACTTATATAAAATCTTCCTCTTGGATTTTTCTCTATTTGACGTCGAGCAAAGGGAGTATTCTTGGAGTTTATGCACTGGTCAAATCCCACCCTTGTATATTCTCTTTTCATTGAGAATTTTTCCTCGGAAATTTCAACGCGTCCGTGTAATATGGCGTAAGGGGAATTCACGTGACTCCCTCCTCTCCCTGTTTCCATCTAGGAAGAGTCGTTGCTCTACTTTCCAAGGAAATAAGGATGAAGACTGAGAGAGGTAGAGGAGGAAAAAAAGTGATGGCGAGAGGAAGAGTGCGAAGGGAGGGTCGGTGGCGCCTGTTCGTCTGCCAGTCCTGAAACGCCCTCAACCCCTAAGCCGTCCCGACGCTAACACGGATAGAACAGTATCGAGGGTAGAACGTAGCGGCTAGTTCCGCAGCTTTGAATATATATTTCGTTACGTAAATCCATAAAGATACAAATCGTTCAGTACACGCGTACTTTCTGGAAATCGATGACTCACCGAGAGATTTCAAAAATTCGATTTTCTCTAAAATCACCAATTTTCGAGTAACTCGCAAGACCGAAGACACCGAGCAAAAAAGTTGCTTGCAGTAGAAAAGGAATATATTGCTTCGGCAAGTTTGTATAAGGATTTTCCAAAATATTTCCACACAAGTGACCAGGTCAGGCAAGTGAAACAATTTGATAACGTATCTCTCTGGACCATATGTGTACTTTAGATGATGGACAGTCATCCCATCTGTCCAGTTATTCAAGCCAGTGTAAACACGGCTTTGCTACGTGTTGCTATACGTGTCAGTAGGCGGTCACTTAGGTAGGTGTCTACTGACAATGATTATTTCAGTAGTACAGTGACTATCGTACAGTGAATTACTTACGACGTAGGTATAGCGGAACGCGGGAAATTTGAATCGTTATCAAGTGTTTTCGCGCGCTACACAGCATACGAGTTTATCCATACAGTGAATCCAAGGTATCAGGGTAAATTGTGCTTTTCGTTATTTCTCTGTTGATATCGAAAATTACAGTGAGATTTGTATCTCCCTATCTTGAGATCAGACTCGGGAGACAATGCATTCTTGGAAAGTTAGAGGTCACGGATGGAGAACGATCAAGATCTACGTCGTCAGTGGTAAATGTAGTGTAGATGCGGATGGGAGGAAACGGTCGATATACGGTAATGGGAAAAGCCAAAGCACAGCATTACCGATATAGGAAATGCTTTCGGGTTAGATTGAATTGGTATTTAGAGCATTAAGGGGTGGCAGCCTCAAGCCCGAATCGAGAACCCAGAATCCCGATCGAGGGTTAAACGCGAGGCGCCAGGATATCCGGTCTAGTTTAACCTGCACCTCCAAATCGGGAATCCTTGGATAACCATTGTGCGATTTATACCGGTAACTATATGTTTTGGATAAAAGCTATATGAAAAAAAAAATGTATCTATTCTTGTACTGCTCTCGCTTACGTTTTATTTATATTCAAGATATCTTCCTGTGATTTTTCCATGATCGCTGTTATTCTATGCACGTGATACAGTTTTACTGCAGCTGCAGCAAGAAAATCGCTTACAAATCGTACGAGTGCATTTTATCTTATGCAATTTATCATATCCGATCGATATTCCGATCGAGCACAGTCTGCCGATTGTTCTCCATTGTAATTCAGTCAGTATGGACTAGGTACTAGGGCGGATACCTTTGTTTATAAAAATGTGACTTAATGAGGCGAATCCTCTTTGTCTGTTGATTCCTGCAATTTTAACGTATCCAATATTATTTACTGTCACACTGGAATCCTAATGGAGACGTCTACCTCTTTAAGGATCCCAATTACTTTTTTTCTTCAAAGATGAAAACCGTGATGGCTAACGCGAAACATAAAGAGAGGTCAGAGAGAATAATCCAGCATAATCCAGTATTATATGTGTGGGCGTTGGGTTAGCTACCTGGCCCTTACGAATGCATTTTCAAGCCTTCTAAAAAGCGACGAGTTCAGACCAGTAAAGGGGACTTGCCATTGGACGGTACTATGGGTAAGGCTTGAAACGATGCGTCAGGCTATGGGAGTAGATTATAGCCAGAGTTCAGAGTTCAGGGCCGCCGCACTAGCTTTTCTTGCATTAATGGAAACTTCGTCAATGGATAAAAGCAATCGAGTGACGATTGTTCTTAATGGAACAAGGTCTGCATTCCTTAGTACTATTCACGTTTAAGTTGGTAGTCTGTGTATACCTTGTACCATTTAGAAACGAATAATGTATAATGTCGTTCAATTAATAATCCGTTGGTACGCTCAGTCCGATCCTGGGAGTCTGACATCATCTCGAATACTCGTACCCATACAGGTTCAGACTCCGAATGAAGTCGTTCAAAGCCGAGCTATGATTGGTCCGCGCCAAGAGAAATAACTCGATGTCATTGGTCGAGGAAGAATTACAGTGCAAAGAGTGTTTATGTCAACCCAGTACTGTCCGAATGTCCAGTCGGTGATTCTCGGCCGCGTTCTCTCCCACTAGACTTGTGACAGACTTCACCTCGAACTTGGTGTAAACCCTGGAACGTTTGGCATAGTTTGGAATTAAAGGTGCGCCTTTCTGCGATAGATTAATTCAGAAAGTCCAAGCACGTGCTCCGGACTCACGATCCTAACCGTCCACGCCATCCTCGCCGGTTCCCAATCGAGAAACGTTCACCGGGTCTTAAGATCTTGACGTAGTCTGGATTCTCGATGCATTCCAGGGGCGTACTCGTACCACGATCAAAATTCGTTTAGTGTAACTTTAACGTTACTGTGGAAAAATTCCAGGGTCTCCAGACCCAGTGGATGATGTACGGTGTGGAAGTACGTGCGCGGATGCACGTGTTAATATATCGAACGTGTACAGTCTTGATAAGTCTAGCGTAACGTAGCGTTAAATTGGGGTAGAAGTAATAATAATGAGGGTGTGGTATAAATTGTGTCTCCAGGTCGTGGATCTTCCCGAGGAAGAGACGAGGTAGTGAGAACGATAGAGTCGCAGGAAGAGGAGGAGGAGGAGCTGCCTGAGTGACGGGAGTGATAACCTATGTTGTTGTGCGGCGAGTTGCTCAGCGGCGGTTTTGTGAGTGCGGGCGGTGCACCAGTGGTGCCCTGCGGTCTTCTAGGGCTAGGGTTACCTGGTTGCCTACGTGCGACCAGTCCCCGGCTCCTGACATCTCCATACCTGCCGCTCCTCGCCGAGCTCCTCGCCACGGGCTACCTTAATCACCAGGGGATGGCCCTCGCCCAGCGTAACCACCCTCCGAACGCTACGGCCAATCCGACTTCGAATCCTATGGCTAATTCGACTGCGGCGTCTGCCGTATCCATCCACAAAGAGGAGCATCGTCGCGACGTCAAGCTTGAACTGGATCGGAATCTGGATCTGGAGCTGGATCTAAATCGGCATCGGAATCTGCATCGGAATCAGCATCAAAATCTGGAACTGAATCTGGATCAGAATCTGGATCTTGATCTGGATATCGATGGACACGACATCGACGACGCGGTCTTCCTCGGTGAGTCAATAATTCTTTTTTCCTTTATAAGTGCATAATATTCTACAGATAAGCAGATTAAGGAATAATTAAGATACGTTTTTATTTTATTCAACGACCTTGTTTTTCGTACACGAACTTCTGTCGTGAAGGTCAATGGAGTTATAGGAAGTTAGGGTTATGGGGGAGATAGGGAAATAGTTTAAGGGGTGTATAACTATGTATTGGTTATCGGATATGCATATCCTTCGCTAATTTGGTCGATTGACAAACTAATCTTGCGAATAATTTTATCCGCAATGGTGGAAATCGAGGTGATATTGTGGCATTGTAGCAAAAGGAAAAGAGGAATGGCCCTCTCGACAAAATCAATAAAACCTTATTTCGAGACTAACCCCCGGCGCTATATCGCTTAGATAAACCAGTGAAAGGAACGCCATCCTTTCAGAGGAATCCACCAGGCTCTACCTTCCTCTTCTTCTTCTTCGTCTTCCTTCTCCTCTTTCTTCTCCACGCCTCTTTGTACATCCCCGTATACGTTTGGGGGTTTCGTTGCGCCTTGGGTTTTTCAGGACAGCCCTTGTCGTATTCCTCCCCTGTGATCTTCATGACCCTCCTGACCCTCAGCTGCGGTCAAAAGACGTGAGTTATCCCTTTCGTTTGCTGTCTCGGTCACAAGCCCCTGTCCAACACTTTCGAGTTCTCTGTCTCCGTGAACCTTTGCGCGACCCACCACCATTTTATAAATGATCCCGAACTTGATCCAGCCGAACCCGTACAGCGTTACTCGCCAAAGAGCCTAAGGGTTGGTTGTTATCCATGGGGGTAGCTCTCGAGAAAAATGGAGTATAGCCTTCGTCTTTCTTCTTACCTCCCTTATCCACGTCTCTAGCAACCCCCGGTATCCAGATAGCAGTTAAGTAATTGTTTTTCGCACTTTTTAATCGGGCTTACTACCCTTACCCCACGAAACTTACCCCTCTATATTCTATGGTCTGTGGCTAACGATCACGAGAGTCTCTCGTACTGAGACAAACTCTCCATTATTCATAAGATTCTACGAGTTACGGTCTTAGCTATACATTCGGGTTGTAGGTACATTCAAGGGGTGGCAGTGAACGAGTGACTTTCAGCCATGGCAATATTGTCTTGGACTTCAACGCGTGTACCCTTATATTAGATCTACTTTTTTTTTGACACCCCTGCTGGGTCCTATCAAAGTCACGGATAATGTATTAGCGTTATTCAAAGTTTCTTTCATATCTTAGGGGCCGATCGAGCTTATACCTAGACGACCTTTGGCTTAAGGGATGGTTGTTTTTTTAGCTAGACGAGCAAGTTGTTTAGGGGGTGGCACTTCGAACCAAATGGAAAGTTAGTTGGCAGTCGGTACGTTGTCGCGTGGGGGGCTCTTTAGATCAGCAAATGAAAACAGACCTTGAGTATAGTATAGGTATAGTATACTATGCTATGTATATTACTGACTGTGCGTACGGTCGATGAAAGTACACATTGGCTAGTCTGCCGCTTGAATTCGGTCGCTCGTTGCGAAGCGGACAGAAAGGCGAAAGGTTTGCCGAGGATAATCTCGGCTCGATCGAACGATATTTCAATGGAGTGAGCACGTCGACCTCGGCTTTTCGGCAAACCATCCACCGATCCCTAAATCGTCCCACCTTGACTGTCTCTTTCCTTCTCTCTACTGAGTTTACTCGTCTTTCTCTCTCTCTCTCTCTCTCTCCCCCTTCGTTTTGACGCTCCCGAGTATTTATCCGTATACAGGCAATCTGAAAAAGCCTTATGAAACATGACAATGGAATCCAAGAAGCGTCTGGGATCGGTGGGTTGCTGCTGATGGCTGTTGCTGGCTGATGGTTGTAACGTGAACAAATGACAGAGGGAGACGAACGTGATGAATCAGTCGGAGACAGAGATGAGATGAGAGGAGATACAGAGCCAGCTTCAGAAACAGTCGAAACGGTCACAATGGCCTCTGTATTATTTTCTGTTTGCTGCGTCAGACCCAGTCTTTCTCTCGTAGACTTTACCTCTCTTTCCCTCTTTCTCTATACAGTCTAGGCTATCCGAGCTATCTGAGCTATCCAAGCTTCTATACATCTGTCTATCCGTCGCAAGCTCAGACTGTCGAGCCTTGAGTGCCGAACCTCCCGGAATCAAGATTACACGCTGATGTTTGCCAAATAAACGTATAAACCTGTCTTATCTGCGCCATCCTATCTACCCGGCAAATAAATCATGGGCCATTTTATTTCGTCGGCGTTTCCTAACCCCACAATGATAAGGTTGTATACCTTCGATTCCTTCGACGTTCATTCCGTCATACTGCACGCATCCCCCTCGAACCTAACCTAACTCTAGTGGACGATCAGAGAATCACTCCATTCAGCCATCTGCAATCGGTCGAAATTCACTTGTCGAAGAGTCGCGAACGTTTTCCTGAAAATTACCGATACCCCGGTTACCCTTTGACCCTCGCGCCCTCTAACCCTGTCCAATTATTGTTTTAACCTCTCGGGGACTCGCCAACTCTGAAGGAGCCCCAATGCAGATGCTGTCTGGCGCAATTCCGCAGCGTTTTCAGCCCGGCAAATCCCTATGACTTTTTAATTGCTTTCCCAGTCGGCCGAGTGATTCGTTTCTCCGCTAGTTCGCGCTCGCGTCGTTCATTTCCCGTACGAGTAACACGAGGTGGACGGTAGCAGGTATATGAAAAGGGGAAAAAAAATGGTTGAGCTTGTAGGAAGAGAAAAAAAAAAATTGACTGCGAGAATAACCGAGCCATTTTTTCTTTTGACAATTGATAACGCTCGGCTGAACCACGTGACATTCTCACCACCCAATCGCCATACTGCTCTCTGACCCTATCTGTATTTTTTTCATTTTTTTTTTCTTCCTCTTCCTCCCTATTGGATTTTCACTCCTTTTTTCTCTCGACTCTCCTGCTTGCCTTCTTTTTTTCTCTCCCTTCGACTGCCCGCCGTACTCGCTACGGTAGACTCGATGTATGCTCCTTTGTCGCTTCGCTAATCACTTCCGCACCTACGACCGAGTACTTGCAGGCATCTCCATCGGGCTTTTACTTCCTTGCTGGCGAACGAAACTATTCGCAATTAAGCGCATTCAAAGGAGAACTCACCCTTATTGTCAGTAGCTGGGTGGGTAGTTAGGAAGCTTAACGGCTTGTATCTTCTTACTTATGTCGATGCCAAAGAGCGAAACAATGCGCGACACTTTGGAATATTTCTTCGTCACGAGTACTCCGGGTTAAGGTAATCCTCTTGGTGAGAGGAATTTCGTGTTCGCCGATCTCCCAGGACAGAGGTAAGGGTTGCGAGCAGTCCGATATGACCTGAGTAGGATTTAACGGGCAGGAACTCATGGAAATCTCGTGGTCGAGGATATCGTCGTCGGACGTTGGGATATGAGAAATGGCCAGGTCGAGTACTCGAACCGGGGTTTTGCATGCCTCTCTACGTTCCTATATCCATTCCTAAGTATATGCTGCTGGTGAAAGCTCTGGGGATGCAAATGGCGTTGAATCACGATAGAAATCGAATGTCCTGTCCGCTCCTTGGATATATGGAATAAACAATCAGAGCGATGGAATAAATACCGAGAAATTTTGGAAAGTCCAAGAAAATTTATTTACTCTTACAAGGCCTACTTAGTGTACTGTAAAACAGTCTCTGGTTATGGGATTGCGATGGTGCGGCAGATAGGGGTTGATCTGAAAGAAAGCCAGAGTATTCCGATCAGGAGCTGGCTGTAAAGTAACCACTTAGCAGGGTAGTAGCGAAGCCATAAACAAGGGGTTTACAAAGGAGCTTCGGATGGGAAGAAACGAGATTTGCGGGCATCTCATTTTATGAATTTTAAATGTTCTCGAGAGGTCAGTCGAGGTCACGGGATCGCTTCTCTACTAAGGATCGACTGGATGTACGTACAGTCGACGCCCCAGTACCAAGGGATGCTTTGGGAATGCTAAAGGGATGGGAGTGTATACCTATAAGGCAGGGTGGAGGGGTGAAAAAGCCTGGCCTGCGGGAAAGAAGCAAATTAAGGAAAAGCCAAGGCACGTGCAAGAGGCAATGGTACTCGCGGCACGCCTGCTCTGGGGGAGCAGGTGCACGATTGATAGCCAAGGGAATTGGAAGCTAATTAATGCCTCTAAGAGGGATTACCTCGCCGTGGCGTCTACAGCCGTAGAGAGGGAGAGCCAGAAAATCGGGAAGAATCGAGGGGGAATCGGGAAAAAGGGAATCGCTTGGTAATTGGGAATTGTGTGATTAAAACTAACCTATCTTCCTTTTATTTCTTTTTTTTTCCACTTTCTTTTATATTAACCTATTCTTATCAAGATCATACTCGTCGCCAGATAAGTAGCTACGATCTTTGCCTTTTATCTCATTAATTCTATTCGTTCTCTTATGGTCATCTTTTTTTTTGAAATCGGGATACCATCGATCTGCCATTATTTATTATATAAGATCAAAGCGCGCCGTCTTTAAGGTTACAACAGATCACGTTTGTTGGTTAAGACTTTGACGGGTCTGGGTCCATCTTTAAGCGTTGCTCGAGGTTAAGAAGCAATTCCCGTGGGATGAATTTATGGCTGGCTGGGATTAGCACGGGTGCGCGCAATAAAAGTCTCCCGGACGCCTTAACCCTCTCCCATGTCTGCTCTCTCTCTCTCTCTCTCTCTCCATCGCCGTAAAGACACGTTCTCCTTCTCCATCTCCCTCACTCCTTCACGTTTCTCCGTTTCTCTCGCTCGATGTTCGTGCTTAGAGGTTCGCGGCAGCACGCGTACTTCCCGCAGGATGCTGGAAGCGACTCAGCAAGTCTGCGCATTCTATCAGAATGGACGACCGTCGGTATTAAACCCACCGAATGGCCCTGTTTTTCTAACCATTCCGTGCGCCTCTCTTCATTCTCCTTTAATCTCTTTACACCTTTCTTAGGCTTCACGGATTTTACTTTCTCCTATGTCTTCTCGTTTACGCTCGGTCCTGTCCACTACACTGTTTCATCGGTTTTACTATGTCTACGTCAGACGTGAGTTTTGCTCTGTGTCGCCAGTAGGTTAATTTTCTAGATACCATCTGTAAATAAGATACAGTTAGATCACGAGTAAATTATCCTGGCACTTTAGATAACCCAGGAAGATACATTCTAGGTATATATTTTAGAATATAATGTATATGACGTGTAATAACGCTGCAGGTATTGTTCAGTATTCAATTGTGTATATCTGTATATATGCAATGTATAGCATTAAGAGATAATGCCGCATTTAAATGGAGAATGCGGAATGATTGGAGTGGGAAATATTTTTTTTTATCAAGGCGAGAGTTCATTCGGCGAGTATTACCAGAGACAAAAAAAATCTTATCCGTTATCTCGTTCACGAATGAATGCCCGGGATCCTCGACGACGTCCCGTCGTCCCGACGACGTCTCGAGGGTCCCTCACGTATTACGTATGACCGAATTTGTGAGATTTTTACGAAATATTCTAATTAGCCGGCTATTCCACGCGCGGTACCGCGCAAAGAGGTTACTCGATTCGTTGTGGGAAGTGGTCGATGGAAACGGGCAAACGACGCCCGGCGTCGTGTCTACCTAGAGCCATTAGCCCAGACGCGACCCTAATCCATTTTCTATACGTCTCCTCGAGCGCGACGTACCGTAAAGAGAATTGTCCGGCGCCTCCCTAAATTGTGCTATTCGATTTCACTCGGTTGGAATTGCCGAATTGCCGTTTGGATATTCTCTGGTTCTCTCTCTCATTCCCATTAACCCACTGTATGCTCCTCACTCTCTTTCTCTCTTACGGTACTAGCCATTCGAGATAGAGGAACTGCCGGGATTAACCTTTAAAAATCGCTCTGGCCTGTGGCATACTGTGTCTTTTCAAAAGTACCTTTTTTTAAATCCATTTATGACCGTATGTATTTTATGCAGATAACATATATCCCCTATGTGTTATATACGTATGTACTAGATTCGTGATGACCGGAAATCCCGTTTTTGCTGCTCCGCTCGATAATCCCTGACTGGATATAGGAAAGCCAAACCGGAACGTGTCGGTAACGTAATAACGTTTCAATTCGGCGACGGAAATTGTCCCGGAGCACGCGGCTCTTCCAGTTGCTTGCTGACCAATAAGCTCGCTGCGCTTCATTCGCTGGCTTCCTCCGTGTCTACCGACGTAGACAGTTCTTCAGTGGTATATAATATAAAATATATATATAACAATATATATATATCAAGTATGTATATAGAAAGAGTTCATACTCTGTCAGTCTTGTTGAATTCGTGCTACAGGAATATACGAGGAAACTGGCAATGCAAGCAACTGCGGTCAGTGACCGATGCAACTATGCAACTGTGCACGATGTGCAACGACCTCTAGGAGAAGCTCAAACTTTTCTCTCTTGGTTCGAATCGATCCTGGGCGACAGGATGCACTCTCGAGTATCCAAGTATATTTGCAGTATTCGATGGGTGCAGTCTTGATCGCCACTTATTCGCATCGACGCCCGCCGTCACTTTTCACCCCTACGTGAATCTCATCCCCTCTCTGTGAGACTCCTTTTCTTCGCTGAGCTTACACCCCTTTCTGTTACCCCTTGGATTGTTCTCGTACTTTACTTACTTTTGCGGTGGTTGTAGTGGGGAGAGAGAGAGAGAGAGAGAGGGGGGTGAGAATTCACTGAGAGACCGCAGGGGTGAGAGAGAAACCGACGCTACCCCGACGCTACCCCGACGCTACCCCGACGCTCAATTCTTGACAATGGAAGTGAGTTCGCTTGGAAGAAAGGTATAGGATCGTTTGCCGGCTATAAGGTATCATGAAGAGTACGAGAGAGACTGAAACGTCGGATGAGAGAGAGAAAAAGAGAGAGAGTGAGAGAGAGCGAGAAAGGAAGAGAAATGAGAAAATGAGACTCGACTTGGTCGGGTATAATTGCAGCAGATGAGCGTCGCGGCGCCGTCAGCCACCGCAATAGAAAAGCGCGAGAAGTGCGAGTTTTAATTAATGCGACATACTTTTCATTACTGAAAAGTGCCACATCTTCTTGATTCTCTCATCCCCCCCGCCTCCTCGTGTGTCCTAGACGTCGACGCCACCGACGCCGACGTCGCAGCTCTCCCACAGTGGCAAACCACTCTCTCCCTCATCTGCTCTGCCTCATTAAACACTAAACTACTCCCAAAGCATCAGAAGCATTACTATCGGCAATATCGCCAGGGTGACGCTTAGGCATCGCCTGCATTCTGACGCTTTGGTACAAAATTGACGCGCTAGGTGTCTTTCCTACGTCGCGCATTGGAAACAGACCAAGTTAAGGATTCTGCTGCATCGTCGTCACCTTTGCTCCATCTACCAATGGCAATACACTATACTGTACATATCTATGTACGACGTCTTTATATACATGAATTCGGGGATGATTTAGGGGGAATATTAAAGGGTAGTTTCATTCCGCGGCGAATAGTGATACGTGACATCGTGGCATGCCGTGATGTTAGCCGGGATTAGATGGGGTGGCGTGAGCGTTTATGATTTGGCCGCACGTATGCGATTAACGTTTGCCAGAGGACGTCCCCCAGTGGATCATAAATTTTGCGCGCGGTCAACCCGTCGAATTCGCGGCTCGTAGTCGCCAAATTGCCCGATCGTGTATTTGAGCGGTAGTAACCCTTCGGGACAGTCACCCCAGTCTCGGTAGCACAGCATCTTGGTGTAGGTTATCGAATTTCGAAAGGTTCCAAGGGATGCTGGCGGGCAGTATGCAAGAGGGTGGATGGGGAAAAAATTAATCTGTGGAAGTACCAGTCACACGTGCATACATATATACAGCTTGGTTGGCTGGACGCTCGTTTAACGATCTTACGTCTCGCAATATTTTATGGTAGGTCCGCGGTCGTGTTTGCGAACCGGGAAAAGCGTCCCGACGCCTCCTGGCAAGAAGTCTGCGACAATTTTACTTCGGGGCGCCGTGGCTACGTCGGGTACTCGAGTGGACGGTTCAGTCAGGGAATGCTAGTGTGTTTTGAAAGGACGGCTTAATACGCGCTGCCCGCTGGGATGGCTTTCAAATTAAATTGCGTCGACGTTATTAAACGTTGAAATACGATTTTAATTACATACTCGCGCGTCACCTTTCCTGCATGAAAAAATATACATGCGAGAAATGTATGTCGCATATATTTAGCAGCTACAAAATGTGTTTGGCGGAAAAGGAAAATACGGAAAATAAAATTTCGCGTGGACGCGTAAAACTAATATTAGAATATACTTGCTAGTGTATTATGAAATATATATGGGTATATCCTTAGAAGAAATTTCTTAGTCGTTTACCCAATAACGAAAAGGCCCCGGTCGGGCTGAGACTAGGCACCAACAATTAATGGAAACCTAGCTAGGACTCAGAATGGCGCGCAACAGTACGCCGAACTACTACAGTACATTACGATCCTAGAGAGACATGTACCAAACTGGTAAATGCCAATGCTTGGGGTTAACGATTGAGCTCTTGCTTGGGAAATGCACCGTCCGATGGTACAAGTCAACAATCAGGCATAAACTTTTTTTTTCGTATAATTTAAAACATTTTAATTAAAAATTTTGTATAATTTTTTGAAAAATTAACATTTCCTTCTAAATCGTAACAAATACTTTCGCAAATACGGCAAACTTATGTTTGTACCAGAGGACTAATGCGCGGGCGCCTATTCAGGTTTCCATAAACGATAAAAAAATTATTTCATATCTTTACATTTCTAAAGTAACTGCAATCTGTCAAATTAATTGCATGCCGTGAGCACGCACACCAAGCGGCAAAATCAAAGGCATTGAGCGTCTATAGGGACGACCAATCGGAATGGCGAAAAGCGATAAAAAAATTTCGAGATATTTTCGATATGCAGTTAATTAAATCAGACGTGGACGTTACACTAAAGAGATTGTTGGAAATCGTTAGCACCTTTCAGAACACACAGATTTTTTGCGCTAGGCTCACCCGTTTGCTAGTTATGGCCGAAATATACGCGTCACGTAGCATATAACTGCAATATATGCGAATATACGCGTAATATATGAATTACATAGAGTACATATATTTCTGCATACATTTTCGACCTATATATTTTCAGATATATTTTTCCATGCTGAATCATCAACGTCATTATGCCTGCAACAGCATTTTGAGTCGCATTGCCGGCAATCACGACGTAGAAACTGGAGCACTTCAGTCAGAAGAATGCCGTGTGGCTGTTTATACTTTAAAACTTTTCCTTTGATCGCCGTTACACGTTTTCGAGGTCCTTTTTAACGCTTACGCGTTAATCCCGTATTCACGTGGGTAGAACCTCACAAAGGAGTTGGTGCGCGCACGCGTTATTTTCTTAACGACGACTGTATTCGTCGGCTTGGGCCGTCGCGATGACGCACGCTCGACCAGCCTAATGGAGAGTTTCACGGCAACGCCTTCGTCGTCGACGTAGTCTGGTTTATAGTGTCAGTTTGCATTGTTAGTTATATAGGCTGAATTGTATTGATAGCGTCCTCATATCGAGCTCGTAGGGATCCTTGCTTAATTTTGAAATGGATATTTTTTAGGAAATTACTCATAGAAGTGACAATATCCATTAATCATAGTACTACTTCCTTAATATCATTCATATGTAGCTTAGAAATTATCTGTATAGTTAGCAATCCGGGTCGGTTATTCGTACTGTTTGGGTTCGAGCTTTAAGCCTCATTTCTATTTGGCTCGATCGATTATGCCTCGTTTCGTGCCGATACTTCTCGCCTATTAGTCAACGTCGAATTTTCCGGAAAGCTCCATTTCCGTTTCTCGAACGCGATAATACGTTTCTCTTGCTATACAACGTTGCCCTGACTGTGCTTAGTTTACATGCTTCCCTACTTCCTGGCAACACGTCTCGCCTCGCGTCAGGAAAAGCTCTGGGCTTTAATATCGCCCGTTTCCGTAGAAACCGTCGAGCCTGTTATACGAGCGGGAAAGTTTCACCCTTTT
Source organism: Pachycephus smyrnensis (assembly GCA_030142225.1). Taxonomy (NCBI): domain Eukaryota; kingdom Metazoa; phylum Arthropoda; class Insecta; order Hymenoptera; family Cephidae; genus Pachycephus; species Pachycephus smyrnensis. Next base: position 492,150 of record JARQST010000399.1, on the reverse strand, counting down.
CCATCCGTTTAGCCGATGCCGCTTCCGTGCTTACCATAAAAAGGATAATCAGGCCTATACCGACAGATACGTACACGACGGTTTCATCTAGTCGCGTAAAATTCAGCTTCCCTATCTGTTTACGGGCATCGGAGTGCCCCTGACCATTCTCACCAAACTCCCTTTAGTCCCGGATGCGGATTACAACCCTTCGTCGCCGCTACACGTACCCATCAAAACGCCCTGCGATTTTCATAACCATAAAGGCACCCCAGGGTTTTCGATAGACGTCGCTAAAGACACTTTATCTAACGATTTCATATAGAGATAATATACGTAAATCATATAGATATAGTAATCCGGCTGTTACTGATTGTCAGGGGGTGAGTTTGAGGTATAGAGAAACGAATGACGCGAGTTCGCTTTTGTGTAACGACGGAAAAGCTGATACGTGTAGTATAACGGCGTATATCGCAAATCGAATTAGCGGACGATCGAAATGGCCGCGTATCGCGCTGCCCTCGAATCCACTGGTCGCCGAGTGATCGATCGTGTCCTGTACTGTCCAGCCTTTTCCAATGAGCCATGTTCTCAGGCGAGAAAGGCATATCGAAAGCGTGGGACGATGCGCGACGATTCATCCTAATGCATAGGGCAACCCCCTATAACCACCCTCGAAGTCTAGAGGTCTCGGCGGTATCTCACCTAGGGCACAATTTGCGTGGTTGTCCGTTCTCACCCTATGGCTACTCTGGATAACCTAGAGAAATTCTTAAGCATCCCTGTTGCACGCGTCTACGGTACGTAGAAAATCATCCCCACGAGTTGAGCACCCCTCGAATGACGTTGTAGAGCCTCGCCATTGGCGGACGTCGAGTCACGTGAGTTCGCCCTCCCCTAGAGCAACCTCTGAGCTATGGTACGGTGCGGCAAGGGCGAGAGGGGGCGGCACGACGCTCACCAGTCACTGCGACGCTCGCGACACCCGAACGTCTCTTGGTTTTTATTAGTATCTTTCGCGAGGACGAACGCTTGGATGCATTTGCAATAACGATCGTTCGCGAAATTTAGTCGGAAGGGAGGTACCGACAGATTGAAGAGTCTGGGGTCTAGTCTGGAGAGAGTCCGTGAGTTGGGAGAATCGGTTGGGGGGAGAGAGAGAGAGAGATAGAAAGAGGGGGAGAGAGTACGTAGTTTATAAAGGAGAGTTTTTATTGTTGCGACCTGTCAGTCACTACTGAGATAATTTCGTGCTTCTTTGTCGCGTCGAAAGGAGTTACGTCTTTTAAAATCTCGTCGAGCTTTGGTATGCCTACTGCCGTAAATCGTATTCATGGAAGTGCACCTTAATTGACAAATCAATCGCACGTCACTTTCCTATCGATATTATTCAAGGTACTTTTCATGGATTGCTTCCTCGCGATAACGAGGATCACTTGCGGCCGGTACAGTGAAACGCCTTGCGGTTTTCTGCATGCTTGTCGCCGTGATATGTAACAGGTTCCGTTTTCATAGTTTCGGCTTCGACTGTAATATCGTGTATCGTCGAATATTCTCGTAGCGAACGATGAGCTAACGCGTTGGGGATTCGCCTTTATACCAAGCCTCCATCAGAGTAGGCAATTACACGGCAACGTAAAGCAACGAGCCTCACTATGGTACTTCACGGAGCTAATCGTAAGTTCATTTTGAGAATTCAGCTTGAATTGTTTTTTTATCATTCTGTTGTTGTCCTCCATCATCTAGTTGTCCTTGATTTGATATTGTAGACGGTAAAGAAATGTATACTAGTCCTTTTTTTTCTCTCTGGGGTTTTGCTCCCCTGTTATGCGACCCTGACCAGATACACGGATTGCACGAAAACAGGGATCGCGTGACACACGGGAAGCTACGCTTTGCGAATTTAAGTGGCACGCGAGATGGTAGTAGTGGTTGGTCGATTTCAGCGACAGATTGTAAAACGAAGTAAATTATTCATTTCACGGGATTATTCATTCGTCAGCTATTCGTCATTCGTCATTCGTCATTACGCGACCTTTCTTTGGATTCGTCTCAGGGCTCGAGTTTATTTTCAAATGATTTCATTGAGGCAACCCTATAGAGGGAGTTTGCGATGTTCAGAAACAGTTTGGCCGAGTTCGTTAGTGACGTGGATGCGAAATGAGCTTGATAATTTGTAGGAATACTTGGTAGTCCTTGCTGATCTCAAGAGCGGAATATCCGATCCTTGTTACCTACTTATCGGTTCGTAATAAGACTTCCTTTTTTTCTTAATCCTCTTTGTCTCTCCTTGATTTTCTCATCCCTGATAACTTACACCCGATCCAATTAGAGTATCCTGGCGTTTAGGTTATCCCCGCAGTAGCTGAAGATCCCGTGGAAAGAATCGCGTCGAGCTGAAAGGGCCTCGTTTACGTTATTAGGAGAGTCTTTTGATATTCGTGCTGGGGACAAGTCCACCCCTTTCTCGTAATCGACTAAAAGAAGGGTGCAAAGGATGCCAAGATGCGAAGGATAGTCTTAGGCGTGCCAAGGGTTGACCTTGGATAGGGATGAGACTCGTGAGAAAGTGCCTGCACGTGGACTGGTCCAGAATTTTTTTTCCTCAAGCTTTCCCTCTACTTGAAAATAATACCCATTAATAACGACTACCCCTTGTATCAGTTTGCGCTGCAATCTAAAGTATATTAAGTTTTTAATCCACGTAATAGGATCTCTCAACTACATTCGTATCTTTCATTCTACCGATTAAAAAACGTACATAGGAGATCAATCTTTAGAGACTGTGCCGAAATGTTATTGACTGTATCCTGTCTACGGCAGCTCTGATACAGAATATGAAAAACGAAGGCGATGCAGTTGGTAGCAATGTAGAAATGGTTGAATAGTAGAATGCCAGGCAGACAAGCAGGCAGGCAACTGGCCAAGCCAGAGTGTGCGACGTCGATGCGATGGGGACTGCACTTTATGGTCTGCAATTATTGGCCGAGTGATAGCGTGCAGGAAAGCTCGCTTTCCACGAAGGCTGAATGGGACGAGGGTGTTTCGCGAAGTGTAAGGGTGACTTCTCGTAAAGCACTATTGCCAACCGTACCGTACAGTTCAGTGCATTAGCTAATTGTCGCGCGATACGATTTGTCCAATTTGTCCAAGGAGAAAACTATTCCACTGCTATTTCTCTGCCGTCCGACCGTTTCGCGTACAGTCGCATTCAAAAACTCATCTTTAGCATCAACCGTATATACGTATCTGTATACGCACCTTCTCTACAAAGTTTATGTAATATCTTGCTACATCTTCACACGCGGGATAGGCGTCCCGACGTCTCCGGAGGCGCGAACGCCCTTATCATTGGCTGTTACGGAACCCAAGAATTGCGACACCTCCTTTATAATACCAGCAGCCCTTCGCGACGCAAGCCCACCTCCTAGGTAAGCAACTCAAAGGCCCTTCTCCGAACCTCCTTATAAAACACAATTACCACCTTAACCAAGTTGTGACGCACTTAATTACCTGAAAGTTAGCGAGGTTCCTCCACCCTCTACGTTTTCACCCTGTCAGCCCTCGGTAGGGCGCTATACCACCTCCAGTCACGTCACACGATATAATAACAAGGGCGAGGCCACCTTTGTACCCTTTGGGGCTTTTTGCGGTCTACGTTACCCTTGGTTCCACCGCTTCCTGACAAACTGTCCATGCACTGCGACAATCGACCCTACTTCGCACTTAGTTTGGATGATTTTTTTATAATTTTCCTTCAGTAATCAGTACAGTCTTCTTCTCTATAAAGCATTCCTTTGGAATTCTTTTATCGTACTGTTAGTGGTGCTCCTCCTATGTGCAACTATGGCTACCGAATCCGGGCTTCTCTATAAATTATGCTCGGCTGAAACATTACTGAAGAGAGTAAGGCGCGCGCCGACGATACTTCAGCTTGGTAGAATACGACGTTAGCGCGAAGCTAGGGGTCGCTATACCACCTCCATAGCTCCCACCTTCCTATAGCTACTGCAACGCTAGCGAATTCATGGCGAGAAAGGTGAGATGGACGAGCTACTTGGGGTGCATTTCAGATGAGATCACTTGCCCTCCACCTCCTCCTTTATTTCTTTTCTTTTCTTTATCTCGCTATGCTATTCCTATTGCCACTCGAACGCGTTCGGGGCTTCGCTTCTGTTACTCCTTCAGGGTTACTCTTTGGGGATTAATACCAAAAGCACTGCTATCGCTGGTTAGGTTGGTACCTGCTATACCTACTTTGAGATGCACGAGAGAACGAGCCACGAGTGCTTTTCTGACTCTCTTAATATCCTACTGGCTAAATTTCATTGTCGCTGAACAAGGGCTGTTTTCTTTTTTTCACCTAGGGGTTGTAGAGGCTTAAGCTTTCGGTAAGATATTCGATACGTGAAACAGCGAAGGCTCTCAATTTCTCTAGTGAGGCTTAAGCGAACGAGTGACAGAGTAGAAAAGTAAGAGGGACAAAGAGGAGGGAGAGAGACAGCGAGAATGGGAGTAGTTGAAAATTTACAGTCACGAAATTTGCGTATGGGCGCCATTGTGATATACATATAGTATCCCCTTGGTCTGTGTAGTTGGTAAAATGCAGAAGGTCGCTCCCGCGGGTGCGCTCTTCCCCTAGCAATATCTAAACCAAATAAAAATCTAATACATATTTGCCCAGGACTGCGCCTGCTCCGTCGCTCACCCAGCTCACATAACCGAGCATGCGAGTAGAACGCGTTACATACATATGAGCCCGTTCCGCGTGACGACATTATCGGTTTCGCATCAAGCCCAGTTTACTCTCGTTGCATGTGTTGTCGCCCTACGCCCTTTTTTCCGCCCTTGCAACACCCACCCCCCTTACGTATACAGCTTCTCCTTTATTCAACGCTATTGCTATAAGCGTGACGCTCACGGCTCACCAGACTTTATCCTCTCTACGTAAATGCACCTAGACAATGTTTATGTAACACTTTTCCAAGAGGATGAGAAAGTTGAATTGTTGTGGGGATGGGGGAGGATTGGAAGATAACCGTCGTCCCGACGCCGGTAGTCTAGGTCGCTTCGATTTCACGGGACGTCGAGGCTGGGTGTGGGTTTTCTTAGATTTTGCCAGTTTTCTATACTCGCTGGGAGTGCGAGAGAGATCGGAGATATTGGAGTTTACGCGTGCAAGACAGAGAGGGAGATAGCGAAGTCGTCGAATTCCAGACTAGATACCTTTGGGTCTTCTGTATACCGTATAAGTATCGATATGCTTTCTTTGTCATTTTCTTGTTTCTCCTTGCGTTTCTATTCTCTCGTGTTTAGTCGCGAAAGCTTTTGCTAGAGTTTTACATAATAGTAAACCGCGTCCCGCTTGTTCAAGTATGAAGATGAGGCGCTGCGCGTGCTGGGAAAGTAGGCTGAGGGAGTGAAATTCGTTGAGGAATTCGGGATCATCGGTTTGAAATTTTTTTTCTTCTTCCAGACCGCGGCGAAGTAACGGAACAATTTCTTGAATTAATAGACCTCCTAAAGGGCCCCGACTTCTCATGCATAATACATGCCATGGCCAGCAATATGTTGCCTCCCTTGCCTCTCCTCCACCCATTTCCCCATTCCGGCCTGGACCGTTCTTCTGTTATTTTATGAATCTTTTTGCTCGCCCCATGCCGCAACTAAAGGGTACTTCGGACTTGCTCTTTCTTTTTCACTGAGAATCTCTTGGTCTTCCCCTTCTGATATAGTTCCGGGTACAATCGTCGCGTCCGCCCAAAATTCATCCGAGTCTTTAATTGCGTAACGGAAATACCAACCGGAAGTTCGCGAAGACTCTCTTGGCAAATTATTTCCGAGTCTTCCGTGCCATAACTAAGTAGGCACCCACGAGAATAAAATTGTCAGGCGTGAAGGAGGTGAGGGATGGAGTGTTCGTCGTGCTACCGGGGGATGCCGTTGAGGGAACGTCGAGTAAAGCGTCGAGACACCTTAAGGGAGGTTGTTGTCGGTGGGGGGGTTCCTCGGGCTTGTTTTGTTCCTCGGTACCGCTTGAGCTTCCCTCAGCCCCTCGAATTTACGTTAAATTATTTTACTCGCCTCTGTAGTGCCACCTGGTGCACGGGTATACGCGGAGAATAGCTACTTACAATATCTCAGGACGACGGGCGTCGCGGGTGCTGGCGTCGCCCGATTCTCAGCTTGGGAATTTCCACGTAGAAGACTATGTGTCCCACCTGCCAGAAACGTCTTATTCCTTCTTTCTTTATTGGCTAACCTGGATTACACGTTACTCTCTTTTTTTTTCTTGGGCATTATTACTTACCCTTCCTTCATCCCAAATACACGAACACCATCCCCTTCAGTTATCCCCTTACTATACACGCGTGAGAAAAGCTGAAAATATCGAGATTGCTTCTTATCATTCGGTACGCAGCAATTATTTCCTGCTTCCTGTTTCAGGCTCCATTGAAAGATATGGGGATGTTTTCACGTGGCGGTATATACGTATAATAAACAAGGCCGTGAAGTCAGGACAATTGTATTCCGAGAATGCAAACGATAGGAGTGTCTCGCGGTCGGTGATGCGGCCTATGGACCAGAGAGATTCTGGCTAGCAATGTCGAGGGGTTGAATTTCGAGGATTAGACCGAGGAAATGGAAGCTATGAATATCACGCCTTGGAATACGTTCCTGGAACGTCGTCCTCGTGGAATATTAAGTGTCCTGTCGTGCGCACCCTCTCGTCCTGGGTAAGGATGTCTTAGCCTCCCTCTCTCTCTCTCTCTCTATCTGTCTTTGTTCCTCTAGTTGAATTCGTGAAGGAGACGCGTCGATTACGTGCGTCTTGTGCCAGTTGCTCTCGAGTACAGTGAGGAGAAGAAAAAAGGAAGTGTAATTACGTTCTGACATTCGATCCCGGGTAGAGGGGGTTGGCACCCTGGGAGTCGACTCCTAGTGAGGCAGGTATGCAATAACGTCCTGAAGATCGGAGTGGGAACCTCGCGGAGATATGAGCGAGCATAAGGTCGGCATTCCGATTGGATTCTTAGGGTTCGGGGGTTCACTTCGTCCCGTGAAACGAACTACCCTATACGTAGCCTACAGTACGTTTGCTTGAGCTTGCTCCCTTTTTTTATTCCTATGAAACGTTGCAGCCTCCATGTAAATGAAATTACAACCCCTTGCTATTTCCCTTGGTTGTTACTCCCACTGCATGGGTAGGGTCTTTGTAGTATCTATTCAGCTATTACCTACACCTGTATCTGGCTATGTACATGCTTTGGCTCTTTGTTAACTCTACGGATATTCTCCAACCCCTATCAGAAGGGTGCGATTCCCGGGATGGTTGTGACCATTGCCTTAGAGCATATATGTGAACTCGTGTGTATATATATATACGTATAGGTACCAGGAAAGAGTGTAGAATGCAGTTTCGAATTCAGAGTGGATTCGTGCTGCTGGACGATACGCGGTCTCCAGGGGTTGTGGTTCATGGTTCACGGAGGGTTCGGGCCTGAAAATATCTCCAAGCGGTTTGCGTTAATTCGGGGCTGACTCGGACGGAGGTTGTGCCATTGTGTGCAATATCGCCAGGAAGAAATGGCAGCTGCTCTCACCGGGAATTTAGTTAGTCTAGCCAAAATGGTAAGCTGCCCCCAGGGTTGCCCGCCTCTATTAGGCCATTCTTCCTCCTTGTCTCTCGCTGTCTCTCTGTCTCTCTTGTTCTATAGGAGAAGGAAGACTCCCTTCGCAATCCCGCCCTAGGATCATCCCCCCGGTCACAATTAAACCGCTGCATTATACAGCACTCTCTTCTCGAGGGAGATGGTCTCTCTCTCTCTCTCTCTCTCGTCTTCTCTTCATCACTGCTATCCTTCTCCGTGACCAAGGGTCCGTTCCTCCACTCTCAAAGCCTCAGACTACTTTGGAAAACTGGATACTCCTACTGTCCTAGTGAAATTTTGCTACTAGCCACGTGATCGTTTCACTAACCCCTAATTACGCAATTAGAGGGATGGATACATAGAAAAATACAATAGTCGAAGACAGAAAGACTTCTTGGATCAGTCGCCCTGGAGAACGATTAGGTTGATGTTTGCAGACGAACTCGCCGGGATTAACGGAGTAGGTATTGCCAGTAACAAGATTATCCCTGGCTTGCATGGGGGGTGGTGTGCTCAGAGGGGGTGTAGGGAGGATGACCAGGGGTTGGAAGAGGGTGAACGCGCGTGCTCTAGTTGAAGCCCTAGCTGGAGGTGTCTACCGGACGTACACTGATCTCATTAACGTCGCACATGGAAAACTTCACGAGTTCTTCGACTCGGACAAAATTATCACCTCCAATCAGTATTCCCGAAGATCGATATCCTACCAATTTCCAATTTCGATTGACCTAACACCACTATCCGATCATTCGTTACTCCTAGGGGATCGTGTTCTGGCGCATGCACATGTACGCACGAAAATATAAAGAGACCTGACGACATTTCACTGGACCTCTTGCAACAGCATGAATTACATTGTATGGGCGTCGCGACGCTTGATACCTATTCCATTTCCTCTGTTTCTGCACGTATTGTCTTTATCCCTCTGTTTTTGTATATTTCTTCAGCCATATAAGCCTTCTCGAAATTCCGTGCTGTGCCTCCCAGCTCCGATGACAAAGTTTCTGCTTTTGGTAGCTCAGTTGGCCCACCGATCTTGATAACTCGCAACTTCTTTTGTCTACGAAGTTAACGCGAGTCCCGCGCCGCCCTTAACCCCTCCAGCTGTCTACCCGCCAAGTTTTGACTTTTTTTCGCTCCCCTAACTTCATCGGCACGCGGACTAGCAAACTCGTGCGAGAAGGTGTCGTTTCGTGAAATTGCCTCAGAGCAGAGAATCTCTACGTGTAGCATATCGTTGCGTCTTCTTTATCTTTCGTCTATATAGCCCTCTCCCCTCTAATTCTCAGTAACTTCCACGTCGTATAATACGCTGATTATAAAAAGTGTACAGCGAAGAAACGTAAGCTATTTCTAAGATTCTGTTTCTCAGAACTTTCTTCCTATTGGACGAAATTATGGATCTCGTATTGTCTCCTGTATTTTAATCGGATTCTAGGGAGTATCTAAAAGAATCAATCGCCATGGCAAACACGTCGATTCCCGTTTAATAGTTCTCTTGGGTTTCTTGGCAGGCAAGCAGCCAGTAAAAGTGGCGAGTCAATATACCGGGTTGTCGTAAAGTTAGGAGTATCTCTCCGTCATGGTAAAGAGAGGTGGTCGTTCGGAGTTGGCAAATTACCCTGTTTAACTGTAGCTTATCGCGCCGTATTCCATCGCGTGCAATCTTGCCAGAAGAATGAGAATCGTATCGAGATAATATTCACGTGAAAATCTGCGACTCCGTCTCACGTCACGTCATTACGTCCCGACGTTATGCATTAGGATATTCGAAAAACCTTCCGTCGTTCTCTAACTCGACGTTTTTCTCTCTCAAAAAAAAATCTTAACTCTAGTGCATAAAATCTTCAGGCTGTATATCCTTCTCTTTTTTATCTCTGCTATCCACGTTTCACGGTCTCTGCGCGTGCGCGTAACGTGGCCATAAATTGCATTAGCCGCATGGTTTTATTTCTCCAAGATTACTTTAACGTTATTATAGGGTGTTGACGGTATGGCGAGTGTCGTGTGATGTGCACCCGCAACTAGCGTCAAGATGAAAGCTACTCTGGATATATGTTGTGTGTGTGTATGTATATATATATGCGACACAACGCGCTTGGGTATTTACACCTCTGTTCCCTAAGAGACAGAATGAGGCTGGAGAGAAAGGGAGACGGATAGAGGAAGAGATAGAGATATAGAGAGAGCGAAAGTAGAAAGCATAGGGGGATGTCCATATGGAAGGTGGTGAGAGATACGAGTTGGAGAAAGGGAAAGATAGCAAAGGGGGAGGAATGCTGCTTTATGCTCCATAAGCTGCCATAATTATGATACGATTACCGGCATTATGCGTCAGCACGCGAGGAAAGTAGGTGGCTCTGGTAAATTTGCAGGGTGGATACAGGTAGCTATGCCTACGGTAGTAGAAGGTTACAGATCAGATGGACGCTTTCTTCGTTCTTGCCGCGTTACGCTCTTTTCTCTTTCTCTTTTTTCTTCTCTTTTTTACGTGGCTTCTTTTCTCGTCTCGAAAACTACCCGTATAAAAGCTGCGCGAAAGTGCCGAGGGGTGGGTCTCGCTTTCTCTAGCACTTGGGTGCTTCTTCGTTGGCAACCGTGCGGGGGTGGTTTGGGGGATGGAGGGCTGAGGCGAGAAGCAACTAGGTACTAGACACGACTCTTCGTGGTTCGTATCCTCTCGAAGGCAACCCCTCGACCTTGGTGAGGGCTCGAGCCACCCAATTTTGAGATAACATTGTTGGCTGGCAGATCGCACCGGTGGATTTTCGGGGGTGGCAGATTAGACCGCGGCTTTTCAGAGCGCACTCACCCTTAATGACGGCCGGTTCTCGTCTGTTAATATCTCGACTCGCCCCTCTCATCGTCCTGAACATCGCCAACCACCCCTCTCTACTCGTACCACTCATCACCCCCCCCCGTGACGCACGCCCAAAAGCGCCCGGCCATTGTTTTAATTAGTCCCTAATTCCTCGAGAGTTTTTACCGTTTTCCTACTTTCGACTTTAATCAGAGAGTGGAGGCTAATCTAGGCCTGTTGCGATATTATTCCCCCACTTTGCACCACCCCCCTTCGGAAAATGTCTGCTGCTAGAAATCCTCCCTTCCCGCCTCTCTCTCTCTCTTACTCTGATGATGCTTGCACATTTTCATGGCACTCTCTGGTAGAAGTGTATATATATATATATATATATGTACTCTTGCTGTTGCTGAGTTGCAGAGCTCTCTACCGGCTTGAAGCCACTTTAGCAAAAGTCTAAGGGTGGAGAAGCAGTGAGACGCGAACTGCCGTAAGGGTGCCGGGGACGCAACACGTCCCTTTCGCGATACTTAACGCGGGCGCGTTTTACGCCTCAGAACTTTGTAACGCGAAACATAAATAAGTTTGGTCGCCAAGCTTTTCCTGGTGAGGAAGGGGTGGAGAGTAGAAATGGGGTGTCGAAGGGTAAGGGAGCAGAGGGCACGGGCTATACGGAATACGGAGTAGTAGGGTGTAAGGGAATAGGGAGTGGGGCGAGGCGTACGTTCCAACCGAGTCTCTAAGTTATTTATTCTATAGAAAGAGGTCCAACTAGATGATCTAATCTGATCTTAGTCGGATTTTTTAAATTCTTAAGATAAACACAGTGCATGCACTTATGCACTTTAATGCACTCATGCAGTGGTCCTATAGCTCGATCCATACCTATATCGATTCTTTCATTGTGCCGTGACGTCAGCATTAACTGGTGCTTGGTACAGGCATTACTGTCAGCATCCCTTTCAATAGGAATCGACTCGAAGTATTTCCCTTAAAATGAAGACGACGATAAAACGTTAATTCATGCCACTCTTCCTTTGCCGTCCATGAAAGACGTCGGAGGTTATCATGGCGTTCGAAGAGCATCCGGTTTAAGCCGCGGGAGTCCGTAGACATCGGTAGGCAGCAGGAGCCCATTCCAATCTAGCCAGTCTTGTAATCTGCCGGAGACGAAGAAGATGGTGGTCCATGACGTTACCATCGGCCTTAGTGGGAGGTTTCTTCGGAATTAGCCGCCGCGGAGAAAACCACCCTAATAACATTACGACCCCCCATTCACCCTGTGTATTTCTACTTCATCCCTACCATTTGAAGAGGGGCGGCCCTTTATGCCAGGACTCGCAACTTTAACTATAAATTCCCTCTTATCTTCTCGTTCGTAGTATCTACGCACTAGGTACAGCCAGCATCTCACATTGAGTTGGGACTCTATATCGAATTTTTCTTCTGTTTCACCCACCGTTTCAGCTACCGCTGTTACTGGTAGTCAAAGTAGATACGTACTATCGCGAAGGGTGCCCAACCCCTCTGTGGAATCGAGTCGTTCCCTCGAAATGTACTTTTGTCGTTTGACATTAGAACTACAGGGCTTTACAAGTTCGTTGCAGAGTTCCGCATTGTACTCGTAAAATCCTTTCTCGGTCGAGGTATAAACCAAGCCGGATAGTTGATGTTGAGGAATCTAGTAAGTTTTAGGAGTCGTACAGAGGCTGCATGGTCGCTAGACTGTAGTAAACCTCGGAAAGTCCCTAGAAAGTCTAGAAATTCTAAATGAAGGTCTAGCCACGCCACCTACGGCATACCTACGTAAAAGACGTGTATACACGTAGCACAAGGTGGTAAAAACTAGCAGTACAAGTAGCAGTACTAGCAGTACCTAGTTAAAATATATAGGGATGTTCAGGTTAGCCAACCAGATAGCGAGCTAACGGCTATATACGCTATAGCCGTGGCAGTTACATTCGTTGATTAACCCTTTGTAATTCCTCCCTCGTAGTTACGTTAACACGGAACCCCAAGCTCGACCGACTCTTTTTTTTTTTTCTTTTTATTCCGCTGTCGTCGCGAGCTTATGACCGCTTTACCTTCGGCGGCTCCTCCTCGACCTTTCCTATACTTTTATACGATTCACGGAACCCTCTTTATTCGTCCTCTCCATAAGCTAGCAACCCTTAATTAATGCTGGTCCTTCTGTCGCTCACTGGCCCACAGTGTTGAAACGACCGGTAAGAGCTGGGGGTGAGTTCTATCAAGGGCATCACGTAACGTCGAATTTACTTTCTCGCTCTTTTAGAGAAGAGGATGAGCTACCGGGTAAAGTCAGTTTAGGTTAGGATTCCTCTTGTTCCTGGTGTACACCCTAGAAGGAGATGGTCTTTGGGAAAGTTTACGTACTCCTGGCTGGAAGCCAGCCGTTGATTGTTAGGATGTCCTATATTCGTTCTCTGCGTGCTTGCCGCTCCTGTTTCGCGGAGTTAAACTTGAAATACTTGGATCAATTAGTGAGACTAGGGGATGGGGGTAAGTAGGGATGATACGGTAGGGGTGGAATATTTTTCAAGATAACACCGCCAGAAAAGAAAATCGAAAAAAGACGTACGTCATAATTGAGGGCTCGCTTTAGGCTTATTTAATGCTCTGTTGCGAAATTTAATGTTCGCCAATTTTAAAAAGAAACTTTTGGCTGTGCCAACGCGATACGGAGTTGGCCATGCTACGTTCAATAATCTGTATCAAATTTCAGGTTACATAAATGGTCAACGTCTCTCACAAATGAAATGTTTTGCGCTCTCCAGATCTATACGTATTTTTAGGAGGAAATCTCCCCGTGGTCGCGTTATGGTCTAAAAATCCTGCACCCCTAGTTGTCAAAAATCAATATTTCTCAATCTCTTTTATTTGTCAATCTCGTCTTCTTTCGATTTTCTTTCCTTCTTGTGTTAGCTTGACGGAGGTAGAGGTGGGATAAGGAAACGAAGAGTCTGATACCTGCTGCGAATACCTGGATCTGAATGCATGGTGAAAGGTACCTAGTGGATACAGATCGGTAAAGAGGAGCGAGGACAGGGAAAACAAGAGGGCTTACGAGCTCCCGAACGCAAGCGGCTAATATCACGAGAAATACTGTTATTGTCGCAAATATTTTGCGCAAACTTTTGCTCGACTCGCGACTAAGCTTCTTTAGCACCACGTAACACGCTCGTCCTCGGCATTCTGAGCGTCCTCGGTATCCTGGCTCTCTCTGGAAGGATTTTAAATGATACTTTGCCCCGTATTTCACGTCGGTTGTTATTTACTTGTTTGTTGTGAGAATACGGAGCTGCCGACGGCGACGCCTCCCGATGCCGTCGTCGTGAACTCCCCTTCTCCGAGGGTCTGGGCTCCCGGCTGCTTACCTTCTTATCCCCAGGGCGCCACGTCTTCGGATACTTTGAGAAGTCCCGGTTACAGTGGGTGGCTGAACGTTGACAAAGGTGGCTTCGCAACCCCCCTTCTACTTGATATAAAATTCCTGAAGAGAAAATTGTCAGCCGAGGGAAGGACGTCTAGTCCTAAACTGTATTAGACGCTGGCGTCAACGTTGAAGTTTCTTACAGGAACACGAAGACCTCCGGGACTTGGTGAAAATTTCACTGAAGCAATATCCCTTTTATGGTGGCCGTGCAAGCTTAAACTGTAAGAGCAGTGTTTGAGTCTAGTTTCCTGCTGGTGGTAGGAAACGCGAAGTAAATAAGGGTGGAAAAGTGGACAGGATGGCTGGATCCTGGTGGTGGTTCACTATCGCTCCGAGAGTAAGGGTAAGAGCGAAGTACGTAAACCTGTGACGCGAAGGGATGGTGAGCCGAGTTAAAGGAGGCGTGCTTGGAGGGGGTGGGGGTGGGAGTGGGGGGAGGGGGGTGAATGCTGCCGAGTGCGAGGGTTGCCCGAAACACATCGTTCGCGAAATACATCCGCCGGCTATTTCCGAGGGAGCTTAAGGGTGCCAGGGGAAGGGGTTGTATAGGTACTGGCTACTAGTATCGCGCTCTAAGCACCTGTACTGCGCTGCAGGGGTGAACGATCCTGCTATACTGGCTGAGGGAGAAAATGGCCATGCTTAAGGGTGGCGTATAGGTACTTCCACGCGAAAGCCCAAAGGAGAGAGCAGGAGCACGTATTCTTGAGCCACCCCTTTACCAACTACGTGTTTACAGTTCAGACCCGATTATCGACACGACGTCGACAGCCCTTCTCTACATCCCTCGAATTCACTTGAGAAGATGCCTGGTGAAAATTCGAAATATCCTACCCTTATTTCCGTACCTTACACACTTAAGATCTCTATGACGCAACCCCTCTTCCGACGCTCGTATCTCGGCATCTAATAAGATACGAGAACAATTTCGAATGATTTTTTTCTTTTTTTTTTACGAAACTTCGGAAAAGTCACCTCTCTCACTTCCGGGCGTTAGCCTAAGTGAGAAAAAATTGGGAAACTTGTAGTCATTAGGACAATTCTCTATCTAAATGGGAATCTAACGAGGACACTTTTGCCAAACTACACTCGTACATTTCGAGCCTGCTCGATATCGTTACTCTAATTCTTTAATATACCAGTCTTTAATTCCTCGACGAGATGAATATTTCTTGGTCTTCCTTTAGCTCGAAGTAGGGTAGCTTCTAGCAAGCTAGGCCGGATATCCCCAAATTAGATTATTATCGATCATCATTATTAGCTGCTACTACTACCCCGTTAAGAGATTCCAGCTGATAGCCACCTGCTTATATTCTTACCAGTATTAAAGATTGTTCAGCATAAGGAAGCCTTCGCTTGTTCTCTCCCATGAGAATCAGGTAATGCTTAAGCATATATTTATTACTAGCATTCCTTATCTCTTTTTTTCTCTTTGAAAAAGAAATTTTAATACGCTTGAATTAGCATATAAATATCCGTTCGGTCTGGCGAAGCACGCGTTTGCGGGGTAAAAAACAAAAACTTAAAACCGAAAGATACCTGAGAGCACGCCGCGAACTTTCATTAAACACGCTCGACGTCGGTGCGTCGGGACGCCGGGACGTGCGGAATCTCGTGCTTTTCACCGGAATTAAAGCCCTTATCTTACTCGCGCAAGCCTCCGAGTATTTGGCCGTTGATTTCTATAGGAATACCACCATTAAGATTTTCCTAAAACCTTTTAAGCTTCCGTGCGCAGTCTAATAATCACGGAAACGAATTAGCCACCCCTAAAGTTGCACGTGCGACGTGCGTGATGCAGAATGAGTATGGCTTAAACCCTAATTAATCATTAATCCATTACACAGGGATGTTAGATTTCGTCGGTTGATCTCCGAGAGAAAAATCGTCTCGGAACCCATGGTAAAAAATAAAAAAGATCATTCGTGCCACCAGATAAGCCGATAAGATATCATCGCTCGACTCATTCCTTTCATCATCATCCCCTATTTCTACCTAATTACCTCAAAATGACCACTGCCCAAAAAATACTCATTGACCAAGCCCTCATTGAAATCGAGCATCCCCTTTTCTTTTCTTTTTTTTTTGCTAACGATAACTCACAATCTTACAAACTCCCCCCCCCCCCCGCAAAAAGAAAGGCCGCTCATACGTACGGCATACGTCCCTTTTTTTTCCTACCCTTCAAGCTGGTAATATTGTTATTTTAAGGTAGAAAGGAAACCACCAGGCAGCCAGTGATCGAGCACCAGTCCCTGTCACGAACCTTCCGTTTTATTACGAAACGTTCCTGCCTTTTACGCGGATTGAGTAAAGCTGTATATGTGTGGCAGCGAGTAAGGGTAGGTTTATACGTGGGGTGGTGTACCGATTAGAAGTCCTACGCCTGTTTCCATTTTTCTCTCTTGTGTATCCGGATACATAGGGATTGCAATGTCGCGATACGTAAAGAAATATAAAGAGCACGTCTTCGGGAAGAAGATGAGATCATCGTATTCGCGTGATTCGCATTGTTGCCAATATTGGCCAACGTATACGTGCTGGGGGTAGTTTCATTAGGTTCTCCGCGTTGCTGGTCCAGTTTGTTTGTAAAAGTATTGTAGCCCTGCGTAGGCATTCGGGGGATACATATACCAAGGGTGTGTTTCCGGGTTGGATGAGCGGCGGGGAGAGGAGGACGAGGGGGTAATAAGTGTTTAAGGGTTGCGTGTGGCGCCGCGTATGAATGGCGCCGCGACGTCTGAGCGTCTGGTGTATATAGGTGGGTATACTCCAGTGTGCTGTGTTTCGCGTTCCCAAGGCCCTGTCTGCCTGCCTCTACCCTCCTCTGCGTTATGTCGTGTAGTCTTAACGTAGGCCAGAAACGAGAAGCGTGCTAGTCCCTTTAGGGTTTCTCAAATTATTGTTAATTCTTGTGTACGGAATCGCGAGGGTGCTTATCGTCAGAACGAAGATGACGAGGGTGGGTGTCGGCTTCGCTAAATTTATGTTTAACCTTTTGAGACTCCCCCTATAAAGTTTAACGATCACTTTTGGGATCGGTTCTATAGTCGTTTAGGGCTTAGTCTTGGATGACGTTTAGCTAGGGGGGTTCCTTGGAATCATCCCTTGCTTGATACGAATGAATTTATCTTTCGCGAAAGACGCTTCTTCGCCTCCTTGCGCTTTTCATCGCTGGGGATGTATTTGATCTTTGACCTTGGTCTTCATCGATTTTTAGTGACGCTAATGCTGGCTTTGTCTGGTCGTATCAGTAAAATTTTCATTAAGAAGCTTATACCCTGATGAAATTAAATATTCGCAGAAAGGGCTTGACTTTGAGAAGGGGAAAAAACGTATAGATGGAAGAACGTATCCCCAGGTTCTTCTCGAGCTTACCAATCGATAGGGTGACTCATCGAGGGCGGTGACAGTACTCTCTCACCCCTATTCCCCCGACGTCATACCCCCCCCCCCCCCCCCAATTGGTTCTTCACGTACGTTTTTTTTGCTGGCACGTGTAGTGGATTTGGATTTTGGGAATTTCTTAACCTACATTGAATTCGCAGGTAATAATGTATGTATATTAGGGAGGGTATAACTATATACTGGTCTAATGTGGACCTGGTGAATTTAGCTTCCCAAGGTCCTACACTTTAGTAGTGTAAATCCGTAATTCAGGGATCTAGGGAATAATCAACTGGTTACTCTGATATTCTTGAGGTTGGTGTTACCCAGTAGACGGATAGAAGGTGTAGAAGACGAGGAGGATGGCAAGGATGAGTTCGGTGAGGAGGGTGGATAAAAGGCTTCCCCTGGAAAGTGCTCCGAGGTCGGGAATGGTGGATGGAGGGTAGCCAAATGGTGGGAGGAGGTTAGGACGAGGAAACTCGCGGAATCCTGTCAGCCACAGAGGATTACCTGTGGTAATTTCGCGAATCCATCCCGTGCGAAAAGTGTAAGACGGGGGGGAGTTGGCATTCTCTGGAGATGATGTTGCTGATGGTCGGATATCTTACTAGGCCGCCCAGGGTAAATGTCACGTGAACGTTGGGTGAACGTACGTCGTACCCTCGACTGAAGAAGAAAGCACGAGGGTGACGATGGAGGAAGGACGGAAGTAAACGTCATGGGATGTAAGGAGGAGGGGTAGCGGGAGTACAGTTGCGGAAAGGCAGGACGCGGAAGTAACTAGGGAGGGTTGCACGGCCTTCTTGGTTCGTTTATTCTGACAGTCTAAAGGTTAACTCCATGTCACTTGACGCGCCTTTTGCCAAAATATATTTTGACTTTTTTTTCGTTTCTTATGACACGACATATCCGGGTATGTGTCACGCGTGTATTGGCACACGAAGTGGAATGCGAAGTAGGAATAAAAAGTAAAGTGCGTTGTTTAGTGAAATTTTGCAAAAGTAAAATGGCTGGGGTAAACCAAGTGAAAAGTGGAAATTCGCGGTTTAGCAGCTCCTGATAACCCTTATCATCCGGGCCATTTTCCAGGGCTCCCGTAAACTGCACCACCCCCCGAGGTATTCATTTCTTTCGAGTTAACCGGATATCCGGGTGGCCGGCGGCAGCGCCAACCTCGAAACTCCAAGAAAGCCCAAGTGAATCGATAATAGAACCCCGCGCGAATAGCTAGACTCCTAGACGATAGCGGATAGAGAGTCAAGAAGGAGTCCAAGGAGAATCTACACAGGATTTATAGGATCCACCTTACAGCATCCCAAGTTCCTTTACTTCTGTATCTCTGTAACAAAGCCATTAGACACCCTTTCAGAGACTGTAAATCCGATTTTTTTTTAAGCCTTTTGATATCCTTCTATCTCCTGTTATCCTATATCCTACCAGTCATGACACCGGAAACTACGGTATGGATCTATTCTGTCGCTACATCCGTAATCTTCTGCTTGGCGCTGTTGTACTTCTGAGAATTATAAGTGAGTCTTTCTGATAAGGGGATCGATTCGCTGTATACACAGTCATTCCCTATCGGGATTATTCTCATTTTTCAAAATAATTATTCACGGTTGATTAATGTCGTTACCTTTTTTTTGGGTCATTATAGAAAACGGACTGCTCTCCTTTGAAAATCCAAATTACCATCTGGATCCTGCCAGACTGGATGACGCTCTGAATAGTAACGGTAGGCGACGTTCCCTCTTCGACGAGCTTTACGAGGAGTTCCTTGGAGGTGGCGGACGTGGTGGAGAGGTGACAGGAGGTGGTGGAGGTGGCACGAGAGTTCAAGCTCGTAGGACCTATGCAGCCCTCGATCTAGGCAGTATGGGTGTTGACGTCAATCAAGGACCACTCACACAGGATTCTATCGAGGATGGCACTGATAACGCTGATAACACCGATAACACTGACAACCACAATCTCGGGTAAGTTTTTATCTTTTTATCAGCTTCCTGACGATCATCTAGAACTTGAAGTTCCCACGTGGAACGAGGTACGAGGACTAGTCGAAAAATGAAGTTGAATAAAATTTCATCGTATTTTCATATTTCCGCGAAGCGCATTCAATATTATTCAATTATTCAATTGGGAATGAATTTTCGAGAATTTCTCGTATTACGTAATAGGCCAATGTCGGAGTATTATAAGTTATGGTATAAGTTACGGCGTCGTAACACGAGTCGTGTCCAATTGGAAATGTAAAAGTAAGCGAAGGTCCGACTTGACTCGCGAAAGTATTCATCCCTTCGGCCCTTTTTTCCCCTCGTTGAAAACTCCCTACGTCTTTACTAGGTCCCTTTACCCTCTCCAAACTCCTTGTACCCACTGCGACTGTACCCTCTGTCCTTCTTCCTTGGAAGCCGCGTCCCTTGTCCCTCGCGTTATACCCGTTGCTCGACGATAAAACTTGGAAGTTAGACCTCATCGGGGGCCGCATAAAATTTCAATAAATCTGCCCGTACGGCTCAAGGATAGAACGATGGAATGAATGGCCGATGCTTCGGGGGTAGTTTCAACTTATTGGAGACAGTTACCCTCCGCGCTTTCAAACCCTTATGAGAAGAGCCCGTTTGCCTCTCGAGTTTGTCAGACTATTTTTTCCCATTATTTCTTTCTGTTTTTATCCCTTAATGTTCGTGAGTTATGTTTTCGCGAATTTCTTACTTCACGTTTTCCGCGCAAAAATCCACGAAAACTCGCGCCCAACTCTTTGCGCCCGTTCCGCCGGAAATTCGAAGGAGTGTCAAAATGCAATTAAGGAAACGCTCGCCGTCTTGCAACGACGCTTTGCACCCCTCGCGGTACCGTCTGACAAAAGGATTCACGGCTCAGCACCCACTACGTTTTCCTGCCACTTTACTGTATTCCGGACGCTCGAGTTTTTTCCCTCTTTCACACGTGCTTTGTAAAACTGCATCCGTCGTCCTGTATTTCCGTATTGCGAAATCCGCACGGTAGACCTTGCACAGTGTTACGTTACGTTCGTGAATCTTTTTCTGAACAGGTCACCATACAACGTATTGCCCCGTACGATTTGTTACGGTGTCTTAAAGAGTTTCAATGGCAATGGTATCTTGCGCATAGCTTTCTCGTATTTTTCTGGATTCCTTAAGATTCTAGACTCGTACTTCCCACTAATTAGGAACTCCCTGAAAACCTCGCCAGATACCTACGAATTCACCTGGCGTTCTTCTTCCCCTTTTATTTTCCTTAATTCTCTTCCTCCTTTCTCTCAATATCACATCGCCGTTCATTTTCTTGATAAAAGCGGTTTCAGTCCGAGAATATACAATATATATACATATCAGTACTGGGTATACAGGTTCCATGAAATCTTATTTCTGCATATAAATACAAGGTACCTTAATGCACTTTTCTGAAAAATAAGTAAGGTAAGAAAATAATTCTTAATCGTCAAATTCGAAAGAAGAACACTTTGCCGTAGTTTCACAATAATAGGTACTATAGTTTCACGAAGATCTCATGCTATTTCATCCCAGCATCTGATATTAGAGGATAACTGGCCGGCGTCGGCGTCGGCGTCGCTGGGGACGACTATGAGTTTGGATTGAACTCAATCTAAAGTTCCCGACCGAGTTGTGTCACTCGCTATCACGCTATCTTTCATACTGGGCTAGAGACTTTCTTCCATTTCTTTTCCTTTCACCATCTCTCCTCCCTTTCTCTCTCTTAAGCTTTTCCATTCCCTTTCCCTGCCATATGCCTCGGTGAGTAGAATGACCAGCCGAGGACGCTATTCGACAAATTGCTTACGAAACTTGGCAATTTTCTATGGGAGACTGGGAATGGAGCGCCGCTGGCTCCACCTATCCACACCAATTTCGAACTAGAGAAACCTCTGTTTGGTTCGCGACGCTTTCCAGCCCGTTACGTCACCCACGAGCAATCTCCAATACACTCGATATAGATATACCCATCTACACCAAAAGACATTCCGTACACCGACTCGAGTCACAGCTATTGAATTTACGAGAATATGCAAGAATCTCCTGAAAATTCATGATACCCACCGATTAGTTCCGCGTAGAGGATCTCGGCGTTGAAGTGCCTTCGGATGGTAAGGACGGGCTTGGTTTTTTTGGGCTGAGACGTCAGGGCCGACTACGCTGTTTGAGGCGCTACTGAAATGGGGGGGTATAACGAGAGAAAGACCTCTGGTTCTCTGGTACAGAGTGGCTCGCACTAAGACGCTTCTGAACGAGGCTATCAAGGCGCGTGGATAAAGGGGATTATATTTTACGGAGTGTATAAGGGCCTTAGGTACCCCAAAGTATCCTCCGGTACCTCGAGCGGCCATGTTACCTGGGAACCATAATGTATTCGTATTATTCTTCGTCCCTAGGAAAACTCGGGGCTATATAGTAATATACTGTGTGTATATATACATATATAGGGCTCGCGAGGAAACCTGTACCTTGGAGGTAGAGAGCAGACAAGGGTAGATTAATAGGAAGGGCATCAATCTCCATCAGGGTTGAAGGTTCACCCTATATTATCCACGTGTAAGGAACTGACGTATTTACTTATGTTAGTTAGACACACGTTATACGCATGTGTGTTTATACATATATATATATATCAATTCATATATCTTCACGTCTTTATCTATATCTACCTAGAATAGGCTAGGTTAGGGTTACACGCGGTATCTCGCGACACACGAGTAATGCGAAACGTTATCATTACGTGCTCGTTCACCAGGTACTGAACTTTGTCCGAGAGGTTGAAAAGCAGCGTAGATGCATATAACAGTAGGTCGGTGAATGAAGGTGGGACATCGTTACCGATATCTCGAGGTCGTACGGGAGACACGAGCAGGAAACATAAAGCTGTAGGAAGCTGCTACTTGCCTCGTGGAAGACAGAGAAGGGTGAGCCACCAGCCTTGGGGGATTGGATAGGTATCTTAACGATCGTGTCTGAGGTGGGATATATTGGGCGTGAAATAAGGCACCTTTGTTAGGGCTGCTTTTCTTTGAAGCCTCTCCACCCCCTCCCCCATTCTGCAACTTGCCCTCCTTGCTCCACCGTCTGTTCCCTTTATTCCACTTCTTACGCCCTCTCGCAACACCCTCTTACGTAGGGACGCGGATACGACGTCCGGGGGTGCAACGTGGCTGACTTTGGCATCCCTCGAATAAGGGTTGCCAAGGAAATTCGACAAGACGATGAAACGTTATTTTTATATCTGACGACAAGAAGGGATGAAACGTTATTTTTATATTTGACGTCGACGAAGGAGTGTTGTTGAAACAATCGACCACGTCTTACGCTATGCCGATAACTATTCGCTTTGCAAATCCGCGCATACGTCATTCGCGTAGGAATGCGCGGTCACGTGTAAACGCGGCGAAAGAATACAAAGTGGAATTTCGTCTGTGTGGAATCTGTCGGCGGCGATGGATGCTTGGGTATACAGTGGGCATTGTCTTTTAAAAGAAAGCAGAGATAGATACGAGAGGAAGAGAGAGAGGGAATGGCGGAGAGACTGAGAGCAGAGAGTACTCGATGTCCATATAGCTCTGGATACTCGAAATAGAAGTAGAAGTAGAAATAGGAGTACCTGTACTGTAAGTATAAGTAATAGTGGCCGTGCTTTGTACGTTGCCTTATATTCCACACTGGTCGATACTATACCTACCCCTAGTGCAAGTATACTCTACTATGTATAACACTGCGATAGCGTTTCCTCGAATCTCAAGGTGATCCCACGTTGACCGCGACTTCCATCACTAAGGAATTTCCTTAATTCCTTCTCCCTCCACTACTCTTCACCAACGTCACGATTCTTCTCTTCCTCTCTTTCTCTTCTTTCTGCTTCTCTTTTTACCCGATACCACCTACTTTCAACCACGTCACGTCTCACCCGACGAAATGTACCAGCGCGAGAAAATGATAGACAGCCGTCGAAGCGCGTAATCTCCTTACTGTAGACTGTACATAGTATAACACATAAGTACTGCAAATATATATATATGGGGTATATATTTTTTTTATTCTAGACTCTACCCACACACGTGTTTGTAATTTTATGTATTACGGTGGATTAAATTTTTCGCACGGGTCGTGACTTTACCTCTTACGTAATACTTCGTGTCTTTGGGTCTGACGTGTGGATAAAAAGCACACGTGGAACTTGAACGGGTTTCTTTTTTTCCTGTTTACTAATGTAAGTCGTTGCAACGTACGGTTAAATATTTTACGTACTACTGGGGTGACGCTTGACGTTGAATGCTTAACGCACAGTAGTAAAAATAAAGTC
>JARQST010000399.1:450437-468442 GCA_030142225.1 Pachycephus smyrnensis | reverse complement strand
TACGGTTAAATATTTTACGTACTACTGGGGTGACGCTTGACGTTGAATGCTTAACGCACAGTAGTAAAAATAAAGTCGGAAACAAACGTACCCAAGGGGGGACAGACTATTATATGCATTACGTTGCGGTAAAAATTTCTGTAGCGGCTTAGCGATGCACCCTAATATAAAAGAAGCAGTATACGATCGCGTTGCGGGTTTTACATTGACGTTAAACCTAGACGTTACTTAACGACGCCCGAGCGTCTCTATACGTCTGGCGCAAAGGTCACCGGCCTGAAGATCATCGGTGACATTTTGCCAGGACTCGTCCTCGCTCTTATACTACCGTATATTTGCGTATAAACCGTTATTCCTTTTACGTAACCCGCTGAAATATTGCCGTTAGTCGGATACACGACGCCTGGCGTCTCGTAAGCCATTGAAATAACTTCGGCCCATAAGTCATTCGGCGAAACTAAGAAAACTGGCTGAGGCGAATTGCATGTGTAGAAACTGCCTGATTCTCATTTGCCTTGTCGCTTATTTGCATACCGTGACGTATTATGAATTATACCAATGTTATTTATGGGATTGCTGAACGTGGATATCGCGAGCGTTTAGGATTACTGTTTGAAAAATATTGGAAATGGTGGAAGGGATGAAAGATGGGCTGCTTGGTCGGTATGGAGTATGATATTATTCGGTATCTTGGTCGATAATATTGTAACGTGTGTATATATATATGTATGGTATGTATATATGTATATAGTAATATGGTAGCACGTGTGATAACAGTGGCAGATTCGGGGATTTCCCTACGGCTCTGCTACAGAAAATTTCAATTCCTGATTTCCATTCTAATGAAAGTCTGTCAATCGGTGCGCGTCTGACGCGATGGGCGTTTCAATTTCATGCAAATCGGCCGGGCCAGGAGCCGTGCGTGGTCTGTGCTCGTTATTAAAATGCTTATTTCGGATGAAATGCCGCCGGGGAACAATATTTGGTGGTTGCCCGGAGAACGAGAGAGAAAAAAATGGGTGGAAAGTAGCAGGAAGCAGAAAGGAAAGATTAAACCGTGAGGATAAATTCATTTTTTTTTTTCCTTCGCCACGCGCCAATTTTCTCCACGCAGCGCGTTAAATGTTTATAAATTACGTTGCGTTATTTCTCATGGATTGTTGTCCCTCTGCCTCCTTATTTTCCTTGGCCGTTCTCACGCTCTCTATCCTCTAAGCGGCTTATTTGGCTTCACTTAAATTCTTGTTAGTCCCGTTAATAGACCCTGGGAATAGCTTGAAGTTAACACTATGGTCTCTGGTCTCTCTCTCTATTTCTGTTATCAACAACACCAAACCAACACCCAGAAGCTAAACGAAGATGAACGAAATCGAGCTTTCTACTTCCTTTATTAAATTTTCATTTCCTCTCTGACCACGTCACGTATACTTATATATATGTATATATACAGTATATACCGTTTCTCGTCCCTTCTTTCGTTTCCCTCTAAAAATACGAAGGACTCCGCCTGTTTTTGCGCTCCACACAATTTCCTTTATTCCAAACTGACGTTTCGCGGAGTCGCGGCTGGTGCGAGGGGAAGTACGTGCGTTGCTTTGAGAGACTCGCAGGATTTCGACAATAACAAATATATTTTTATTCGAAAAGAGACACACGTGTTTACGAATACGATAGTAATCAGGAATCTGATCGCGTATACCGAAGATACTTTCGGCATCCAATAGAAATATTTAAAATGCACGGGATACGAAGGAAAGCGCGAGTCGCAAATGCGCGCGCGATTTGAATACGAATTTTTGGTAAACTCTCATAGTTGGGAGAAATGTCATTGGAGGACTTGATCGAAAGCATTTGTGGTTCGGGGAATGAAT
This sequence comes from Pachycephus smyrnensis, assembly GCA_030142225.1. Lineage (NCBI taxonomy): Eukaryota > Metazoa > Arthropoda > Insecta > Hymenoptera > Cephidae > Pachycephus > Pachycephus smyrnensis. The sequence goes on along the minus strand of JARQST010000399.1, from coordinate 466,571 downwards.
TTAACGTCGGGACGCCGTACGTGTACACGTCTTATCGTGTGCTTCCGCGTTGAGAAGACTGCATGGTTCCTGGAATTTGAGTGACAGTCGGCCATTGATATTCTAAAGAGTTTCGCGGATTTAATTTATATGCTAACTTCCTCTCGACGTACGTTATCACGCTCTAAACCGTAACAGCTTTTGTTTCGCGACGCCAGGCGTCGTCTGCCAGCATTCTTAGGCAATTCGGAGTTACGTTGAACTTACGTCGAGTTTGTCTATTTCTATTGGAATTCAGACCTACTCCAAACCCTGTACCACGCGGTCGCGCCATATTCCCATATAACCATAATACATAGTCGTAGTTAAGCTTTTTGTAATTAAGCTCAGACGATAATTAAGCGACGTTGAGAAATTAAGCGTCGCGGGGCGTCTTTACACTGGTTCGAGTACAAGGTACTACGACGCGTCACGTTGCGTTATATACTTAAGGTAATATGTGTGTAGTCCTGTAGGGACCATATAACCAGCGTCTTAACGGGCTTGTACTGCGCTCGTTAGGCGCTCATTAATTGAGAGTTAAATTTCGTTTTCCCTGTACAGAGCGACCCGACGTCGACGATGCCGACGCTCGCGTTAAAGTAATCGCCCTGAAACATGGGGATTCGGCTCTTTATATCCCGGCGACATTTTACGAGGGCGACCATCGCCGGAAGACCCGGTTGTTATTTTTATAAAGTACCACCAGCGTTATGCTTCCTATTAAAGGGTTGTTGCGCCCTTTACGGTTACTCCGACGAGTAAACAGGGCTTAACTCTCATAACGCGCTAATCCATTTTTCAGTCCCATCCACCCTCCTTCCTTGCATTTCCATTTTTCTTTTTCCTTTTCCGGTTACCATCTTTTTTTTTTTATCGGCACAAACGAATTACTGGCATCCGAACATATGGGCGTATTGATCTAATCGATATACAGCCTATAGCGTTCTCCTGGATGGTAATAGCTATGTTTCTGGTACGTGTATCGATTTTTGCAAGACATTGTGATTCTCGCAGTGCGGGGGGAAGGGATACGGTTGAGCCATGGATGCATGGAATTTGCAAGGGGCCCGTACGAAAGAACCCAGAGGGTTCGCGAAAATCCTTCGCAAAGAACCCAAAAGGTTTGTCATGTGGGACACGTGTCGCGTGGTGTGTTGTAAACTTTTTCTTGCCCCTTTTTTTTTTACCGTTTCTCTTGACGGCTCCTCGACAAAACCCTCTTCGCAGTTTTCGCCTACACTCCTTCTGGCCTCTCGTTGCAAGCTGCTTCGTCCGAGCAGCCGTATATACCAACCTGTAAAACTTTTCTAACACCCCTGTGCGTATAACCATAGCTACACCGGAAACACGTAACGAGTTCAGAGGCGCCACACGCGAAAACTCTCGAGCGGTTCTCACAAATGGCAAAGTTTAACTGAGAAATTTTCTAGGATTTTTCTAGCTTCGAGCTATACATTTTACACTCGTGTTTTTCGCGTTGGTTCGCTGCATAATTGGAAATTGACTGTGTGTATACATATACATACCCGTGCAGTCTTTGGCAGGGTTCCTTCCTGGAAACGGGTATATAGCTATAATATACATATACGTAGTCTTTCCAAGAGTCAATATTCCATCCTCGTTCTGGTGTATAATCAAGAGACAAGAACCCTTCGACTTCCTCGAGCATTGCATACACGTCCCACTCTGAAAACCCTTTGGGTACTCGAAGTGTCCCTTCGCCTAGAATTCTGTCTGCCACAACTATATTTGCAGAACTACACGAGTCCCTGTATGACTTTGCAGAAAAATCGTGTACCAGGTTCTCATCTTGTTATTCTTCGCTTCAGAGATCCTTCTGGACCGTGCTGTACCAGAAAAAAAGGTGAAGCTACCTGGGTATAAGATTTCGAGCGCAGTTCTCTTGGTTGGCGAAGCTGCACTCTCTCGTAACCCAAGTGCACTCGAATTCAACCGCCATCGTCGTCAGAGAGGGAAGGAATAAAAAACGAGAGAGAAGTGCCTTGCCACTGGGACCAGAGAGTGTGGTGCAAGGAGGACGAACGAGAACTATTAATGAATATTCGCCTCTTAACCGGAAAGAGTAGAAGCGGAAAATCGTGAAGGGAAAAGTAGTTGGTTCGGCAGGGACGTAGAAATGCATCAGTGTGCCCGGTGCTGAAGTAAGAGACCCGAGTGCAGATCGGTATAGGGCCCTTAAGGAACACGCGAATTAAGTGGATCCTCAAAGAAGCGAAGAGAGAGAATACTTTTGCGGGAACGACGCTCGGGAGCGTCGGGACGTCAACACTTGTCGGGCAAGTCTAACGGAGACGGAAATTATTCAAGTTAAGTGGAACGACTTCGAGGACTTTCAAGCTTCCTTGTGGATACACCCCTGCGTCCAGAGGATTCGCGGTATTAAGGTAGTACAGGATGTCTGAGGTACGAAGCGGGTTAGAGGTGCGAGAGAGAAAGGACCAGGGACCGGTGAAAAAATTATCCCGCAAAGGACCTCCTACTGATAATGGACTTCCGGCAGACCTACGTATATACGTTGTGAAACTGCGAAGGATTGCGAGACGCGCTAACTTCCGCCTGAGTGATTTCATTGCTCACGCGGCTCTGCATTTAGTCAGGATTTATCGAACAGCTGCGCATCTTGTCTGGATTTATTCTCAGTTTGCGCCAGGACGTACCTCGCGTAGAGCGTCGGGACGCTACTGGGTTCGCGTGTGGGTATATTATTCGGTGAGAAGATTTGCCTTCGTAGCTCGTATGGATTACGAGATTGTTCGTGCAGCTACCAATAGCTGTCAATGACACGCTCGTAAATCGACTCGGTGCATAATCGAACTTGTTACAACTAGTGAAGCTTCCACTGAACTCGTGTTTCTTCCTGGTCCAGTCGCTTGCTAGAAAAACGGACGATAAATTATTTGGGAGTTCCTCTTAGAGAGTATCTCGACGGTTCAGCATCTTCTTGCAAAGTCACCGATGTGAGAATCATCCTCCGGAATGACGAACGGTGCTCCTTCTGATCCCTTGAACCCTGAAAGAGGGTTGCTTAGAATTTTCGAAAAATTCACAGCATCCCTTGAGTTTGATCCTCGACAGATGAGTACGTGATGAACGGTGTTTTTTCTGCACCTATCCCCCTTAAAAATTCATCTGATAACAATTCTGTTTTATCGTTTAATTCATCCTGATTGTCTCTGTCTGGTCCTGAGGTAGCGATGCTATTGTAATATATTTTTGGTCCACCATTTTGACTCTCGTAACTGGCTGTTGTAAGCGAGAAGACACCCTTCGAAAGCAGCCTCAAGGCTTTTATACATTTTCCCATTCAAAGGGGATGGACCCTCAAGTAGAGGTATACAAATGGCCGGCCAGAAATAGAGACTACTACAATAAGTAGAATCAGTTTGCCTGGGTCAGACAGACAGGATGGATAACGCGTTTGTCTGTATCTCTAAGAGAATGTATCTCATTGAGTGTATCTCGTAACGGCTGGAGAATGCACTCAATAAGACCACGCGGGTAGCTATACTGCTACCCTATTGATTGGGTTGCGGCATTCTCTACGGAATACCCTCGATAATCTTGACAATATACCGAACCGACATCGCGGGGCCATGGCTATCAAAGTGGCTGATTAAATACGTAGATATCTACTACAGGTAATACGTATACTTTATTAGATAATACTTAGGACGCCTGGTTATAACAGTCGCTCGATAAAAAGATCTACTAGTGTATTTTGCGATCTTAGGGATGTTCCGAATCGGCGACAAGACGGGTGGGTATCTTTACTGGCTCGTTTTCTGCGTAAACAAGTCGTTCCTCCCGACCGAGAGTTCCCCCTTATCTACTCAATTAGACAAACTATTTCCTCGGCAAACATCGTAGGGTAAGGGGGAGAGGATGGAGCCCTCTTGTTTTTTAACTGGCTTCGAGAGGGAGAAGGAGAGATAAAGAAGGGTGGAAGAATAGGAAGGATCCAAGGGGTGGAAACTTTCGAATTTACTTACTGGCTCGTGTCGCTTTGAGATATTCCAACTTTATTTTTCTCTCTAGTTTATTAAGGAACTCGAAGGGTCGCAGGGGGCTCTTCCCGAAAAAGGGGGTAGAAAAGTTTTCTCGAAGAAGGTTACGGGATTACTTCTTTTGCGGGCTTACTTTGCGAAACGAGTGTGGTTACTCCAAGGGTGAAAATGTATCCCTCGAATGTTCCTATCCCTTTTGCCAGTGTCGTCACCTCCATAAATCTATCCGAACCTCGTTGCTCTCTCTCTTCTAACCTATTTCAAGACGCCCTTGTTCGATTTCTCTTTTGCTCTTCTCCTCCCCGCACACTGTTCAACGTGACAATCTATCATTCTTTATCATCCTCATTCATGCCTATTATAACTCTCCTTGTGTATCTTAAATACAAAGGAGGAAAAGATATCGTAGAATAATGTTAGAGCCAAGTGAAAATCGCGTTGAGAATCCATGATAACGAGCTGCATAGCCCCAGTGGTAAAGGCACGCGATGGTACGGCAAGACTGACGTCATTGGGCTCTCCGAGTTTTGCCGTAGGATGCCGGAGTTTCCCGAAGCTAGGCGGACTCCTGACTCGCTCGTGTCAGTCTTTCGTCGGCCGACGCGCTATACGTACGGGTACGTTTGATTTACGCTGCGACTGCATATTGACTTTTGTTAATTCGCGCGTGATTTATCAATGCTTTCGCTATCGAAGGCACTTCCGTGTTCCAGTCACGAGAACGAGACTCTTTACGTTTTCTCGTTTGTCGGTTTACCTCGTTTTAGATAAAGGACTGTCTGAGATTGATTCAAAAGCCGGCAAGCAACCGACTAATGAATATTATCTCGTGAAATCATTCCTTTGTACATACATTTAGTTTGGACTTTTTTGTGATTGAAAATTGCCTTGTCGACTTTGTTGTCTAAATGAATAATAATCCGAGTGTGGTGGAAGTTGAGCTGGTGGCACGACTACCCCTGGCTGCGGATCTTCAGAGCTCTGGTAGATGACTGTAAGTTTTTTTTTAACGCTCTTTGCTTTTGTTTCGTTACTCGTATAAAGGAATACGATATTATTAAACTCTTTCATTTAATCTACACGAAAGTATCTGTCAACGAGCACTCTGCATGTGTCGTTCATTAGAAATCTTCCGGTTTGGGTTACGTGAGTACCTACTGTAGTGGAAATTCGATAAAAATAATTGAATTCATCTACTTCACTGTGCAGAAAACATGAAATATTATTCGTACTCTATTTCTGTATTTTACATTACCTATGGCATATGCATATAGCGTTACTAGCGTGTAACGTGTATCGCGCAGGGCGTCAATTATTGCGATTTTATATAATATATACAGATATACGACCGAGACTGCGTAAACCGAATGGGGTTGTAAAAGCATAATCTGCAATGATATTCTATTTAATTTTCATTTATATGGGAAATAATTTCATCTCCATCTCTATTGATATAGTAGAATCAGCCATTGGAACGGTAATGGTAGATTAGGTATAATGTCTGTTCCAAGCCAGTAGACAGTAGATTCTCATTACTCGACCGAAGACGTTATTAATTGAGAACCTTAATAGCTAGTAGGATATCCAATTGTACGAAGGGCGGAAGAAGGGTGCTTTCTGGTCGACATTCAGAGCTCAATGTGAAAATCGCATCCCTCTTGAATTGGGCGTAATATCGAAATTAATTCCGCTAGCGGAGGGACCGTTCTCTTCTCGTGAAATATTCAGACTCTGTATCCTCATTAAGGTTTCCCTTCTCGCGGTGTCCCTCACTTTGTCGCAAATACAAATAACGTTCACAAAAGTTTGACGCAAACAATTTCTATGGACCTACGAAAATGGGAATTTATTTTAGGCGCATCATCCTTCAACACTTTTTACATTTTATTTTTTTTTCATTTCACCTACTTTGCATACGTTCGCATATACATGCAAACACGCATACTTTCCACTTACCACGTTTCCCTTATTCCCAGTCCAATCTTATTCGGGAATGTAGTCGAATGGATGTATAAAATTGGGAATGGAAATGAAATTAAATAATTACACACGAGAGACGTTATAACGTACTAGAAAATACCATAATGATTTTGTCGATTCTTTTTAAAACATACAGAATGTCAGCCAGTATATTTTAAGAAACGAAGCGTTGCTGGCAATTCCACTTGAGAAGATATAGTCATTGGAGGTGAAAGTTTTGTCTCGCTATTCTAAACAAAGTCCGGGCCTTAAGTCTTTGGTATGTAATCAGGGGCTTGCCCTGAAAAAAGTATCAAGAGCGATTCTGGCCAGACTCGCGGCAACTTGAACGCACGCGTCTTCTCTGTCTTCTATTTTTTTTCTCCACGTGCATACAAGAGGAAGCCCCGAGATATTTTCGTCATCTCAATTTAAGTCAGCCGTCCAAAATCCCAGCGTGCCTCTGAATAAGAGCTTGGAGATTAAAGCCCTGGGCTTCTCTAGTCTCTACTCTGATTCACGTAGGAACTGATAAAGTTTGTTTTACGAAAGAAGCGAGAGAGAGAGAGAGAAAGAGATAAGGTAGTGGATGAAAGAAAGACGAAGATAGAGTCGGCGTGTGTACTTATCGATTAAACGTAACTTCACTCCAGTGTTCGCGTCACTGGCTTTAATAATAGAGAGGAAGAAAAAGTGCGGTCAGTTCGAAAAGGCTCCGTGACAGATCGATCCATTACCTTATTCCTCTTGGCTAATACTCGGGTCATGAAACGAATTCGGAACAGGCCATTTTCATTTATGGAATTCTTGAGGAAAGTTCAGGACTTTATATTTCACGTAAATGCAAGATGGGTTGATACTGCCACGTCGGACGGTACATTGAGAAACTGCTCGGGCTGCCTTGGTACAAGAGTAGTTTCCTGGCGTAGCTCATGAGTCCTCGTACACGTTCTAGCTTTTCTCATAAATCCACCAAATGGAATGTCCCTTCCTTGCTACTCCTTTTCCTCATCTTCCCACCTCGCCTATTTTCCCTTCGCCATTCAGCATCCCGCCTCTCGATTCTCACCACAGAGACAGAGGATTGTAACGCTGATCCCCGAAAGTCTTGTAAGACCAGGAAGATCACGTGTCGCCTGGGAAAATCCGTGACATAAAATAGAAAAACGGGTGATACGGTAAAAGCGATGAGAGTCGATGAATGATAATTCAAAATTGAAGCATGGACCGCGGAGAGCGATGCCGATCGTACGGGATTGTTCGATAAAGTGGCGGCAGCTCATTAACGACAAAAAGGAACGACACGAAGCTGTGTGTATCTCGCGTTGTCGACATTCCAAGAGCTCGTGAACGAGTGGAAAAATTTCGCGAAACCGGAAGATTCGCGCGATTCATACCGAACGGGGAAGAGTACGATCGCGTTTTATCGCGCAAGTTAGATTAAAATCTCGACTGTGGAAAACTTGGCCGTTTCTGAAGTGGCGGGACGGGGCTGCGTGGCTTTTTACCTAACTTACTCATAGAGTCGTAAACCTTGAAAAATACGCGGAAGAAACCTTCTGGCGCATGACAAAAAGATTGTACGGTGTTGTAGGTACTTTTTGGCCGGTTAACGAGAGACATCATTTCAACAGGGTCGTCCCCCTTCTTCGGTCTTTTAACGTCTTCGAGTTTCCTGGTAAGCACTCGTGTTCGCATCCTGAGGCATGTCGGGACAAGGGGAATCAAAGGAAAGAAAAAGGGGTGGTGGATACAGAGTCATTAGATTTTGGAAAACAAGAGGTTAGAGAAGCGTTAGGGAACCCGCCAATAGGGAATCGACGGCTGGGCAAATCAGCATAAACTTAATTACCCACTCGGCCCCACTTTCCTTCCTTGAGCCAGTCATCCCCCTCGACGCCACCCTTCTTACCAGCTAGTCTGCCAGCCAGCCGGTAAGACGCCAGTGATGTAGGACCGGGGTGGGTATAGTACGGGATGGAAGGGGAATTCGCGCGGCTCTGCGGGGGTTGCGAGGGGAGACTCGGTAGTGTGTATTGATCGACCGAGCGTCGTCCCGACGCCGCCGACGCTACCGACTCTCTGCTACCCTACCTTCCACACTATACGACGCGCCCACGTCGTGACGCGCACTTTTATTCTACCTACCTTACCGCACTCGCTCTCTTGTTCGCCTAATCTCTTCTGGCTAGATCGAACAGGGGAGACACCCTTTTCGTCGCCCCCTGAACTCATCAAACTTTCCTAGAAATTTCGGCCTGATCACTTGTAGCGTTATCGATCAGTACGTTCGATCCTTGATCGACGTCCCCGTTATATTGAGTCGAGGAGAGTATTTCGCTGCTGCATAGTTTCAAAATAAATGCACACCCCTCGTACTTGTTCTTTTTTTTCTTGCTTTTCCTTCGGTAAGCTCCAAGGGTCGTGCCACGACTCTACTCTACTCTACTCTACTCGGCTCGGGCTTAAAAGCACCGATTCTCCCTACGTCTGGCAACTCTCCAACATGTGTGGTTACTAACCCACATACTTTGCATAGTGCCGCTATTACAGCGCCATCACGAACCGAATGGCAGCGTACAGAGTGTGTGCCACTCTATGCCAATGTGTCTTCCATCTTGTCACGGCTGCTCTCTGCTCTCCTGCGAACCGAGTCAAGGTTTCCCTTTACTCGTGAAAACAATTACCTCCGCCTCCTATCTAGCCGTGAGAATTACTCAATGTCAGAGGCCACGCTACTCTTTGTAATATCTCGAGTCTCTCGAAATTATTAGCATCTCCTCTACTCGCGTGAAAACAGAATTCTAAAGAATACTCCGAACTTGTTTTGACTCCTTAAGCTCCTAGGCAATATGGAGACTCGTACCGTACTAGTAGCATTACAAGTATATACGACTGACGAGAAAAATGGGCGCGGACGTTATAGAGCTTTTTTTCGCCTTCAACCACATCACGAGATATTCTTATCGATAGTCTCTGATTTATTCATAACTACCCCCTAATTATACGATAAGGGACTGTTTGATAGCTCGCGTGATGCCACTCGAGTGCTCCAACGCCTTTCTAACTTTTACTCGCGATTAAGATCCAAATTCTAGTCTCCTCGACAGCAGCCCCCCTTGCATTAGTTTCGGTATCGCCTACGCCCACCGCAACCTGCTTTATTATATTACCTGCTAATGGCTTTCTATAACACTTCATCCACTTCCTCTCACTCGTCGACGTACTCGAAAACTCTTCCGTACGCCGCGTTACCTCAAGGCGTTCTCGTTTAACGTGTCAACACGCAACTGGGTTACGAACGGTTTCACGAGGTGCTAACACAACTATTTGCTTTACGGTACAATACTCGCCTCTACTTTTCGTTTCCCGTTCCTGTTTTCAAACCACCGTCAACTCTCGTCACTCCCGACGTAACAGTTCCGGCAAAGTTCCTCTCGACAAAGCTACCTGGAAATTCCTTGTAACGGCCTCCTGGTTAAAAAGATCGTGGAACGGTCTTCGTCCGCGCAGGGAGGACCCTGCCTGTGGGTATGTAGAAAATGGGACCGAGTCTTGTAATGGAAACCAGGATGGGAGGTGCTAAGGAATTATACTAGGCAGAACGCGTTCCTACGACTCTGGTAGCGGGGGGGTAAGGGGGGTTGAAACGGGGTCGCGTGTCCCAGGGTTGGTCGTTGAACGTCCTGGCAAATTGGCCGATGACTGGCTCTCCCGTTACGTTACGATTATGCGTGGTGCGTTTACGCCACCCTCGCATTTCAATTTAGTCGTCTCTGTGGCCTCGGGCGCCCCTGTCACATCGCACAATCCACCCTTGGAAGAACGTTGCCGCGCACGTTTCACGTAATCGCATCGCGTCTTCTTTTATATCCGCCTTTGCGTCTGATAACCTTTGGGAGGACTGTACGCTTTTATGGGGATATTATAATTGGTATTAGGTTTCTTTTACCCTTTGGTGGATTTCTATGACGATCGTGAGTGCTTCTTATGTAATGCTCCTGTAACGCTGGAACGAAGACGTTATCCTCGTAGCTCTTATGCGTTATGATTTATAACGCTGGTATGTACACACGCGTGCTTTCTTTATTAAATGTCAGATGTAAGCGCATGCGCGCGTCACCTTGTGGACTAGCGTGGCAAGGATTACACTGTTTCCATGTCTTGCGGGCAGAGGTCAGGAGAACCAGTTTCTTTTATTTCTCTTCTGTCACCTCTCGTTTTACTTCATTGCTCCTGCGAGTCTGAGGTAATGACCGCCTTTTTTCTTTACATTTGGTGCCGAGAAATTAATAGATGGTGCGTCAGACTCTATTTAGAAAGCGAAGATTCTGCATCGCGATGGTCTCAGGCATGCTTGACTCACTTACACGCGTGTTAGATGTCGAAGGACATCTGCCAGTACTATATCTGTGACCTATTACATAAACGAGGTGTTATGTGTGATATTTGACTTATTCTCAAGGGTCTCTGGAGTTTAGAGCCTTAATCGTTGAATGGGGATAAATTGAAGATATCGTTGATTTCAAGGTCATTTTTCGAGGTTTTAAAGTAAAATTAAAAGATCGACTTTTGGAAAGGATTTTTTGGTCTACACGGTAGCGTTGGCGAGTTCTCTTTTGGGAATATGAGAAGAAAAGATATATATATAGTTATAGTACATGCCGGGATTGCAGTATAGGAGTGGGGGTCGATAGAGGTTAAAGTTTAAAGGCAACTTGGGAAGCGTCATGCTATTTTCACCCCAATTTGCTCGTAGAATGCTCGGTGAAATTCGTGCGCGGAATAACCTATCTGCCAAGTAGATCTTAGGAGGACTTTTGGTGGAGATGCGGATGCTGACTTCTAAAAGAGATTAAGTCTATGACAGTCTAAGATGAACCCGGGAGACTGCTACGGGTGCCGATTCCTTCTTTATTAACCTTTAAAGCACGATGCTGGTTACCACCCTCGATGCGAGGTCTCCGCATAAGTCTGGAATGACGAGGTCGAGACTGTTCCGAAAACTACCCCCCGAGAGCATTAAATGCCGAACAAAAGGGATGGGAGGATCGAGAAGGGTCTCTCAGGAGGAAGAAGCCCCGATTCTCTCCTCTACTCCCTTCCATCCATCAAGGGTTGTTTCTAACCCCTAAAAAGCCATAGAAGAATATATCGCAATGCATTTCGGGAAAGTCTTTTGAAACAGCTCGACGCAACAACGCGCGTCTAATCTTTGAATCGTCCTGTAGTTTCTGGCTCGTGGCTCGACTCTATGTTAATTACCAAACTACTCGGATAATCCCTTAATTACTTTGACGGGGTTAGCAAGTCTGTTCAGGAGGGGTTGAACGGGCGTCGCGCGCTCTAACCCCGTCTTCGGAAACGTCATCGACCATCTATCTGCATACGATATAATTGTATTAATTCTCAATCACGACGTCTGTCGTACATACTGTACTCCTATCCTATAATTGTCGACGCAACCCTCAATTCAGGTATGGCGGTGAGGGTGTGGTGGAGGAGTCGATCCTGGTCGACGACACCCTCAACGGAAATCCTCGCTCGGCATCCTCGGCACGGCCGATATCCTCCTCTTTGGCTGATCGCGACTCCTCCTCTCTTGGGCCTATCGGTTCGATAACTGCCGATCATTCCGATCGCTCCATCGAGAAACTCACAAAGTACGTACGGCGCACGTACGATTCAATTCGTCATTTGCTATTATCGCTACTACTGCTGCTGTTGTTGTTGCTAGTGTTGCTGGCTGATCGAACGTACTAACGATTTCGAGAACAATTCTCATCTTGACTTATTCAGATGGTACATGGTCTTGCTTCCACGTAGTTCTGATGACGCTCCATTCTTCTTCTGTCTATACTCTCCACTCTCATCTATTCTATACTTTCTTCATACTGTACATTCGTTCGCTTGCTCTCTGCGCTTCTTCACAGCCGTTCACTTGGGCCATCCCCTTTCTCAAATCGTTTCAGTTACTGCGAGAAGCCTGACAACGAGACGGAAATGGGTGGCGTGCCGCACGTCGAGGGTGGCTTGAACAGCGAACTTTATGCCGTTCCCGTGAAACGGCGACAGCCAAAGGATCAGAAGAATTCATCGCTCCAGCAACCGAGCGCGGATAAACCGCCATCCAATGGCGACGTCGATACCGTTGATTCTGAGGACAAGGACGAGAATCTTCCGCCAGGTTGGGAAAAACATGAGGGTACGTATTGTTTTTTTGAAATTTATTTTTTGAGCTTTTTTTTGGATTTATTTATCATCGTATGTCAAAGCGAATGAATGAATGCACTCTGTATACTTATATGTACACGTATGCGAGGCACTGTGCTCCGCACAAGGCTCGTGCAACAGGTGACTGAATTTTCAATGATTTTAGACAATGACGGACCTTACTATTGGCACATCAAGAGCGGTACCATACAGAGGGAACCCCCAGAGGCACCTCTCAACTCCAAGACAGAGTCTCGCAGAAGTTTAGTCAAAGATAATGACAGCGTGAGTTATTAATATTCTTTTTTTGATACGCTACCATAGTGCGTCCTGAGGAAATATTTTACTTTTTTTTCTTCTTATTTTATAGATAAATAATTTTCACGCTCTCGGGGGTATGGTCAATACCGTCACTCGCAGCAATACCAGCTCGGCTCTTGATCAGGATTTGGAGAACAAGAGAAAAGAAGAATTGGCACTCAAGTGAGTCTTTACAATTATTTCATACCCATTGTATCTTACCAATGGTACAATGAGTCTTTAGGAGCTTTTGTTATCCTTGTATCACTTTGTAGGAGAAGAAGCTATCCTGCCAGAGCAGACTCGGAGGGCAGAGACAAACCAATAAGGTTCGCAGTTCGATCTCTTGGATGGACTGAAATCGCAGAAGAGGATCTCACGCCAGAACGAAGTAGCAAAGCCGTGAACAAGTGTATCGTCGATCTATCTCTTGGAAGAAACGATCTTCTGGACGTGGTTGGAAGATGGGGCGACGTGAGTAGATCTATACGATTGTATTTATCGTTACTTGTCTTATGACACTCTGTGTTCTCGTCCGAGATACAAGGTATATTCACACCTCTCCCTTCTGAACAGGGCAAAGATCTTTTCATGGATCTAGATGAGGGTGCGCTCAAGCTCATAGATCCTGAAAATCTTACGGTACTCAATACTCAGCCTATTCACACGCTCAGGGTATGGGGAGTAGGCCGAGATCATGGACGGTACGTTTTTACCTTTATTCGAGTAAAATGATGCTCTTATATATGACAACTTTTTAATGGCATATTTATCATGGTCAGTGAGAATGAAATTCTTAGAATTAATATTGCTCTTTTTTACATGACTGGATTCGCTGTATCGATGGACACAAAACAGCGAGAGGTAATTTAATATTTTTTAGCAGGCACGAATTCCCGCTTGCCGAATCGATAAAAATACTCCCGTGCACGCATATTATATACCTAGAAGCCACATATACGTATATCGTTAAGACAACGTATATATGCAAATTTATGAGTAACGTTTGCGAGTGATATCATATTTGTTTCGTTTTTATGTCCTGCGTAGGGATTTTGCGTACGTAGCGAGAGACAGATCGACCAGGAAGCACATGTGCCATGTTTTTCGCTGTGACATTCCCGCTCGCACAATAGCCAATACACTGAGGGACATATGCAAGAAGATCATGATCGAGAGATCACTTCACCAGAATCTTGCAAAACCTGTTGATATCAATGGTAGAACCAGTCTAGCTACTAGGCCGACCAATTTACCTACGGAGCATCGACGTTTTCATAGAAACGGACAGGCTCTAGTCAGTAAGTAAATGTTTATGGGTGACCTTGGTGAGTTAGAATCTTTAATAATTCGATCTCGATCATTTATCTGCAGCACAATCATTCCCCACTCCTATGGAGGAGCCGAAGAAGGTACTGCGTGCTCAGTACTTGGGATCCATGCAAGTGTCCCAGGCTACGGGTATGGAGGTTTTGAATGACGCGATAGATCACATGGTGACGAACACTCCAATCAATCAGTGGAGAAACGTAAACGTGGCTGTGGCTCCCAGCATGATCTCCATACTGACTCCCAGCGTAAGTTTACTCGTTCAAGCAATCAGCTTGCCCACTATTGTCACCTTACTCAATTAGTGATCGTTAACGCGCACGTTTTCCTCTCAGGACGACAAGCTGATTACGGAGTGTCGAGTTCGCTATTTGTCATTCCTGGGCATCGGTCGTAACGTGAAGCAATGCGCCTTCATTATGCACACTGCCCAGGACCTTTTTATCGCACATATTTTCAATTGCGAACCCAGCAGTGGCGCCCTCTGCAAAACCATCGAAGCTGCATGCAAGGTGAGTCTCCATGACGATAACCCTCGTGGATATATAGAAAACTTTGTGCCTATTGAATGTTTCAATTTATTTATTCGTTCCTCCTTGTAGTTGAGGTACCAGAAGTGCCTCGATGCTCATCCCCAGGGATTCAGGAATGCCAGTAGCCTGAATACTCCAAGCGGTCGCGGATTGGGCGCCACCCTTAAGTCTCTTGTTGGTTCTCTCACCGGTCGAAGAAACAAGCAGGGTGAATCCTGAGACGAGGCGCTCTCGCTGCAGGTACGTCTAGGATATATATGAAATAGAATTATTCAGTAGACGGTTTGGCTTGTTATCGAATTGGAGTATTACTTGACTGTCAAAAGGAATTGTGGCCATTACCTGCCGAGCGAGAAGTGATCCGACACAGACATCTTCAGTCGCCGTTGACCTTGAAATACTTTGGAGGTTCTCCACCGAGTGCATCCTTACGGTCGTTACTGTCACCCTCACTGGACACAAGGCGTATTCAGCTGGCTCGCTGGGAGAGCAACCCCTAGATGAATATCATCCTTGTCGGCCGAGTTGGTGAATTCAGCAAAGTGCTATATACCACACACAGCTAAATAATGGACTACGCTTAGTGTTAATATGTATGTTATATCGCAGTGTGTCTTGGTTTACGATGTCCTTTCACGAGATACGGATGTAATCGGTCAGAGTCGGGTCGGATATAGAGATAATCAGGATAATCCCTGGTAACAAGTGTTCCAGGGTATAAGTCAAGAAACGCAGTCCTTCGTCTGGACAAAGTATATCTCTCTAAAGTAATCGAATACGCGAATTGACGAAGCCGCATTATCGGACAATGGGGTACAAGTAACCGTCCTTCCTTTTTGGGGGATATTGGAACGTCAGCAACCATACCGGAAGTGACGATTTAGGCAACTGCGAATTTTGTCAGTTCAAGAAGGTATGTACTGAAATTACATACCTCCGTCGTTTGGTTACGAGATAGAAAATTGTTCTTCTAACTAACCCCCCTCCCACCTACCCCAATCCTCATTGGCAATCACTCGAGCGGCTACGAGGATAAAGCTGATTCTGTTTTGCATGTACATACGTGGGATTGAGATATTTGATAATACTCGAAGAATCGGAAAGAAGTGTGTGTGTGAGAAAGAGAGAAAGAGAGAGAGAAATAGCGAGAATGCCGAATACGGTAAGAAAGAGCATGAGAGTAAGCACGAATGGACAAAAGAAAGCGAGTCCGTCTGAGATGCTGAGGGAAGCGAAGGAAAAGACGCATATATACGACGATATAAAGACGAATGATAACAGAAGCGAAGAGCAGCGGAAAATGGGAGAAATAAATTTAACGTATCCACGAGGCATTTAAAGGAAGCTATAGAGCTTAATACCTTATTATTACATGTATTCTCGAAGTGTACAGAATAGCGAGAGGAAAGAAATGTTTAACAAGACGGAGTCGTCTCACACACGTAGCGGATAGGAATTTATTTTTTATGCCAAATAATAGGAGAGCTTGCGTTGAGGTGATATGACAAATATTAGCGCGACGCTCGCCGTCTGCCGAGCGTCGCAACGTATCAACTTTGAAAGTGTGTATGTAAAAGGAAACTGCCGGATTATCTCTCGCGAGATTAACACGCGGATTTCCATGCGTTCATGTTTCACTCTGCACCAATTATCCCAGCCTGCAGACATTAAATTCCATGTTCCATATGTACCATCCTCGTACAACCCTTCTTATTATCCATCCTCCCCCCCTCCCCCCAACACAGTAAGCTGCC
>JARQST010000399.1:353043-445461 GCA_030142225.1 Pachycephus smyrnensis | reverse complement strand
GCGCCCTCTGGTGAGCAAAAAATTATAAAGTGGTTCATGGGAATTAATCGATAGCGCCACCTATCAAAAGTTATATCTTTTATTAGAAAGTTCAGAATTTTGTCATTAGATGGCACCACCAACAAAGTCCCATGAACCACTTTATAATTTTTTGCCCACCAGAGGGCGCCACTTGTCAATTCTAAAACAGCAAAAATCATCCAAAAACATCGATTTTCACATTTTCGGAAGTAACAAGTGGCGCCCTCTGGTGAGCAAAAAATTATAAAGTGGTTCATGGGAATTAATCGATAGCGCCACCTATCAAAAGTTATATCATTTATTAGAAAGTTCAGAATTTTGTCATCAGATGGCACCACCAACAAAGTCCCATGAACCACTTTATAATTTTTTGCCCGCCAGAGGGCGCCACTTGTCAATTCTGAATTAGCGAAAATCATCCAAAAACAGCGATTTTCACCTTTTCCGAAGTGACAAGTGGCGCCCTCTGGCGGAGAAAAAATTATGAAGTGGTTATTAGGAATTGATCGGTAGCGCCCTCTGCTGACAAAATTCTTAACTTCCTAACGGTTGATATCTTTTTTTTTTAGTAGATGGCGCCACCGATAAATTCCCACGAACCAATTCAAAATTATTTTCCCACCAGAGGGCGCAACCTACTACTAAAAGGTCAAACAAACATGAAGTAAAGGGAAGAAGACCGGTACTTGACTTAGAATTTCATTTCTAAGTCCTATGCTAAGTAACTATTACAATGATAAATATAACAAGTGAAATGACATTGGAGATAAATACAGCAATGCAAGACGTAAAGGTGGTGATTCTTAGAAAAGAGTAAGGCATAGACGATAAACGCCAAGTGATAATTTTGTACAGTCATTTTTATTAGCGATAAATAAACTTACATATCTTTACAATAACAATATACTCTTATAACTCTCAGAAAATATAATATCTATTCGTAATTCGTAGATAATATCCGGTTATGATAATATTCATTTCGACACGTAAGGAGAGAACGAATAGAAAATGGGAATCGCGCAAAGGGTAAGCACAGACACGTATTCTATGGGCGTGTAGATATAATACACGGGCCATTAAATTGAAAGACCTACCGCGGTGTGTCCTTATGTCTCGAAATTATAAAGTGTCATCTTATAGAACGCGCACGCTCAATGCAATTAATATGGGCGTAGGAGCCATCGCGTGTTAGCTATTAGTTGTGAAGTAAGAGCGCAGACTCTAATTCACGACGATACTTATAGAATAAATATTTTAAAAAATGACGAGAAACTAAAGGAAGAATGAGGAAATTGCGAAAATTCAGTGTCGAACCTCGAACCTCGTTCAAGAGAGCAAAGAGAAATTTTGATCAAGTAAGAGAGAACAATGAAAATAATTATAGGACTGAAAATCATAGTATGAAGTGGAGGCCGAGGTTCGAAGTACAATGAATTGTCGTCGTGGCGCATTCACAACATTAGCCAAACTCATGTGGATCATAGGAATCCGCGTGATCTTGTCAGATCAGTTCGAATGATCGAAATGACTTCGCAAAAACGTTGCAACGTCATTTCAATAGATTTACAATTAGCGACAAACGTGTTACGGTGACAATGTTTGTCCGTTAGGTATAAAGCTAGTAGCCAGAGCTCAATGGAATTAAATTCTAATCTACTATGCGATCCAACTACTAGAGACTACAGGTAATACGGTAACTACTAGACTGCTTTTGAAAAGTATCTATCGTGGCGTTTACGAATTAATTATCTCCTTCGCAAATGCCGATTAATCGCTAAAACTATTCGTCATAGTACAATAAGGGCCAAGGGACCAGATTCAACGGTGGCTACACGATTAATATAAATCCTCTTAAATACTAAAGAGTAATTAAAAGTAGAGTCGTTATCCGTTAATTGTGAGTAATACATTATTCTTATCGCGTCTCGTGAGTTCCAGAACGATTGCGGCATTTTTCATGACCGCTGAAAAATGCCGGAACCTCGCACCCCCTGAATCTACGGTTCGCTACAGTAAGATAACATTGAGACACGATAACATTAAAATTTGAAAACACGAAAACTCAATGAGAATAATATATAACTCAGAT
This sequence comes from Pachycephus smyrnensis, assembly GCA_030142225.1. NCBI lineage: Eukaryota > Metazoa > Arthropoda > Insecta > Hymenoptera > Cephidae > Pachycephus > Pachycephus smyrnensis. The sequence continues at coordinate 443,351 of JARQST010000399.1, read as the reverse complement.
ACATGTACACGTCGAATAGTCGGCACAGTCAGTACAGTACTAGTAGCAAATAGTAAGTAGTATAACTGAGCCTAGATGAGCGTAGCATAGTCATAATGTAGTAATGGGGCATTCGCAATAGCATATATAAGGGTTAACGGTTTCTCTGTGTTACTACATTGTATTATATACATGCGATAATAATAAAGACGAGGGTATCGGTTCGTTCGCCGCCTTAAGGATTCTTCTCGTTCCTCCTTAGGATCTGTTTTCTTTTTTCATTTTTATCCGCCCTTGGATTATTCGTTTGAACAGAATATCTACTTCCATCGAAAAATCGTTAGTTCGATTCTAAAGATTGAATTGTTATGTCCTAGTGGAAGTGTCTATACGCAAGTTCGCGACAAAGCGATAAACTGATAGCAGGAGAAATCGAGCACGAATGAATCACAAAGATACCTAGCCCTTAATGCTAATAATAATTTAGGAATACAAAACGTGCCTATAATATAGTTGTAATTATAATTAATATATATATATATATTTGCGTATTTACGTTTATGTATAGTATATACAATATAATTTAAAGTAGGCGAAGGCAGTCAAAAGTTTCCCTCAATCTATAAACGTAGTATCACCACTGCAATTTACAAAAAGAAAATCGTGTATAGATGCCAGTTCGAAACTAGTATAAAAAGACCATATCGCGCAGTAGACATATCCAATCGCAAAATCAGTATAAAAGAAATCACATTGTTAGCTTCCCATCGTTGCTACGTACAAATATATATTATATATTTATTCGACCGAAATTAGTCTCGTCGTATAATCAAGCAAAGTGTACCTCACAATATTCCATGATGATAAGACTATTTTTCAGGCTCGGTACACGCCGCAACGCACTTGTCTAATGTCTAATCGCTAACAAACGACAAACGCGAGCATTTCTTAAATTAGTTTTGACGTTTATCATCATCATCAACATTCATTCGCCACTCCACAGTGGAAAACCTTATAGTGTACTTCAATCACTTACAGATGAATCCATTGCCAGTAAATTTCTCCTCCGGATTCTAACGTTAATATTAAATCGTATATTGTCAATTCGATGTGAGTGGTAATTGCCCAGAGGAGAATCCGCACTGAATACATTAATACATGAATAGATGAATCGCCCGTAACGTCAATGACTCAGGTGATTCAATGGTCGCAAGTATAATAATCGCGAACCGTGCAAAGATTAATTTTTTGAAAATGATATCACGAAGATCATCCCTTTGAAAAACTTACGTAGTCACCTTGTCGCGACGTGCCACACGTGAATGACTCCTGTCGCACTTTGCGGGCTTTCCTTGCCATTTTGACCGCAGCGAAGATTTCATGACTTTGCCACGCGTGTTAGCAATACGTAGCTGACAATGAGCAGAAGGACTTAGGTCCTCGGTTGGAAGGTCTCAAAGGACGGGCTCCTCGTCGGTTTCGCTGTCGTGGAGCTGTTGAGCCGATGCGAGTGGCGTCGACGTGAAGGAATTCGTCCTGGGACGTCGGTGCCTTTTCTGCTGGTTCACTTCGAGATTCTGTCCGCGTGCTATGATCAGCGGTTGCAGAGCAGAGCGCAGGGACCAATAGAGACGTGGATACACTTGTTCTTGTTGGGCTATCAATTCTTTGTTACGTTCGAGTCTCTGTGAATAAAGAATTAAAGAATTCATCAATAAAATTGATTCTTCAAGTTTGGTATATATATGATACAATTGTTAAGGTGCTTGATGATCTATAGACATACCTTAGGAGCATCTTTACAAGTGGTGCAGGTCTTTCGAACAACCGGAAGCTTCTTGCTTTCTGCGAATTGCCTGAGGGCCTTTTCACGCACGTAGACAAAGGGCCTGATAACACGAAGATCTTGCTCTCTGATGTAATAATGGGCCTTCATCGTTCTGAGTTTCCCATTGTGAAAGACTGACATGAGAAAACTCTCAGTGAGATCATCCAAGTGTTGTCCCAGTGCGAGGACATTGTAGCCATTGCGTTTAGCGACTGAATACAATTTCGCCCTGGTTGACCTGCTACAGAAGCTGCAAGCTCGCGTAGTGTGAGCCTCTTCTTCGGGACTTGTAGCATTTTGCTCCTCGTAGAAATAAGGAACGTTCAAAGCCTTCAAATACGTCATGGATCTGAGTGGATCATATCCACCTCCATCCACAGTAGCTGCTCCTATTTCGAAATTGATTCCCTTCGATCGGACGTAGAATCGATACTGATGAAGAGTATGTAGAAGAGATAGTGAATCCTTGCCTCCAGATAAACACACCAGGATGCGATCATTGTCTTTGATCATGTCAAACTCCTGCATAGCTTCTACTGCCGGTTTCCAAATGTTTTTCGGTGGACAATGCCATTGTGGAGACGAACCATCTTCTGGTGTAATACTCGCAACTGGTCTGTCATCCTCTTCCAAACCTGAACATTCAGATACAGCTTCTTCATCCTCGGAGAGATCGTTCACACGGATTTGCTTGCTGCCCTTGTTCCCGGTCATTCTGAGTCTTCGACAACCGTTCGAATTTGACTCTGCACTGCTGCTCCTTCGCAATTCCGAGTCGATGGATCTGTCGTTTTCATGGAACGATAGATTAATTCCGCTGTCTTGCGAACTCACGGAATTAATGGTAGAATAAATTTTGGGAAGAGTCTTTATGTCTATCTCTGGACCGCTGTGTTCCTCATCATCGGTCTTACCTTCAGCCTCCCTTGGCTTTAACACGTATATTACTGTTTCATCCGATGAACACTCACTGGACATTTTACTCTCCTGAGAGAGTTCACTTAGCTTTCCAATAGCTCCAGCTTTGGGTAAAATACGTTCAGGTGAACCACAGCCATTAGAAGATTTATCGGAGGTTGAAGTGTCCGGAGAAAATCTATGAAGTCCATCGACTGCGTTTACCATGCATCGTATCTCAGACTTGACCTCGCTGGCCATCTCCTTTGAAAACTCCATAAGATACTCAGCAATGTCACTCGCAGAGAATGAATCATGTTTGTCCTCCGAGTGATTCTGACTGTGACTCCTTGAGTGATGCTGCGGTGTATTCTCAGAAGTGTTAGTCTCAGACAAGACGTCATCAACTTTCGAGATGACCTCACGAATTTCTGACTTTATTTCTGTGGCCAGTTCCTTAGTGACTTCCTTCAAGTAAGCATGCAGATCTTCCGAACTTTGAGAAAGGTTCGATACAGGAGAGGATCGACCTACTCTCATGTCAGAATTGCTTGAGGAATTAACATGTCCAAGAGAGTGAGTTGGACTGCCACTTTCAAACTCAAGGGAGTTCAATTCAGTCTGACTGCTGCAGCTGCAGTGCCGATGTCGAGAAGTCGAATTGATTCCAAGACTGACCATCGTTTGAGGACTGAGAATAGGTGGAGAGGTTCCACTACTACCTAGAGAATTACACCTGGTCCTTCCGGATATATTCTGTTCACTGGCTATTAGTTGAGCTACTGCTGGTGTACCAAGAATTGCTGGAGTGACAGCTTCCCCGACAGCAAATCTAACTGGCATTGGAGAACTGGGACAAGTTGCTGGTGATTTCTGTCCATTGGCATTGTTGCTGCTACCGTATTCAGGAAGGGATAACTGGCTCGTTAATGGAGGTGAGGTTGTAGACCTCAATGGCCTGGAAGTTGTCCTCGGTGGGTAATTCGAGTTGCTCGCTAAAGACTGTTTCTTCATATCAGGAACAGTGGCGTTTACAGGCCTTGTGAGAACAGGCAGACTGTGATGCCTTGGCGAATTAGGAGTAACCGGTACGTTCCCAGTTCTGGGAATATCGCTATTCAGTCTCCTAATACCATTAGCCAATAATAGACTGTTATTAGAACTATCAAAAGGTCCATAGCCCAACCTATATGTGACAGGATTGAAGGGAACATCCTGTTTGACGTTCTGAGAATTACCAAGAAGAAGATCCTGAGCCTCGTTTGGCAAGATGAACCAGCGAAGTTGTTCAGTCTGTTCAGTGAAGGTAACACTGCGATCAATTTGCAATGGATACCTCTGAGCCATCTTTCTAGCCCTATTGAAAATATTCCTCGCTGTCTGAAGACAGTCACTGTAGCTCTGTGGAAATACACCTGGGCCAGATACTCTTCTCTCAGACGTATTCATCTTCCCGTCGGTGTATCTTATGGAACCGAGCCACTTGCGATCCTTGAAGACGCTGTTTGTATGATGTCTCCATTCACCAGTGTCAGGATTGAGGACATATTGCGGTAGAAGCTTCCATCCTTCAGTCGCTACCATTTTCAATGCCTCCAGGACAAAAGCTACCTCCGCTTCGGACATGAAATATGGAAATGCCAACCTGGCAAATCCTGGCCGTAACATTTCTGTATTCGTATCATCTCTATTCATGTTGCACTCACTGTAAATAAAGTCACAGCATTAGCCAATAAGCCTACTCTAAAAATTGACAAAACCAGTCAAAATGTAACAACAAGACTTACTCCTCAAGCAGTATCGATTCGTATTCCTTGGCCAACTCCTCATTGATTCCCATAAGATCGTGAGCGTATCTACCAGTGCAGGCGCAACCACCTCTAGCCTGGACTCCGAAAACGTCGTTGAGGACGGCGCAGACAAAGTTATGATGTAGGAAAGTGCCTCGTGGATGTCTGACCATGAATGAGAATATAGGCAATCTTTTAACATTTTGCGACGTGCTACCGAGTAGTATGAGTTCAGGAATAGTGCGCACATGTGCCAGCACTTGTCTGAAAATAAAAAAAATAACATCTATGAGCACGAACCAACCTGTGACCTATGGGACTAGGGATATAATACTTAGTTTATAATAAGGGGCGTGGACGTGTCTTTCGAAATAAAGAGAACTTCAACGACATCATCTTAGGAGAACGTGTACATGCGTGGGCGCTGTATATTGTATCTGTACGTGGTGTAGATATATGTAAACAGGTCGCTCGTTTGAAGAGACGAGAGGAGGGAAGAGGAGATGGCAAAGAGGGAGGCAGGCGCAGGTAAGTGAAGCGCGAAAATTTTACAGACTTTCAACGCGCGACGTTTCTTGGCAGAGGAAGCGATTTTTATTTCGGGATTTCGCCGAATTATGGTCGACGCTGTGCAAAATGTCATTTCATTTTTATCCATTTCCTCCGTCGATGGTGACGGTAGTACTTGGATACAGTAACAGGATGCCACCTGGGTTCGATTTTCTTGCTTATTTTTAACGGGTATTTATAAGTCATCATCGCGGAGAGGGTTGCGACAAAAAAAACATCGGAAGTCATCTCTCGTCGCTTAGCACGTATCGTAACGCGGCAATTGACGTGAGATAAAGGAAGAGAGAAAAAAGAGACAAACGAACTGGTCGAGAAGAAAAAAAAGAGAGAAGTATCTAAGGGTACAATGACTTACTTGGATATTTTATCTTGTCGAGCGACAATAGCCTGGGGTGTTACGTTTTCCTTAAGCTGCACTGCCAATCCGCAACGGATAGTTTCGACAACAGCGGCGGTGCCGCTCTCCTCTCTGAGTTCAGGATCGCGAAGATACCTATGAGAGTCTCTCATATCCTCAGGACTTACTTCGTCCCTTAGAAGGGATCGTTTCATGACCAGCACACCAGGTGACTGCACGCCACCGATGAACTTGTGACCGGCAAATATCATCGCGTCTTTGTGCACGGCAGTTTCTCCCACTCCAGGTAAATGAGGGTTCATGTCCATCTGAACGTACGGTGCTGAAGGCAGAGGAAATATTCCGTTATAGTCTCGACTGAGAAGACTCGCGGACTTGTAGACTGGTACCCCGGATCAGATACTCAGATACTCTATACACCATACTCCACATAGTAAGGATGGCTCCCAACTTACCGGCAGACGTGTAATCCCAAATACTGAGAGCACCGTGCTGATGGAGTAAAAGCGTCGTGGCGACGTCGTCTGCTAGTACGCCGGTTATACAGCTCGCGGCATTGAAGCATCCTACTAATTGAGAACCCCCAGTGGCACGTTCCTTGGCGAGTCTTCTCTCAAGATCATTCAGGTCGAGGAAACCCTCGCGGGTCTCGGCAATACGTACGATCTGTAGAACAGAATAGAAGGCGTGAGTATATAAATGATAGAATGGCTCGGAGATAAAATGAGAATAATAAAGATAATAAAAGGGCGTGGGCGATGTTACTCACCTTGACACCATGTTCGCGCCATGGTCGTAGATTGACATGATGCTCGAAGGGACCGACGAAGACAACGGTCGGTCTTGAGAGATCTAAATGACGTAAAAGGGCACGTAGGGCACCAGCAGTACCGTGTCCAGTGAACAGGACAGCATCTTGTTCACCAGCCCCAACAGCGTGTCTCACTATGTCTCTGGCCTCGTGTCTAAAATAGAGCATAAGCATATCAGTATAGATATCAGGGGGTCGTCGAGTGGTTGTACGAGCGAGTAACTAGCTTTTGCCAAGAGTAGACACTATTCAGAAGGGGTAGTAATCTCTTTGTCCCTAGAGGACTGGCTGCGAGAGTAGGTGGTGTGTCGCGTGGATATTGATCTGGGATAGCGGGAGCCCAGCCTTCGTACCACCTACACCCTCGCGCGCAACCTCTCCTTGCGCCAACCCCAATGCTGTTGTCCTACATAACGCCCTACAGTAAACAAGCTATGCGTGCTTCTGGACACGTTGCCATTCGGTTGCCTTGTAGTACTAGCTGGACAGTGAGTTTTCTACCGTGTATAAAATCTACCCTTAACTATATTTAATTTTGAATTTCAATTCTCTTATTGGTGCTTGTTATATATATCTATATTCCGATGCTTGGCTGTTCCCACAGATGGGGTTGTTCTTAACGACTATTGATTCCCAGGATTATACCACCTCCATTCCTGTATATCTTTCTTCGGCTTATTCTATCGCTAGTCGTACCTGAAGAGGGATGATTGCAGACTGCATATTGAAGTGGAGGCTCGTGTGTCCCCCAGGCAAGGGAGAACTTCCCTCGTGATGTATTCCTCGAGGAATTGCAAAGACCTTCCGGACGCCGTGTAATCGCAGTAGACCACTGAAACATAGAGAAGCGTGCGTGTTATCATAAAAGCGAACTTTTAGATCTGTTTTGTACACTCGTGGCTGACTAGTATCTATTGAGTAAACATGTCGGCGTTGAGATATCGAGCATTTTAGGCTGTTATTTTGAAGCTATCGGTCAATGCCATTCGTTGTATATCACAAGTATATCGGATAAGTACAAGAGTGAGTATCCGCCCGCCTTCTAAGAGAGCACGGCAAGAGACACACACAATTCTCTTTATGCTGAATTCCCGTTAGAAAGATCCCAATAGAGAGGATCGGTGATTGCGTCAGTCTTATTGCAATTTACACACACTTGCGTCACGAATGGCAAGAAATATTGGCCGGGTATCGGATCCGACAGAGACGAGAGTGGATAGAAAGGGAAAAAAAATGGCAGTACGGAGGGAAGTAAAGAGCGGAAGGGAACTAGCAAGAATCAGATGCGTAAACCGCAAGTTTATTCCCAACCGTCAATTCATCCAGCTATATTGAAACAATTGAGCTCGAACGACTAAGCAATAATAATTTTCACTCGTTCCGCGGGTTTAAATTATTTAAACCTTCAAGAGAATTTTCAAGTTGCATCAGCTGCCGAGGTTTACACTTGCTAATTGCTCTATACGCAATCAGAAATTTTATTCCGTATCTCGAGTATCCCGTTTCTCTTTGCATTTTTTTCCATCTTGTTCCTTTTTTTTTCTCCTCGCCATATACAACAACACGATAGATCCTTTTTTTTCCTTTCTTTCCATCGGCATTTCTAAAACGATCCAGATCAATTCCGAGCGATCATGGCGGTCGATCGTGGTTTATAAGGAAACGGCGGAGGCGAGCGATTGGAAGGTAATTGTGTCAGCCGGTTCGATTCGAGGCGAGGCAAGTCGAGTGGACTCGAGTCAAACGCGGAATGGACTTCGCTCCGTGCAATTATCGAAAGCTACGAGTGACTCGCGAATTCGTTCAAGTATAATAGAATCCGCCAGTCGTTTACGTAATCCGGGACAAAAAAGTCTTTTCGGAAAAGTTTAAATAGTCAATGGTATAATTATAAGAGGATATTTAAACTCGAACCTCGTCATCGTCATCCCTCCTTTAGACAGTACCGAAGCGAGGGTTAAAAATCTCTAGAACGTTCTTGCACCTCGACAAAGAGAATTTCATACCTGCTTGGTTATTCGATCTCGAAAGCCCAAGAGTGTATGCATAGCTAAGAGCAGAACCATAGTAACGAGAGGAACGAACGTTCCCTAGCGAACCCAATGGCCTTGCGCAGTGGCAGCCATCGAAGAGTAAAGAAAGAAGGAGCGTAAACGTAGCATAGCTAAGAGGAGTACGAAGGAGAGAGAAGAGTGAGGTAGTAGCCAGTGCCAAAGGCATACACGAGAGAGCATCGGAACACGCAGAACAGGAGAGCACGAGGACACGCGATCATACGAGGATGCTGGTTGTGCCCAAGTAAAAACGTCATTTGGTCGAGTCATCCGTTAGGTCTCCCTTTACGAGAAAAGAAAAAGTACCGACTGCATGTATAGGATGCACTTCTCGTATAGGTGAAGAAGCATACGCTTCCTTGAAGTGTCGCGGTACGAGACATAAAGTCCACTCTAAAAGATCAAGACTGTCCCAATCTAACTCACTCGTTAACCCAATTGCGATCAATTACCGGTTCCGAGGAATATCGCAGTGCCAATCAAGGGAATGGAAAAAAAAAGTTAAGAAATGAACTGGCTGTCGGTTATCGAGTAGGGATCTTGGAAGGTCATTGATTAATCGTGAGGTTTCCAGGAGGCAGCTTTACCAGGATAAAACATCTAGATCGGTTCTAAACTCCCAGAAAGCGACGGTTATTCTCACTGGTTTACGTAGTTTGAAATGCAGTGTAGATTATATTCGTATAGTTATCGGGATTGACACGATACAGAGGCGTCCAAGGAAAGCTCCCACGGAACACGCCACTTCCTGCGCTGTGCTATTCCTAGAGCTTGCGAGGGTCCCCTCTTCCGTTACACCCTCTCGTCCAACTCTTTGCTCACCCAGGTGCGTCTCTATCGGGACTGTTTCTGGGCGTCGCAACGACGCTGTACCGACTAACCGTCTTTCATATCTCTCCCCCGCGTGTCCCAGATTTATATTCGCTTTTGTATTCGATTCATCTTGCTTGGAGGAGATCGATTCCAGTCCGAGTGAATCGCACAGTAGGAGGGCCCAAGGTAGGTACGCAATAATGCCTCACAGGTGTTCCTTGCGAAATGCTCAGACTCGAGTCGACTGGAAACTGGCCACGACACAGCCGGCGAAATTATACATGAGCATTAAAAGAGCCAGACAAATTGTTAGCGGCCGGTGCTACAGCGCGGAGAGTTTCTACCTTGGCTCACAATTAGTCTCTTACGTTCAACCGCATGCGGAACGACTAAGATCATTGCGCAACGCTAATTAGTACAGTTTCCGCGAGCGATTAATGAATCAAAGACTACGCCTCTGCGAGCTATTGAAATGTGATTAATGGCATGCTCCCTTGAACCTTATCTAATTGATTTTACGAAAATCATTCAATCACGTAATATTCGCGTTATTCCCTCTTAAAGTGCCATATCGGCTTGTTCATTTAGGTGAAGCTTTTGCAAAAGCTTTCACAGATCGCTAGGCTTCGATCAGTTTAGAGAATAGCAGAGAGTTTAACGCTTAACCCAGATTTCGAAGGTAGCCGGGCTTCACGCGAATCGCCAATCGACCTCGAACTCCGCCATACTGTCTAGTACTCGTTAAAAGGACTGCCTTAGGTATACCTCAAGAAAGAGAATCAGACAGCGTGAGGAGCACGTGCTCATTGAAGAAGATAGCGAAAGAGATATGGATATAATAGTCTCTAAAGATAATACCTGCGTATGATATTAATTCGTATATGTCATATGATAATTTTCATTATAGATACAGAGTAAGGTTGGCACGTACGATTCGCTTACGATTCTACGAATTAATAGATCAGCTCTGAATAGATCCTTAGCGATCTGAACAGATCAGGGTCGTCCAGTCTTGACACGTTCAGAAAGACCGTGGAGCTCCTTCACTATATACATACATACATATATAGAAGGGAGAACGTGCGATAAAAGTGCATTCAAATGCGATAACGCGCTGCATTGAAAGTCACGTTAAAGGAGCAATCAATCGCGGAGTCTCGTCAGAGAGAAAACTTTCAGCTTACATATTGCACACTAGGTATTACGCAATTTTACTTTTCTCCCGGAAGAAATCGCAGTCCAGTACCATATTTGAGAATAAACAGTAAAGCCATAAACTTCTTGGAATCCAGTATCTATAAATAACACTGTATTTTCCTTATATTACCTCAGTAAATTTGTGACAGACTTGCAATCTATGTATGATATTCAATGATAATGGTTGCTGCGATATCATCATGAGATAAGTCAACCGAAAGCTGTCTTCGGGACAAGGGCGGTCCTTGACTGCTTGACGCATAGATGATTGAGCCCAGAATTAAACTAAGGTCGAAAAAACAAAAACAACTCGATCCAAACGAAAAGCCGATGTTGCGTGAGTAAATTTGTTAATCCAAGAGATACACTGAGATATTTATACCAGTGGATAATGCCGGGAGAGAAAGAGAAATAAAGAGAGAGAGAGAAACGACGATAACAGAGAAACGACGATAACAGAGAGACGACGATAACATAGAAACTCCCAAGAGCGAAATATATAATAATGATGTATCCACCCACGCTCTCTCAGCCCTGCCCTTCGCCAATGAGCTTCTATTCTCGGTAACTACAATATTTTCGCGAAGCCCCAACAGTCTGTGCTGTTCGTTTATAAATCCAAAAATAGAATTCACTCTTGTGTATCTCACGATTTTCTATGTGCTATGTATATATCATATGCCGGAACTCTCACTAGACGATCGTGTTAACACGCTAATAGTCATCATCGAACGCGAATCAGTCAGAGATCTATTGATATAACGGATCCACGTGTTGTTTGTTTCCACGATTTCAAGGAACGGCTCCCGGAATCGGTAATTTTCCATGTATACTCCACAACTCGATGTAGACAACAGAAAATGGCATCTTATCGAAGAAAATCAAAATTCTAATCCAGCCGTAGTCACGTGCGCTCTCGTTCAAGGCTTCGTATCAGCGCGCAGATATCGGTTACGAGACAAACAACGTCTTATCAGTCCGACACTCCGGGGTAAATAAAGTGGTTGTCGTCACTTTTTTTTCGAGACTGCATCGTCTTCGTTTTTTCTTTTTTTTTCGTTTCCAAACAAATGGACAATAAATCCATTGAAAACTTTCCAGCATCTTCCGTGTATCACGGGTATACGGTGTGTTAAAACGCGAACCTAGTATCCTACAGTAGAATACGTAGTGTCTAATTTCATGAGCGTGATATTCCCCGTCACGATGTGATGCTCGAAGCTTCCTGATTACGAAAAGCTTGAAAAGCTCGATAGGGGTACCTCTCTTTCGTAAGGGAGGTTAGTAGTTAGTACAGTAGAGCGATCGAACCTGCGACCTAGTTACGAGTTCACTAGCCCGCCATGGGCTATTCCTCGCTGTTCAGCCAATCCAGCCCCTCGTCGTTTACGCCATTTCACATGCGCCATTTCAATACGGCAATAAGGTATTCATTCTTTCGAAGCAGCAGACGCTGCACGTGGCATATGACTACAGTAGAAACTAATGTATATAAGCGATCTAGGCATTTTACGATCGTTACCAAGAATCTAACGTGTTTTTACACGAGAAGAATGTGCATAGCGTAAGGACTATGAGTTTCGAGAACGTGACTTAATATATAAACATTATAGAATCATACGACCAGTTCCAAGAAATCTTTTGGATCTTCGAGTTAAGTTCAGAATTAAACAATACGGATAAACCATGAAAAAGTACGCATACGAGTATTAGAAATTTGCCAGGGTCCTGGAAGAGCGAGTGTACCTCAGCGACGACGTCCCTAAGGTTTGGAGCAAAGCCAAAACCGATAATTCGAGCTTCGTGAATACGTCCACGTAGACCGTGGCGTTACGTTTTTCCTAGTTCCATCTAGTAACTTCGATAGGATCTATTATATCTAGTCTGTCTTATCTGAATCCAAAATTACAGAATGCATCTATAAAGAAATCAATAGTGAACCGTGTACAAGAGAACTGGACGCGATGGCATAGCGTTAGCTGAAACAGAAACTCAACGACCTCTCTATCAGTCTCGAAACGAGGTGCCTCTATATTTGGAACAGCCTGTATGTAGGAGAGCGTATATATCCTGTATATAGTGCTGACCCAAATACGAGGGAGAAGAACACAACTGGTGTCGGGTCAGTTCCATGAAATACCCAAGCTAAAATAGTTCCCTTTGTTCGAGCGTTCACGTATTTTCAGGGTGTAGTGTTTCCCTACAGTAAAGTCACGTAAATCCCCGTTAACCATAAATACCCATAACCGATACTATCGGCTAATTCACGTAAGCCAGAATTTTAAAATAGCTTAAGAAAAATAGATACAGCTCAAGTTAATCGTGTGCATCGAGACGCCCGGATGACATTAGCGTGTGTCAAGTTAGCACGTGGCTCGGTCCCTTGGCAGCCAGTTACGTAAGCAGCCGGTGCCCACTGGGGCAACGGGGGACAATGTCAAGGCTGAAAACTGCACTGGCGTAATGCTATGCCGGTTTGCAGCCGGACGCGCGCATACGCACTTCCATAGAGGCATTCATATACGTGCTATATACTTGAGACAGGGCGATCCGAGAAAGAGAGAAAACGCGAGTGACTATACTAATGCGTGGGATAAATACGCAAGTGACGACAGAGGCATTATTTATCCGCGATAAGACTAATTCGCGCGTCCTTCCTCAATGGAAACGACCAAAATAACGACTGATATAATAGATGACTCGAGTATTTAATTGTTAAGAACACCGTGGCACTGTCTTCTACCGACAATTAGAGTAATTAGATTATTTTTGCTCCGACTCGAAGCTTCATACGTTGTTATTATTATTGACTCTCGAGGAGCGGACGATTAGATAAGGAGAATGTAGCTTTATTATGGTGCCACGATGTCTACAGCCTTCAACCTCTTCGAGAATCGAGGTATTATCGTGGCCTCCTACTCTCGTCATTTGCAACGATAAGTCTTTATCCGTTTCGGAGAAAGAAAGAAAGGAGAAAGAAAAGCAGGGAGAGATGAGTTCTTTTAACATTTTTTTTTTCGCATTCCTTTTATCGACACTCTTCGAGTGCGTCAATCTCATTGTGAAAGGGGTATTAAGATTGCCGGGAATCTCGAGCGAGAGAACTTTCGCTTTATTCCTCGTTCTCTTTTCAGAAAAGAGAAGGAGATATTTTGTATTGCCGTTGTATCTGCAATGGACGCAACGGTCGCTTACGTGTTCCCATTTGGAGTATTATCGCATTGATTACTCGTTACGCACGCCTGCATGATCCGCTCGTGACCGTCCCGAGGTAGCGATAAGGCTTTGAAGAAAAAAAAAGAAAAGATTGCTGACATCATAAACTGTACGAACAGACGGTCCTGTATGATTCTGTCGCACAGCGCCATCTTAGAATTTCCAGGAATCGACAAAGAGGATTTTCAAAGTAAACACGAGGACTGAGAATCTTGGTAGCGGTTCAAAGGTGAATCTCTTTTGGCTACAAGTTGACCAATGTTACGTGATGATGATATGCTGTTGACTTTATAACCAAATCTCCTCCCCTCCTCTAGCTTGTTGTTATTATCATTGTTACTCTGTCAAAGCGTCATACGCACATTCAAGGAGATGCCGAGTGGGCGCAGTAACTGACAAAAAAGGAACGGGAACCAAAATGGCTCTTCTTAAAATAACACGATCCACCAGCGACAACGAGGACCAGCAAGACCAGCAAACAGGGGAGACTCCGTGCTCCGCAGTCGTGCCGTCCGCAGCGCAATAAGTGACGACTAATAAAAGATAAGGAATGTACAAGCGTTCAAAAACGACGTCTCGATAGATATTGCAAAATCATTTGAGATTATCGAAGATCGGAAAATGCAGAGATAATCGAGATAACGTAAGATCGTAGAGTTGGAGTCGGAGCGATGAGAATTACGTAAATACTAGTAAATGAAAGTGAAGGAATTCGATAGAGGCTACAGAGAGATGGTTCGATGGCGTTCATTACGCCGAAGAGAAAGTTCTACTTGAAATGGAAGAATTGGCTAGCAATAAGTAATCTGTCACGCCTCTATGGACTCTAGTGTATAGAAATTACAATACGCAATGCACGATTCACGCTATGTCTGCATGTCGTACGATCGTCCAGTCGCGATGGAAATTTTCCTATTTGCATCCAGAGTCGCGCCCTGGCTCGTACCCAGCCGTGGAAACGTACTGTAACTGCATTATGCTCGCGTGGTTACTGCGTTTAATGTGCACTCGACTATCCGCGAGAAGTCGCAAAAGATTTTCAACGTACATAGAAACGTCATGCAGCTCACTTCGCGCGATACACTAGCTACGATAATTTTGGTATCCGATGTCGAGCATCGGCCGATATCCCGCTCCACTTGGCAGTGTTCGCGCATAAATTACACGTAGTTTGGGAAAGCCTGTGTAAAAGCAGGATGTTTAGGATATCCGAGGTGGTAAACAGCTAGTAAATAACAGCAGGAAATTTCGGAACGTTTGGCAAAAATGCAGGAAGCATAAGCGCGTGGCGTTGTATTCGCGACTATAAATTATGCGACTGTTATATCGCTTGGGAAAAAAAATATGCGCAACTCTAATGTCTCGCGTAGCGCGTATTAAATTTCACCGAGTTACCATATTTTTTTTCCACAGTTCGCACGGTTCTTAACGCGAATCTGGATGACCTTGGGTTCTTCTTCTGCACTGCGCACTTCCGATTTCCGTTCCTTTCTAGTGGAGTCCTCGGGCGTGGCCTTGCTACTTCGTACACGAGTCCTGCACCATGGTCGGAGTCAGGTAACGCTCGATTAGAAAGAAGGAAATAATCGCAAAAAATATCATGCAGAAAGGAACCCTAAGACGTTTACTCAGCACTAAACATAAAAATCTACTCAAACCCTGACCAGGAGATAAAAGCGTAATCTGGTATCATGTATCTAGGCGCTTATACGACCCATGAGAACGTTGAGCACCGCGGGAATCGTCGTAATCGTAAAATACTTTTGGCGGACTTTCAAAATCGCGCGTTCGCCATATCCTAAAGCAATACCCTATTGAGAATCGCGATTATACGATAGTCAAGTCTTGTAGAGAGTGGATTTCGCGTTCTCGCACGTTCGCCAGGTTAGGCCGGTACGTGCGTGTATATACACACATTGTGAGAACGCCACAACGTGTGGCGTAATGGCTAACGGATAAGAGGCGACGCCGGGTCTGGCCGAGTAGAGTCAGCCGGACTGGCGAGAACCAATGAGAGTTCACCTTGCGACTAACACGACGTCAAAGCTTACGCGTTCCCTGTAGGTGTTTGTTCGCATTGATATTCGTGTGCCAGTCGGTGATTGTACGACGGTGACGAGTCCGCACCAAGATAGCGAGATACAAGAATTGCGATAGGAGATACGAGAGCGTGCGAAGACGATGAGAAGCGTGTATACTGCGTCACGAGGCCAAGTCTCTTTTTACGATCCTTAAGAAGTGACATTTCTTAGCATTCATTGTCGAGTCTCGTGAGAGTAGGCAGCAGTCTCGTGAACCGGCCGGTATAAAAAGTCAGGGTAAACGAGAGCGTGGCAGGAACCGAAATTTTGCAAGAGTAACAAGCGTTAACGACGGAAATGATAAAAGCCATTTGTAACAGTAAGCACATGGTGTATCGTCACGTGCAGAGAAAAGACCGTACGCGACGTTTCAGTCATCGAGACAATTGGATGATTACTTTGGCGTTTAGTATTCAGCGGTTCTCTCGGTATCCAGGTCGATGCACCGCAGTCATTCAATGACTCCCATTGCTGCAACTGGGAGCCACGGGATCTAAGGCACGACGGTGCGCATCCGCCGATGCAGGAAATGCTCGATAGTCTAGAGAGTCGCAGAGTCCGCTGGGGTCGTTATGTCGCCGCTCTTGGAACTCACCATTACGTAGCACATAGCGAGCAGTACGAGGCACTCGTTTGCTTATAGGGTTTAGCTTACTATGGCGAAGAATGAAACGTCGTTAAGGGACAAGAATGGCGGTATGGAATTGCTGTGACGGGAGAGGCAGGTTTTATCTAACTTTGTCGTGCCACGGGAAACCGTTCCAATCGAATCAAATCGATCGGATGTTCACACGACCGTGAACTTATTCGCACGGGCAAGTCATTGCGATTAACCGAATGTAACTACTCGCGCAAGGCCATACCTTGCAGATCTTTTATTCTGATTGGGCTTTTTTTTTAACTCGCTATGTGTGTCAAGTGACTGCTCGTCCCTGTACCGGTCATCCTTGAACGACACGCTGAGCGTAAAGTCAGGAAACACTTTCAGAAAGATACGAATCCTTCCACAATTTTTCTTTTTTTTTTTTTCTTAATGACTTATATTTTTGCAACAGTTTTCTGGTTACTATTTAACGGAGAACCCCGTAGAATCCTTGCTGGCTTGAATTGCGGCTAAGGTCACCGAGTACGGGCTAACCTGTCATTTGGATTCTTGGACTTCCTACTTCTGGTTGGGGAGGGGACTGGTATCACGCTCGAATAACGAAAGTAAACTCGAGGGCTTCCATGTCGTAACTCTTCCCCTAGGATGTATTCATGGGGAAACGGAAGATAACGATCTTCACCCGGCCTCTTTAGCATCTCGTGCAATAATATCTATACCGGTTATATCCACTGTTCCGTTGACCTCATCCTCGTTTCTTTACTTATTGCCAGACGCGGTCTTTATTATGCTTGTGGATCGATATTAACTATAGAGACTGGCTCTGGAGGTTTATTAAAATTTAACGGGCTATTACGCAAGCCGCTTAATTCGGCGCGAGTCGTCAGCACGCGACGCAGTACAATCAACCGTATTTTTCTATCGGATCAACAATGATGTCATAATGAAAATTGGTCTTTCAAAAGCAAAGTAATTCGTACCGATACGTCTTCGCGACACAGTAGACTCTTTCGTGCCTGTCGACAATAAAGAGAATAATACGTATTGGCCTGTAAAGAGCGTGTATTATTTCTTTCAAGAGTTTCTATATCGACTCGATATATTTTTGAGGCTTCGCCGTGGGCGATACTCGCTCGCCCCCGTATAATAAGATATACGTTTGAAGCCCAGGAAGACGACTAAAGTAAAAGCAAGAAATTGCTGTGGGTCTTCGTGTATTTTTTATCAGCCCTGTTCGCGTGTATCGGCCCGAGAGTGAACGACGCGTGCCAATCGACATCCCTGCAATTATATTTACAAATTCGAGCGAGCCGGGCCAGGAGCGTTGCGAAACGGGGTCGATTCGGGTGCCAGTGACGTATCTAAGAGCGGCTTACGGGGGATTAGTTTTGCGAGGTCTGCCAAAAGGCACTGAAGTAACGAAAGACAAATAGGGATGACGGATCCGAAAAGAGAAACGCGAATCATGAATTTGATTCTCAAGCGTCAAAGCGGCAGCAGTCATCATTGTCGTTCAATAAAATATTCGATCTCCTCTGTTCTACATCTAGTCAAATTAGAATATTATTTTCAGCCACTGACTGATACTCTGGGCGAGTCGAGTATATTGCTACCTGTCGATCTAGTCTTTCTGGCTACAGAGGAGACTTCGTTATATTTTTGAAGGTCGCGCGAGTGAAGGTGCCAAAAGTTATCCTTACCCAGATTTCGTGTTGATCCCAATAACGTTTGCATTGCCGTCACGGATTACCGAATTCGCAGCCTCCACCAGAATGACGTAGACTTTGCCAAAGTAATTAATAAGGATATCGATCCGCATCAACTATCTTTAGATATAGTATAATATTCGTTAAAAATAGTTGGCGTTCAACGGTTAATTGATCAAAGCCTTCAGGAAGAGGACGCGCCCGGTAACGATTACTCTCCGGTTATCTTGTCTCGATCGACGAGCGATTTCCGTACACGCGATTATCCGTGTTGCTCGACAGCACCGGAGTAGAAAGTGAGCGCGTCGCCTCATGGAAACGAAAGGGAAGTCCGCCATAGTTCCCATACTCCGAAGGGAGGTAAAATAGATTTACATTACAAAGAGGTAAAACATATAAGACCTAGACAGTGCTCGGTGTGTTAACCAATGGAAAGGAAAACTTTACCACGCTCGACTTCCTTCTCTCCGCGTTGCGGTTTACTGAAGCTGCGTGAGACTTCAGCGAAACTTACAGCACATAGGAATCGCGACAGTGATAACCCTCTAACCTAGTTAATTAAATATTCGCAATGCGACTGTATCGCTGGATAATAAACTACAGCACCGCTTGCAGTGCCATGTATTATTTTCTGCAAAACATACTCGCGTTATGAATTGCGATTGCGCAAAGTCTAAACCCACGCGACTTTTACTACTTGCTGATCGCGGGGTCGCGGAATTCGCTGAAGCGTAAACGTTCCATGGTTTCGCAGAATTTTCGCGAAAAACTTTCCCGGAATTTCTTTCTTTTCGTCCCGAGTTCAACGACCTGCTCTTGACTCTTGCCTTGTCTAGACATTATTTTAGGGCGATCAATTGTATAACGAAAGGTCTCCTTTTACCCTGGTGAATGGCAAACTTGACTAGGGCCATAATACAGAAAGCAGCCTGCCGACAGCCGACACTCGACACACGCCACGAGTTGGTTGGCAAAGTGCCAGGACATTGTTCTTTAGCTAGGTTACCCTGGCTATACTCCTACCGCCGAGAATTGAGCCTGATCGAAGGTGTAACGCCACTGCGAGTTCTATCAGACACAGAGAAAGGAAGAGCCAACTGTCATAGAAAAATGCTTGATATTCCTTTTATACGGTCGCAGCAGCCATTCTCGGTCCAGCAAGATAATCTACCCGGAGGGCATGTATTACGGGACCGCGAGTTACGTTGCCATACTGTTTCGCGTCCTTAGAGAGACACTGGTAAACGTAGTGCGTTATACGCTCAACGTGTGAGACCTCTACTTAAGGCATGCGTGTACGCACACGGTGCGCAAGTCCCGATGCGTCAGAACGGCCAGAGTGATTAATGTGTTTGTCAGTTTTCGCGAGCGAGAAACTAACCCACGAGGTTGAAGACCTTTCGACTCACATATATATATGTATACAATATATATATATTGCCCAGAACTAGTAAAAGAGCATCGTTTTCAGAATCGAAACTAAGAGGAGCCAAAAAATGTAGGGAATAAAAGAGAAATTTCAGCAAGAATCGCAAGTCCCAACAGATGCGTCTCCTCGTCTGTTTACCAATGCCTGGATAATTCCTACATGGAGATGCCCTTTGGATTCTCTTAGTTTGACCTTCCATAAGTCTTTAACTCTCCGTCCCTTCGCTCTTTCGCGTCTCAACTCTCTCGTACTCTCTAGCGAGGATTTCTGACAATGAGCAGCGTTTCTTGCTGAGCGTAACGAGCGTAACGAGCGTATCGCGCCCACGTAAAACATAAGAGCGTAGTACGCGAATAGCGTGCAGCGAGTAACGCCTTTCATTGAGTGTCGGCGGTTATCCGTATATACATGAGGGTTCACCCGAGACTTTTTTTTCTTATTAAAATGGCATCTCTATTCTCGGTATAACGTAGCGTGGGTACGGGAGTAGGGGTATTATAGTATTAGAAGTGCGAGAGGAAACTTGGCTCGTGTCAAGATGTATCGTCCTAAATAACGATGGGCCACGTGCAAAAATAGCAATGGCTACTCGGGTCCATTCGCGATACTCGCTCGTTGGCGATTCCGAGAAGACGTTGACGATCGATGCCGAGATGATGATTCGAGAAGACCGAGAGACCGAGTGCCGCCTGTCTTGATGATGGTTCTTCTCGCTTGTCGTTTCTCGGAAGGCCACGTCGTCTTCTACGCGGAGTTGTGTTCGTTTCACGCGATGAGCGGAATGAGAGGAGGGAGGGAGGAAGGGAGAGAAGAGACAGACAGTGTACAACCAACGTAATGAGTGGAATGGATTGGATATGGGATGCTGGGAAAAATTACAACGGAATCGTGCATAACCGTGAAAGATATTATGATTCTTGACTAACCCTCATTCTTTTGTGTCCTCACTCGTGGAAACGTTCATATGATTTCAGGGCTTCAGGCAGTTCGCCAGGAATGTGCTTGGCTGGTCGAAAGTCGTGCAACGTACGAAGGCCACATAGCGGCTGTTGTGCGTGCTGCTGCCGTGTTTTTGCTCGTTTACGGTCTACGATTAGTGTTACGGTTATCGATGATAATCAATGATGCTCTTCGATGAAAATTAGCGAAAGAAAGCACGGAAAGGGGGTTACGATGTAATACGCACGAATTATTAATGTACCGCAGTGTAGCATTGAGAAAAATACAAAGGAGTATATTCAGGGTGAAAGATTGAGCATCTCGGTGAGAACAAAGAACCGGTCCTGATGCGGACGAGCCAAAGGGAAAAAGTTGAGCGAGAAACCAAGTGACTAAAGGAATGACATCATCGTAATATCCCCTTGGAATCGTCCACCTATATCCATACAGACAGGAGTACGTGTCTGTGTGGCAAAACGTGCTATCTTTTGAAACAGCCAGGAGCGTTTAGTCGATACGCAAAAGTGGCTACGTATATTCGCACGGCCATTGCGATTTCATAGTTGGTCGTACGCTACCTACAGTCTTGTACTAACGATATTGCGAGTCATTAAAGTTTTTCCTTATATGGGACAGAGATATGCGTTACGCAGCAGTGTGAATTACGATATTTCAATATCCGATCCTTTACCCGTTTACAAGACCACGAGGAAGGTGTGCAGGACTTGTAGGTTCGTACGAAGGACTCTTCGTTGTCCTTCTGTGAAACAATGGCTGTCCAGTTCCTCTCGAAACGGAGAGCCAGAGAATGAGAGAGAAGGAGACGAAGGGAACGGGAGAGCGAGAACGAATGAGCAAGGTCTAATGATATACGGGTGAACGAGCAGGCGTTCGAATGCGTACAATAATTGCTGGGCTAGTCGCGTTGGGGAACGTGCTAGTGGCGGATCAAGAGTGACAGACAGTTTTGGGTCATGGTCGGTGTATCGTGCAAATATTTTCGCAAGTGACCATAGCGACGTTAACTCTTCTTGTGTTCCCTGTATTCCCCATTTGCAGCTGGGGTCGAACGAAACGAGACGATGACACGCGGTTCTCGGGTCGCGCACGTTGACGTCTTGCGTACCGACGTACAGAGGAACGGACGGAACGAAGGGGGATGATGGAAATAGAAAGAGAAATTGGGACAAGGCGCTCCTAAATTCGCAGAAAGATTCGTCGAGGCCGTAAGGTCGATGGGTGGAGGCTGCTCTACATTTTTATCCGACTCTGGCGACTCTTTCGTCCCGTCATGCTCATCGGAGAAGAAGAAAAAAGGGGTCGTACGAGTCTTCTCGTCTTCTAACGAATATAGAATCGCAAACTGTGTTAACCATGTGTTGTTCTGCTGTTATACTTCTGCGGTAGTACTAATAGAGGCTACGCCGAAGCGTATCGAGTTCCAAATAGGCTTCGCGGTTTAACGTTAGATTCCTATCCATGGGACTGGTAGTTAAAATTGTATTGCAAACAGTCAGTCAGTCAGTCAGTTAGGCAAGCAACTAAGCAACGAGGCAGGCAGTTAGTCAGTCAGTCAGGCAAACAGTCAGGCATAGAGGTGCCAGAATGTCTGGCATAAAAGCGACGACTCACAACGCTCGAGGTTTCGAAAGCGATAGCGATTTGTGTTCTAGTCTTTCATGAGAACTCGGTGTAAATACGTCTCGATGATTAAAGTCGCGCACAACAAAAGTGAGGGAGGGGCGATACGGAATCTCCATATGGCTGAGTATCGCGGTAGGATAGAGATGCTAGATGGAAATTTCACGCATTCGGTAGATGATCATGATGATAATGATGTTGTTGATGATGATGATGATGATGATGATGATGATGATGAGTAGAAGTAATAACAAAAGCATGAAGAAGGAGACATGGTAGAGACAAGCAAAACACGCGACTAGTACAATTCACGCGTAGACTCGGCTCGGTTCCGAGGATTTGCACAAATTTACATAGAAACTCGACGTCCGCTCGTGGAATAGAGGGAACACGAACCGTGCGCTCGATATGCCCACGAGATTTAAATGTCAGCTCGAGGCGATATGCTAATCGGAAATCGGTGGGCCGGTTCACGGCAGCCAGACGCAAACCTTTTGCACAATCTTCCTTGCGAAAGAATATCGCGAACTCTGCTGGTTATGATTTGGCGTTGGACTTTAATAGGAAAATTTATTTGTTACATACTGCGAGAGTTACGTCAATTATTATTACGTTCCTTTCTTTACTCGTTTCTCATTTCCGGACGTCGCAGTGGAAAAACACTAGACGCTCCCATCCTTTCTGGTTAGGTTATTTCATAATATACAAGATACATACAAGTATCACGTGAAAGAAAGATGAGATTCGGACTCTCAGACCTTACCAAGGTGAATACTGCACTTAACCTATACCGTCCGGCATTCACGATATAATCATTATCACCAGGTACAGTTTTCTTCGGCGAAGAATTTTATTCATACGCGGAGGAACACAATTACCGAGTCAATTCTCGTTCTTTCGTTCCTAGTTTGCGAACGGTGTCACGTAACTTTCTACTTGCGCCGTGCAAAAACGGCTGTGGTCGCCAGCAGGCATCGAGGCGGCCATTCAGGCATTCAGGCAGTGAGTCGAGGTATATCGTATGCTACAGGTAGAATGGTGTATGCTTTCCCAAGAGAATCAAGAGTTCCATCTCCCCCCCCCCCCAATCCTCTCTCTCTCCCCCCTTCAATTTTCGACGTCACCGCTTTACAAATATTTTTGTTTACCTCTCAGCAGGACAACGTCCCGAAGACGTCATGTCAATGCGTTTAACTGTTTTCTGACGTTTTTCAGCTGTGCCGTAACCAGAGTTTCTAGACGTCTTCCTGATACCCGTGCTCATAAGGTTCAAAGGAATCTACTACCAGGTTATGTCGGATTGCCTGGGTTGCCAGCTTATCCTTCCTGTCGCTTGCCGCAGTCTCGTGGAAACGAGATCGTACGACCCGTGCGCGCTCTCACTTTGCTACCGTCGTGACTGCTACGCTGCGAGAGGAAGGAAAGACGAAAGAAGATGGCGAACTCTCGGCTCCTCCACCTTCTTCTATATCTGATACACGACAGATGAGATATACGTTAGAAAATACTACATGACACCGTACGCGAATAGTACTGAGACTGGTACAACGTGATATCCTTGCTGTATTTATCGACGCTAGTTGGCTTCTCACTTCGAAACTAATGGAGATATCGACTTCCGCTTGGCGCCGTACACGCTTTCTAGGGTCATCTTCTGCTGACCTCTCCTGAGCCGTGTGTGCAAACAATGCAAATGAGAGTTGCGACTATACGACAGCCATTATAGGTACATCCATTTAACGTCATAAAATAGTTTTACCACGTTTCGCCGAGTTTCCGTCGTGCGAATCGTGACGTATCAATTACACGAATGTGGGTCACTATCGAAGAATCTTTAGCGAGGTACAAAACTGCAAAGAGATAAAAAACAAGTCATCGATATCCGAAAGAGAAAATGGCGTCTGGTCGCAGCGTACGAGCTAATGGAAAATATCTAAGAGTCTCATTTCTCTCATCTCGTTCACGCATCACGCGAAATGACACGCACGCCTTGAGCGTTACGGTCTGAGCTTGTTCACGGTACTCGCGTGCCTTGAAGAAAAACAAAAGTAACCCGGGAGAGACACCATCGAAAGGCTGACCTAACGCAAGACGTACTTTCCCCGCGATAGCCAAATGGAATTCGTTCGATCGCCCAGCCTATACAACAAAACAATCTGAGGCTTGTTCGGAGATGACATCAGCGACTGAAATCACGCGATGAGAGGTTATGAGAAACCGCGAGAAAGTAACCAGGCTAAAACGTAATCGTATTCGCTTCAAACATGCATTATCATGCACAAACGTGCATATAGTGCACGGCCTGTAGCATCTATCGATCGACATATCGTACCAACAATTGCGCTTAGACCTTGGCTATCTTTTGTATGCGTTCATTCTTATTCTTATCCCACTATATTATATTCAATGGTCTAGGTATACAATTCCAGACAACCTCCAGGAGTGCTTGGAGTAACGAGCACGTAACGTGTACAAGAGTAACCGAGAAAGGTAGAAGGTTTCTTTATAATAACGACAAAGTAAACGATTGGCTGCCAATGTCGGTCAGTCAATAAGACTCTAGGTCGCACGAGACTTCAAGCGTCGTTCTCACGAGGACCGAACAAATGCTCAAGGGTAACGTAACGGTGAGTATATCAAAAAGGTAAGAGGGAGTGGGAAGATTGTTCATTGAAAACGAGCGTAAACAAATAATAAAAATGGTTCAGGTCGAGCGAGCAAAGTTTGTAAATCGATGAAAGGATCATTCATAAAGTGCAACGAGTATTTAATAATGCAAATCGTTAGACCTTCGCCTTACCGAGATCACGCGCTCTATACAGTGTTTACACGGCGACTGTATGCAGCCAACTTCACGACGGAGGAGGAAAGTTTGATAAGTGGTTATGCACATACGAAGAAGGCGGAGTAACTTTTTCAATCCACCTACGTATGTACCTATAACTCCAGCAGCGCGTGCATAGGCGTCGCGGCGGATAGATATTAAATTTCGCATTGCGATGCACGACGTTCCTCGAGGATGGTCGGGTCGCCAGTGCATTGCGACCGTAGAATGCAGATAGGCCGTATGGCCGGTAGAGGCTTCCGCGTGCGTTACATTCTACATTGTAGATTGTAGAGGGAGTACGCAGAGGAGTATAGATTTGCCGCTGGCGATTGCGTAACGAGCTACGTATATACGAGAGACAATTTATTCCGCATTAGAGGAGGGTAGACGATCGACGCGTTCATAGAAACCCGGTAGCGTCACAGAGATACATAGGCCGGCTGTAGAGAACGACGGCTTACGAAATCGCAACGGTGCGATAAAGGTCAGGACACCGGCCCGTGACCTGGACAACGTTACCGCATCGGGATATTTTCCGGTTGCGGAAAAATAGTCGTTACGTAATACGTATATATTGTATGCCTGAATCATATGGTCGCGAGAGAGACAGTGCAGGCTGACGACAGAGACAGATATAACAGTGACAAGTTTCTACGAGGGTCAGGTAATGGAGCGACCGAGAATTTTCGCGCGCAACAACAAGTCATCTATCGCATGCCTCTTACGAATGGCGGCACGCGAGTCAGCCGCACAACGATTTCAATTCTGTGTTCCGAGTGTGAGTCACGTCCACGAATAACCGAGCGACTAGCCTCCGGCCTCTTCGCGCTGGGCTACTCCTTCTTCCTGGCAAGGAGCGTCATCGGGAACTAAGAGAAACTATTATACATATGTTCGCATGATCCAGGTTATTATTACGTTACATATAGTCTCCGTGCCAATCGATCGATTCGATCGATTAACTTTGGAATGCTCTTTGATATCGTTGCCAGAGGACAATGTTTTTTGCCTTTTTTTTATACACAAACATTCATCGACGTATCACCGGGAGAAGACCCGTGGCAAATTACAAACGCGAGTCTCACGTGATACGGACAAACTCTCTAAACGTGGACAGAGGTAAACCATAGGCTGTTCAATTATTTTCTTTCACATTCCAGTTTAGCTTCGAAGAGAGATGCTGAGGAACTTGACGACGGCGCGAGCGTATTTCTAGAACGTACCGGTACGCACAAAACAGACGAGCACGACTTCCGCTTCCGTCGAGTTTCAGTTTCTATGGTTTGGTAACCGTACTACGTGGACGCGTTAGCCAGACGGAACGCTGCCATGCAGAGTGATTCCCGGTAGATATATGTATTTATGTTGTATACAATGCGAGAATCTATTTATTAACACGTCAATATTTGCTAATCTTACATACTGTTCGTTTTCGTACAGTGTTACAGAGATCTAATCATCTGCATACACGTAATGTATACCCGCTTCCCTACCTCTATTCCCCCTCGCGCAACCAAATTCAAATAATCTTCACATGTCACCTGACACCTCACGAATATTCAGACTGTAGGTATGTAGGTACCAGTTATGCTCACAGTGATATCGATAGACGCAGCATCAATAAATAGAATCTCGTGTTGATACAAGTAGCTCATACGTACTTTTTCACTCTCTAATAGACTCGTCCTCGAGTGGCATGAGAACTCTATTAATGCCAAATACGAATCAATGTACCCAACGTCACGATCGATAATCGTCGATCATTATAAGCGCATAGACGTTTAGGCACTTACGATTAGCCGTGTAAGTCGAGGTATATAAATATCGATGGTGACAATTGTAGCATAACAAGGGAACTGTTATCGCGTTTGGCGAAGCCTTATCTAGCCAGGTATGTGCTTCGAAAGATAATCAGCCAATCGAGTATCTTGCGACAGCACTAACGAAAAGCGTCAAGATTATATTTAAAATATTTTCGTCCAACCTTATTAATCGTAAACCCCCATTTTCTTTTTATTCGATTCAACGAACGATTTGCCATGCTTATTATTTTTCAGGTCATACCTATATCGTGGGGTGGCTATTCATTGATAAACGTGCTTCATACATGTACATATGTACATGTATGTAACTAGAATAACGTATGAATAAAATCCAAAAAAACGTTTTGCCTTTCCTGTGAATAGGGCGTGTATCGCAAGTAAAGACCAAAGCGACATACTCCTCGTTCTAGCCATTCCGTGTACACGTGCTTCTAGCCTGGAGGTCACGAACATAGCATACGCCGTGACACATATGTATATCCCACCTATGAGGAACGGCTTGAGGGACGCACATAGACGCTTGCGCTCTCCGTCTCCTCGACTGTGGGAGACACCTACGCGTAAACAAGCCGTGACGTCATCTAGTTATTTACGAGAATGCTAGTGGCCTGTATATCGTATAGCTACACGCCAAAAAGACATTCGTGTCTCACTCGATTATTTTTTCCATACCCTCTAGTACAATGTATTCATCCCTATTGCCATACCAATGCGCTCATCCTACTCCACCCTGATGACCTTTCGCCCGGGACCATTTTAAGAACGACTGCATACGCCTAATGCCTTGTGGGATTTTGATGACGCTCTAAGGATCCCGTGCGATTCCCTTGTAAGTTTCCATGTTACGATCAGGGACGAGCGCGTGACGTCATGCATACCTTAAATTATTGCAACGAACGGAAAGTGTTCCCGCGATGGAACTTTCGATTGGTCGAGTTGTATAGATGCGTGGTATCGATAAGCGGGAATGAGGTATGTATTCTTGGAAAGGCATTATCGAACTGTAACACATAAAGAAACATTTTACCTAAACATTCGCGCGTATATTCTCTCTTCGTATGACAAATATTTAATCGGTTCCGGTGGGCACGTGTTGCCTCGATGCTATTTTGACAGCGTTGGCGTTGCGCTCGGAGAATCGATTGGCACGCGCGCGAGACCTCAAGGAATATTAACGAACTCAGGTCGATTGCCTGTTTACGATCTCCAGCATAACCGATTCGTAATACTCTGTTAGTGTATAGAGCAGCTGTACAATATGTGGTATTCCGAAACTGTTGGGCACCTTCGAAAAGATAATATCGATCGATCTTTATTATTCGATTAATCCGTTTCGCGTTATACGTTCACTCAATTGGCATAGTTCAATGTTTGAAAACTCCTAGTCAAATTCGATAATAATTGTGGCGATTTGATTTTATAGATTTTTTCTTATTTTTTACGGTCCACACTTTCGTTTTACAGATGCACGCAAAACACTTGCGAAACGATCAAGCGAAATTTTTATCGTACGTTTATTTTTGTCTAACTCCACGTGCGCCATGTCGTTGTTCAGACCTTGGTATCCGAAGGGGTTATATTTAATTTGATGCTTTTACGAAAAATATAATTTATAAGGACAAATACGCGCAACTTTTACCTAGACGAGTGATTTTTGCAAATTATTTTATTTCGTTATTGTTGCCTTCACGGAGCTTCGTCATCGAGTAATTATCAAAGAAATTTTTTCTAGCGTCACTTTTAATCTCAAGTTCAAATATCTCAGTGACTTCCTGCGCGATACTCGTCTCTTGCATATAAGACTTCCTTATATGCTAGCACACGGTGTCGGATTCGTAATACGAGTATACGTTTCTAGGTGCACATATGATAATACGATAAGACTGTCGAGAATTCTCGGCACGTTAGGACAAAGTAATGTCTACCTTCTGATAGCAACGCTCAAATATTCAACGACATTTGGTCAAACGTCTAATTAAAATTCGGCGAGTGGACACTGTAGCTATTGCACGTAATACAGGAAAGAGAAAAACAAAAAATATTGACTCACCCTTTCTGCGTCCAAATGGTCCAAAGAAGGTGCCATTTTTACCGATGACGTTGTCATCGATATACTTCAGTAGTTTGCTAGCGTCTTCGCCCTTCTTCGCGGCAATCGACTTGACAGGGCGGGGCGGT
This sequence comes from Pachycephus smyrnensis, assembly GCA_030142225.1. NCBI lineage: Eukaryota > Metazoa > Arthropoda > Insecta > Hymenoptera > Cephidae > Pachycephus > Pachycephus smyrnensis. Next base: position 414,610 of record JARQST010000399.1, on the reverse strand, counting down.
ATCCTTGGCACCCCCAGTACTCCAGCACTTCCGGTGGTTCCAGTACTTCCCGTAGCTGCACCCGACGTCGTTCCCGTGGTACTAGGAACACCAGAGGCGTTAGTACCTGGAGTACTTGAGGTCGACGCAGAGGAGGTCGTACTGGACTCTTCGGCTAGAGAGTTGATCCTCCTCTGCGAACCACTCCAGCTCTTCCCACTCGAAATCTTCACCGAGCAGCTCATCCTCTCATAGTACGCACGAGCGTTTGCCGCTTATGTAAACGAGTAACGTACGGAAAAAAAAACCGACGTAGACGAAAGAAATAAGAATACAAGTACTTGGTTGTTGTTCCCGCGAATTGCCACGCACGCTCCGTTGTTCACTTGTACTTTCTTTACACCCTATTGTCTTTCTATTTTTCTCTTCTCACGTGCTGTAAACACTCAATTTTATTACAGCAGTATACGTGTAATCTTTGCTCGCGGTTTCTATTATTATCGGTATGATAAAGGATGCCTTTCTTTTTGTTTTGATAATTTCGTAATTAGTCCCTGAATTGGGACTGGAATGACTGTCGTACTTCGCTGGACGCGTTTCCCACTAGGAAATGTTCTGTGTTGTATTTGAAATTATAATGGAGGATTCGCCGTGAAGAAGGCACTTGGCTTCGAACCGGTTGGCGAACAATTGCGAAATCGTCGAGCACAGGGCGAGGTCCTGATGACGCTTTAGTGGTCCAGAGAAGATTGACCGATGTGTCAATAATTAACAAAAAGCTTCTCCGATCTTTATTGATCGATAATTAATGCTCCGATCGATTTATTCATGCAATATACAATTTATGTATTGTAAAGAGTACAGTCAATGTCTATTATTTTTTCTTGTTTCTTTTTTACTCACTTCACTCACTTCCTTCGCACACCGTTTATCATTTGTCGCTGTTTCACGCGTCCCCCTAATTAATATACGTTAATTTACGACGCGTCGCGTGTAATTAAATGATCGAGGGAAATGAATTTTTTATCATAAAAATTTGCATTTCTTACTTTATCTCTCTCTCTTCCCTCGTTTTATACCGACTTCTTAATTGCGAGAATTACACTTTCTTCTATTTCTCCTTCTTACCCTTTCTCTTTGTTTCACACTCTCTCTATATATGCCTGTCCGTTTGTCTCTCCTTTACTTCACCCACACTTCGTTCCCACTGGAGAGCAAACGTACGCAATCTCACTGAGCGCTACGCCGAGACTGACTGTCTAGTAGCAGGCTGGCAGCCTGGTTCGCCAATGACGTCACCGGGCCACGCACGCGCCTCACCATCGGCACGACGCGTCGCGACGCTCTGTGTTTTTGGCCTCTATCTCTATGCTTGCGAGCTTACGAATTTGTTTGTGGTCTTTACAAATTTTACGCTTAAATTACATCAACTCAAATCACGTAAAAATTACCTTGCATCAAATTGAGGCGATTTATTTTCTCCCTTTTTCAACTTTCCCTCTAATGATTGTTTCTTGGAATACTTGTCATTATTGAATATAAGCCAATGCATCGTTACTTTGCCGATGGTTCCAATACTATGGAGTTCAGTGACATTCTGAAATAATCTGACTCTATTCCTATAAGTATACTAGATAGAATATAAACTTCTTTTACCCCAAATCAAACTTACCATGGCAACCGAACCCACCCTAAACTCACAAAGCCTGAATCGACTAACGACTTTCTCGGTTCTCAGCCCTTTCGCTACTTTTACTCGTAACCTCGTCGTGCTCGCATTTAACTAGTGCGTCTCGAATCTTCTTCAAACTGTGGAAAGATGCTCAAGTTCCAGTTGGCTACACCCGAGGACCGTAAGGTCGCAGCCTCCATAAAACGCAGGAGACAAATAGAGGAAGCAAGGAGAGCACGGATCTTCGATCCTCGTTCCAGGCGAATTGGGGTAAGCATTCTTTTTATTGTATGCCCTTCAAGGACTAGGTTTCTTCAATTTAACTGATTTTGCTTTTTCTTGATTGAGATTTGTTTCTTATTTTTACTACTTCTCTCAAGATTTTCATATATTTGTAAAGGAATTATATTCCATGACTGGTAACTCGCTAACGATAGAACCAATAGCGATCCCGAGAAACGTTTGCGTCGCTGTGAAATCGTGAATGCAGGTGGAACGAGTTCGGTTGCACAGCTCGAAATAACAGAGACAAAGTTAACGTTGCGTGACCGTGTGCCATTAGTTCAGCCACGGGCAATTTAGATTCGAGAAAGAAGAACGAGGTGCTGCTCAAATATAAATTGGATGACGCGATTCCGCGATTCTGCAATTTCGCGATTCTCTCGTGAGGATCATCGAAATCACGCAGAAATATGAGTAGTTATGTATCAAGGGACGGCTGATGTAATAAACTTTTCTTGTAGATCGACAAGGACTTCCTGGACAGGCAGATAGAGGAAAAGAAGCAACAGCGTCAACTGGAACATGATAAAGAATGTCAGATGGACGAGGCGTTGATTCGCAGCAGCAAACTCGCACTTCTTTACGAAAAGGAAGAAGAGGAGGTCAATTGAATTTGTAGTAATCACAAATTAGGGTTCTCTTTTTTCCATTAAAGATCACTTCTAAATGTTGGAATCTTTCAGAGAAGAAAAAGAATAAATCAAGAGATAAATACCTTCAGGCAAATTCATCAGCGTCCAGAATGTCGTCGTGATTTCGACCTGAATGACCCCGACGTCCTGAAAAAATCAATTCCAGTTAAAAATGACGATCGTGACTTGGGCCTGGCATCAGCACAAAGGTACGAATCCCTTTCAGAGTCTCTTCGATTTCTCTAGCATGTTTTTATTAAAGATTTGAAGGCGAAGACACCAACTTACCTGAGAGATTGAAGATTCAGAAGGAACAGATGCAATCCTGGTTGGAGCAGCAAATTACAGAGCGTCGGGCAGCAGAGAAGGAACGTCGGGACGCCGAGCATGCTTATCAAGACGCCGTAGTAGCCAGAGATAAGAGAGCACTGGCTCTGGAACGAATGGAACAAGAATGTCGGCGTAGATTAAACGAAGCTACCTTGAGATTTAATTGTGCTTTGGTAAAACTATCAAATTTATTCTTATTTCAAGAAATTCAAATAAGAAACTCCTTAGTGTTTTTAACATTTTTTTTTTTTTAAATAGGCAGAAGAGCAAGATCATCGCAGACGTTGTGAGAGTATGCAAGAGGAGGAAGACAAGCAAGCGGAAATCTACAATCACGTCACGGGCGATTTCCTGACCGAAGCAAAGGAACAGGCTGAGAGTAATCGTGGACCCAATAAACCTTTAGCTTCTCGTTACAAGGGTATGACCTCGGAGGAACTTAAGATCTTCCGGGACGAGCAGGCACGACAAATGCAGGAAATCCTCGTGAGAATCGATCGTTCTTTTGTTCTTGTTGCAACTCCAGTTCTCTTTACCAGTGACGTTTACTTTCAGAAATTAAAATTGGAAGAAAAGAGAAAGAACGAGGAATGGGATAAATTAATGAGTAGCAACGCGCGAGCCGCTGAAAATTATCAACGCGAATTGGAGCGCAAGAAAACGTAAATAAATACAATATCGTATTTATTTGTACGCGAGGAATGACGTTTCTAAAATTGTTTTAAGAGAATTTTATCGATTGCTTCAGTGACCTGAGAAAGCAAATTGCCGAAGAAAATCTGCGACTGGCTGAACAACAGAAATCCCAGCAGAAATATCTAAACAGAGTTGTGTACAAGAACAAGCCGAGTCCTGAATTCTTTGAGCAGTTCAATAGAGGCACCAGATAAAATATAAAGATCCACTATTCTAATAATGTATTTTAACTTTTCTATGGTATTTATACGTGGCTCATAAAATAAAGCCTTCAACGAATGTGGATTCATGTGATAGATTTATTTGTTTTTTACCCTTGCGAGAAATTGCGTGCGAATGGGATGAGACGCTGATGGCATTCACTGGGCATTAATGCTACGAGTTTATTTAAGAAGCAGTAAATAATGCATGCTTAGTCACGTCCTCCTAGTATAAACATTATACTGATTATAGTATAGTGGCGACATTCTACGGTATATGAATGAATCTCTAGAATCTAAAAGTCCACCATATCTTTTACCACCATGGATAAGGAAGAATTCCCACGTGGCATCCCTGTTGACCTGCTGCCATTAATTGCTCTGCGCATTTTTTTCTAACGTTGCTTTACGCAGCTTCAGATCTTGCTGTCAAAATTCACCCTAATATCGTGCATACTATTTTTTGCAATGTTTCACCGACAAATGTCTTTTTCGGCATGAATGAAATTACGCGTCTAATAAATTGGATGTTACTGTATCGCAAACGGCGATCATGCTGAATGAAAAAGTTATGGGGTCGGAACGAGAGCTTGCGTCGAAAATGGGGTAAGTTCATGGTTAGGTTTATTGCTCTTGCCTATATTTTTTTCCCTCTAAGTTCAAGGATATTACTATTATAGTATTCTCGGGGAAAACTCAATTGCACAAGAGTATTCCGTTATTGTGGAAGCTCTTAAACAAGAATTAAATCTATGCAAGGTGAGCCCAATTACTTTTGTGTTAATTTTTCATCTGGTTTTTGTATAATATTGTATAATTAACAGGCGGAACAAACGATTCTCCGAACTGAATTGGAGTGTCTCAGGAAGGAAACAAAGAGTGCTGGCGATATAGCGCGAGAATGTTTTTCTCATGGTCAATGGGAAGACTGTACTAGTCATGAAGCTGATAAGGAGATGATACTAAACCTACAGAAACGTATTGCTATTACACAAATGGAAAAAGATTCTGTTTTTCAACTTTGGCAAATGGCACTGAAGGCTGTGGATATTCTGGAGGAAGAGCTCAAAGTATTTCAAAAGGATGGAAAAGGTGGCAAGTACTATGAAGAACAAGTGAACAGTGTTAAAGAAACGTATTCAGAAGCGATAAAAGCACTGGAAATGAAGTTGGTTCAAGCCAAAGAGAATTTTATGAAACATCAATCGCGTTGGGAATCCAGCCGAGACAAAATCGAAGCGTTGAATAAGGAGAAGAATGACATTGCGCAAAAATACACGGTGTTGCAAAAAGATGCAATGGAGAGAGAGAAAGCAAATCGGGAGACTATAGAATCTTTGAAGAGGGAATTGAATGCATCACAATTTGAACTGCAACGGGCTGGTGAATTGCAAGTAGAATTGGAGGAGCAACTTCGGGATGCAAAAAGAATTGTGTCTGCTATGGTAGCTAAGGATGATGAAACCAAAAATAAAGTATCTGAAGCGATAGAGTTAGTTGAATCTGCGGTCAGGGAAAAAGATATGGCGCTTGAGAGAGAAGGACGTGCAATGCAGGAAAAGTCCCAATTGGAGAATAAATTGGCTAATGCCACAGAAGAGTATAATGCATGGTTACAAAGGGAGTTGTCCAAAATGAAAGAAACTTACGAAAGAAATACGAAGAAGTACACGTTAGAAATAAAGGAGCTTAAAGCGGAATTACGACAGAAGGGAACATTGCTGGATCGTGCTCAGAGAGAATGTCGATTGGTTGAAGAAGAGTTAGATAAAGTACGAAATGGTTCGGATGACTTCTTGCATAGGTCAAATTCAAAAATTTTAGATTTGGAGCAGAGGCTCAAAGACACGGAATTTAAATTGGAAACGTGTGAAGATTCTTGTCGTAAAAAATATGAAGGAAAGATCCAGCAACTGCAGCAACAATTGCAGGAGGCTGAAGAGAAGATTACGGCGTCGGAACATCGTTTAAGAACGATCCAAATGCGGACTTCACGGGATGTTGAGGAACGTGTCAAGGAAGCTGAGGAAAGAACCAAGGAAGCTATTGAGAGGTATTCAAATTTGGAAAGACGTCTAGCGAGAACTCTAGATGAACGGGAGAACCTGGCTCAGGAATTGCGGTCGTTACAATCTGCCTTTGACCGGGAAATTCAAAGAAGGGATCATGAAAGACGTTCCCTGGAGAACCGAGTTCGCGAGTTACAGGCTGATCTTAAAAGAGCTACCGATTCGGTGGAACAAACATCGATACGCGGTAATTTACTAGCAGATCAAATTCACGTCTTGGAACAAGAGGTGAAAAAGAAACACGCTACAGATAGAGCTGAGTATTTGAGTGGCGAGAAACTCTTAAAACCTGAATTAATGGAGCACTTGAAAGTCTTGCAAGAGAAATCTGACAAGAAAATAAAGGAATTGATGGAACACGTTGAAATTCATCAAAGGCTGAGCAAGAAGTAAGAACTGAAATGCGAAAGTGTTGTACGTAGAAGATTTGACTGTGTGAAACATGAAAATAACGTATGTTTGTTATTATCACAGGTGGAAGGAAGAAGCAAAGTCAATTGCAACAAGTTTTCAGAGACGTTCGAAAGAACTAAAGAGTAAATTGAATGCATTACGTAAGGAAAATGAAGAATTAAACAGAGAATTGCTTGGCTGCCGGCAACAACTGGCGCGTTGCAGAATAGAGGTTCTTCACAGGTAAATTAATAGAGTTGAAATGATAGTAGTTGTGATGAGAGTACCATAAGTGTGTCTATATGTTGTTGATCCCTTGTTTCAGGTATGATCAGGGTGACGGGACCAGGTGACAGCATCGTCAGGATGTAGCTTGTAGGTATACATCACGTGTACAATCATCTGTAAATAACACAACAAAGAAAAGCTTTATTTATTTCGAAAATACATTTTGGTACCAGCCACAGCAAGTTTTAGTTGCCATTTAATCCTAAATTCCCAAATTCACTGTCTCATCTGAGCTTCGGCTACGAGCTGGAGTTAATGCATGCCGTGAACATACTGGGAAACCAGTAAAGAGTTTCTTCTTCCCCTTGCGTATCTATCCATGCTAATCCTTCCTTTACCATGTGATCCAATGCTTTTTGTGCCCTGTCACTCTCCCATCTCAGTTCTTTTTGCAACAAAGATTTTGAAACGTATGCATTTCCAGACTGACTGGCCACTTGTAGTACAGCTGTATGATCCATACTAAGTTCTCCTGGAATTGATTGCACTAGATACCTTCCTCGACCAAGAGGAACAATTGAGAATCCATTCCCAAAAATTTTAAGCTTCTTAGCAGCAGCCAACAGATCCTCATTAGTTATTTCTTGGTGTTCTTTGCGACGTCCTCTGGCCTGAATTAATCTGTCCCTTAATTCATCCAAGTAAATTAATCCACCATTCTTGTAGTTTGTAGCTAGACAGACTTCAACGATTTGTACAGCGAGTTCATAGTAAAAATCTCCAATGCCAAGAACTGACCAAAATCCTTTCCCAGATGCGAGAGGATCCACGCCAATCGAAGCACACATTTCCGTAAACTGTCTACGAAATTGGGCATTCTTTTTTATTTCATTCTTGTGCTTTGCAGCGAATTTTTCAAGGTTAACTCGAAACACCTCCATCTGCCTGCTCATTTGTTCCAACTGGTTTTCCTGGATTTCCGTCCCTTTATCTTTGTACTTTTCCTGTTCTAGTTTCTGCTTGTGTATTGCTCCTACGCCCGCTCTTCGTCTCATTTTTAAGTAAATTACTTGCAACAGGCTACAGGTTATATTATGGGGAATTATGACAGATGCGATATGACAAAAATGTCTCTACTCCAAGTTGTCCATTCAGTGTCCACTGTATACACAACAATAATAGGTTTCCAATTACTCAACTTGTGTCAACTTTTCCCAATAGATAATACACCAGCGTTTGTTTGACTGTGTTGGCCAATCGGTAGCCATGTTGGACACATCGATAGTGGGGAAAATCACGTGTTTGGACAAACTCTATACTAGCGGCACTTGCTTTCGTGGCAGTATTAGTAACTTATGTAGCGAAATGAATACTTAACTGAATGCATGTGCATTGGACCATTTACATTTTACATTTCTACGCTAGAGGCGCTATGGTCAGCGTAGATTTTTCTAACACGTGAGTTGACATTCCTAGGTCGGAGTTTCTTTTAGGTCAAAATTCCAAGATGGCGTCAGCAATGGATATCGACGATGAGGAAATTGATTTACCCACTTCCAGTAGTGGTAAAGGGGAGAAAAAACGATTTGAAGTGAAGAAGGTAATTTGAGAGATATTTTGAAAAATATAATTCGATGAATGCCCAGTCTCTATATTGATTCAGTGACATGGGCTCAACCTAACCTATTTTACGCTATGTCACGCTAGAACTTCTGTTTACGTCCAAATCTTTTTGTGCAAGGTTGTATATTTTCGTTGCAGTGGAATGCTGTGGCTCTCTGGGCTTGGGGTACGTAAAAATGTTCCATATGTTTTGTAAATGCTCGTTCCATGTGATGGGTAAATTGCAATTCTGACGGTTTGATTTGTTTTGTTATCCCACATCCAAGATAAGTTTTCATGCACTTGAAGAAATGTTTAATTAATTCTTAACATTCTTACTTTCAGATATTGTAGTAGATAATTGTGCTATCTGTCGCAATCATATAATGGATCTATGTATCGAATGTCAGGCCAACCAAGCCTCTGCCACCAGCGAAGAATGCACAGTAGCTTGGGGTGTTTGCAACGTACGTTATGTAGAATAAACAAATTTTTCCATTTAATTATTATTATTGATATAACATTACTTGCTTAATTTACAATGTTCTGCTCTTAATAATGCAATCTCATTTTGGTTGCACAGCATGCATTCCATTTCCATTGCATCTCCCGCTGGCTGAAGACTCGCCAGGTTTGCCCACTTGACAATCGCGAATGGGAGTTCCAAAAGTGAGTATAATATAATAGAAACTCCAATTTAGGACCCTTGTTAGGCTTTTTAGCTTTTAAGTACGATTTGCGCTTAATAAAATAGTAGTCACACAGCAAACTATATGGCACTCAAATCGATCAATATTAATTTATATAACACATGAATTTATCAAATACTATTTTTAAGCAATGTTTTCTTTGTAATGTAGGTATGGCCACTAACTGGATGTTCTCAGCTGCCACGGACATCAGAACCCTCGAAAATTCAAAAACCAACAGCTGTTTAAATTTATGATAATGAAGAGACTTCAAATTTTCGTTTATTAAAAGATGCAGCACTTGCATCCTCTTTCAAGGTTCATAGCCCTAGCAGCTTTTCCTAATCAAGATTAAGAAACGCTTATCGATCAGATTGTGCGTTAATTTGATACTTTCGACACTTAGACTCGTCCGCAAAGAACTTTAATATTAAGAATCTTAGCTAATATTAAAGTCGCAGCGCGATATCTACTTGTGTAACTTATAGTTGTAAGGTTCGAAATAAACGAAATACCGTAAGAAAAAAAACTCAATCATTAATCACAAATAATTCAAAAATAAACTTTACCCAATTCCAAATTAACGTACTGCATATCCCCATTAAACAAAACTATTCAGAAATGAATTTGAGATGCGTAATACTCGTAGCCACGAAAGCGCGAATGCCTTTTCCCGTTTCTTGCCTTTTTATTGGGCCCCGGATGATCCGATTATCCGGTCTTACAGGGGCTTCGCATTGGAAAAGTTTCGTCCTGACTTACACAAACGAATGTGAAAAGTCTTGAACTCACCTATTTCTTCAACTGATCACAAGGTGCTTCATGGAAACTCACCACTCTCGTCGTACGATCTTGCTTCATAAGCGTATCACACAGTCTTCAGTCTTTTAATTCTTAATTGTGATTAAAGACCCAAAATGACAACCTTACTGCCATTAACTTTAAACAGTGACTAAGTCTCTACCGAATATTACTGCTGCTCCTGCTACTACTACTACTACTACTGCTACGACTGCTATTGGATACTAGTCAGAGGTGGTAGGACAATACTTGCCACGCGACTGGAGGGAAAATGCGACGGGCTGGCTTCTAATCCGGGCATACAGCGAAAATTACATCCTCGGAGACCAACTGGCATTTATGAAGACTCAAGGAGCCACGGAGCATTACTAAGGTCCCTGATCGACCTTACTTCTTTTCTTGCTGGTAACGCACCTCCTGCCGGCTTTGGAAAATTCTCAAATCCGGATAAAATACCAACTGGGGCTCTAAGATACTTCTTCAGCTTTTATTGTTAGTGCAAATGCAGTCTGTAACTATACAGTATTTTCTTTTATTAGAGAGCATTGCGTCTGCATTTAGTAGTCACATTTCGATTATAACTCGAGCTTAGAAATCCTTGTGGAAAATAGAAAAGGAATGATTTATCATTCGCGAGAATTTTCACGCAGTTACAATTTGTAGGAGGAATAGGAAGCGCTTTTGGGGGATGAATTCTTCTCGGGGATGACTTGGTGTAGGTACTGTGTGACTCTCTCACCTTGACGCTTACCTGAACTCGGGAGATGGAATATAAATACGATTTTCAGGGTGCGCAGGGACTTGGTAGTCGCGAAGTCCTCATTTCCGCCGGAAAACAGAGCATCCCTCATCCCTAAATCCAATGGCAACCTCGTGTCTCTTCTCGCCAAAGACCAATCGAATTAAATACATTCCTGAGAATCGACTGGTGGCGCTTACCTCTCTCTCTCTCTCTCTCTTTCTCTATGTCTCTCTGTTTCTCTTCGTCTCCCTTGCAACATTTTTTCATCTCCTTTCTCTTTTTCTTCCGTTCCGCGAGTAATTTTTCTTACCAAGCTCTTAACTTTCTTTCTTTTTTCTTAGCTGACTCTCCGACCTACCCCCAATGCTGGAAAACGCTCATTTCATCTCGTTATCCGAGTTTTAATCGCAACGGAATCGCATCGCTAGAATGAGGAACAGCAAATACTTGGCTTTCTTCCAGTTAACCCTTTTAGCCATGGTAATTTCAGAGAACCATTCCATTTCTGTTTCCTCATCGTTACTGTGGTTTGTCAATTTAGGTCAGCGAGATATAAAATATCAATTATTCTCATTATCGATAATTTCCTATCAAATCCTCGCCAAGTCCAATCCCGTAAAACCGATTCTCAATGTTCAACTTTCATCTCTATCAAGAAATTAATGGATGAAAATACAATGTAATATACAATTCCTTGAAAAAGCTTCTGCTCGACGCGACTGGCTTTTCTCTCCGCCCGGATTCAATTCTCAAAATTTAACAAGAAAGGATTTGCCCAAAACTTCACGCCTTCTCCGAAAATCGTGCCAGATGTTTCCAGCTGTACGTTGGGCTTTTATTATTTTAAAAAATCCCGAAGCCCATCCATTATCCGTAGCCTCGATAAATTCGCGAGGCGTTTGAGCTCCTGTGTTTGGCGGATATATCAACGTTTCTTAGGGTTGTTTTGTGTCTCTTCTCTTCCGCGCTGTGCTGGTAGAACAGCAGGGGGCGTAGGACACGGGACCACCACCACGAGTACCACCACCAGGATAACCCCTACCACAGTGAGACTACCACGTAGGTTGTAAGTTGGTATCTGGTCCTGGTTGGTGGTAGTGAGGGCTGGTAACGCCGGGATGCCACGGGAAGGGAATTCTAGTGACGGTAAATCCTCGTTAGATCCGAGAGAAAAACAAAAGCCATCGCGTGGGAGGTCAGGGGGTGTCAGAGAGTGTTAGAGGATGTCACAGCCTACGACCCTCCAGCAGCCCTTTCTGCTTCTTTAGATATTTCTTTTTTTTGCCTATTCGATCTATTCCTTCTGCTGGCCTTTATTCCTTTACAATCTGACTGGCGATGTCCTTACTCTTGCATCAGCCCTCTTGGTAGCGTAGAAAAAATTGGGATTGGATAAATTTCTGCATAGATACGTGATAGTTACTTGCTGCTGAGTTTAATAAGAAAAAAAAAAAGTTTGACACACTTCTCGTAAAACTTAAGTTTACTTCATCAGATTAATCATCCAACTGGGCCATAAGAGTCTTTTCGTATCCTTACTTCAGGATATCTCTGAGCTGACAAGCCCTTACGGAAAGTTACACTTTCCAAAGTATTCTTACGCTAGGTACACTCACCCCGAGAAGATAGGTGGATCTCGAGAGTTTGGCGTTAGGACGTTTTCTTCCTTCTGACAATAAATAAATTAGAGTGAGGAAAGTGCAGCCATTAGAGCGTCTCGAGGAAAGGTTTTACGGATAGAGCGAGAGAGCAATAAGAAAAATATAATGCCAGAAAATCTTGGATTTATATTTCTTCACATACAATTGCAAGTAGAAGCCACTTTGAATTGTTTCTCCAAAATTTTGATATTTCGTCAACCCAATCCTCTTTAACAAGTTTTTTTAGCATCTGCAAGTTTAGTTTTATGCTTTTCCACTTATCGAAAGAGAAAGAGTGAGAGAGAGAGAGAAAGAGAGAGGGAGAAGTATGCTGTGAATTTGACCGGAGAGGAGATGCGCGTAGTATGCTAGTTCTTGGCTGACGGTTCCGAGAGCACTCAATAGGCTAAGTAAATCAGAGTCCTTTGGGCCGGCCAGCCGGCTGGCCGAGCAGGAGCAACAAAGGGTTGCTAAGAGCCCTTCACTAGCCCACCACTAGACCACTCAGTCCTCTTGCTCCTCCTGCTGCTCCTGCTTCTGCTATGGCTGGTGTATACCCCTGGCTCTCCTACCCTTCCACTACCCATCCATCAGAGGGTCATTCCCTTCTCTCTTAGCTGGCAGTCGCCCCCTTGCTTCGTGACGTGATTGCCACCCAAATGTGTTTACGGTAAACTGTATCAAACTGTCGGTGTGCCTCCGCGCATCCCCTACGTCGATAAAACTACACACCTTCCCCTTTTCAATTTGGCATCTTGGTCAGTATTTGCCTGACCTGCCAAAGTGAACGAGCCTCAATCATGGTTTTCCCAAAGATGCTTAAGGGTTGGAATCGTTTGTTTACGGGTCGCTCGATATAAAAGTGTATCCGTGCATTTGTTAAATTGTCATTTATAATATATTTATTTGGGATTGAACACTTGAAAATTTATTAATTGGCTAACACGGATTGTTTAACAGTCTCGGTGGTCTGTACTTGTAGCAGCTCTTCCATACTTCGAAGAGACAGATCGCTGAGTGAAATCTAAAGAATATTGCTAAGGGCATCGAGACGTGGGTAATGATGGTCCAGGCCCAGACTCCAAAGAATTGGAGATGATCCGGCCGTACCACGGCGCGGGATTTTTCTAATGTGTTCACAGTCCATAGAGCGATGTTAACCACGATAAGAAACGTTATCAATTCCTTACCAGGCTTGTCGTTCGTTCTGGATCGTCTTCTCCAGCCGATCTACAGATCGTTGATTGATTTTCAGGTAGTATTTAGATAATCACGAGAGATCGATCTTACCTTAATGACTAGAGTTTGCATGGTGCTTTGGATCAGGGTGAGGATATCTGCTCCCAGCGCGAGACCCCAGTCTGGTCCCGTTGTCAAGATTCCACCAACAGCCCCAAAAAGACAATGCAGATATACTCCGGCCTGTGCAGCTGCCAATAAAGTTGCATCGAGATGTGGAGGTCTTACGTTTCTTAAATCTAAGCTTTTGAGCATAAAGGCTGCTTTGATCGATGCTATTACAGCTGAAATAATCAAGGCATGGTATATTCAAGAACGTTGATTATTTAGTCTTTTTACTTACAATTAAAATCGAGTTAAATAATTACCTGTTATTAATATAGCTGTTTCTAGGGCCGTTACTTGTTTCACGGCCATCACTGGCTTAGAATCTTTTAGTACAAAAAACATTATCAAACTGAGAACTGTTCCAGCTATCACTAAAATACCACCGAATAATCCCCTGATGTGAAATAAATATATTATATATCGAACTTTAAAAGAATTTTTTAAATTACACAATAATCGCATGACTCATTGCCATTTCATTACCTATGGGCGCTACTGCAGTCAATGCTAAGGTGATGCAATGCTCTGGCAGATTCATCGTGTTTAACGTGAACCTGCTCGTCGACTCTCTTCCACATTTCAAAAAGTATCACAGCACAGATAAGACTGAATTCAATGGTACACGGAAAAAGGAATGGACTAGCATCGCGTAGTAAAGTTTTAAAGATTCCGTCGTCCCCTTCGTCAGAGTGTTCCAATTGATCAATCTCGTGGCGAGTCTCTTCCACTAGAGCCTAAAAATTTTTTATTCCCTTTAATTGCCACTATCAATTTACGAAGTCTCTAGTATCGCATACCTGTAGCCATTCGCAAAGGTTCGTAGCAATCATATGCATAAGACCAAGTTTCGAGAGCGCTCCATGCTTAGCTAATTCGAAGTCCTTGCTGTTCAAGAATATGAAGTGCATTTGGGCCGTGACCAGAAGTAGCCTCGCGGCTGGGGTAACCGCCCTGTATGGTCCGGATACTATTTCCGCCCCAATTTGTAACCCAGTAAATACTAATGAGCCAGCTCCAAAGCCGACGGCACCGAGTCTCAAGCAAAAGCTCCCGTACTGTTGTACCTGATCAGAAAATATCTTAAGATTTGAGTAACGAGTCCTTTCACCATTTTTCCTCGTTGTCAACCCTATTTTCTCTGTCAATCCCCATCACATCGACCCATCACTCATGACTTGTGACCTTTTCTTTTTTTTTACCCCAGGCATTCTTTAGTACTCACATACTTTCATATGAGAGTGGAACTACGAGCCGCTGACTTTTACTTTGGATACCGGTAATTCGTACACTCGATTACATGGAGCGTGAGCCCCGGAAGTGGCAGCAGGAAGAAAGGGTCGAGTTCAAAGTATCCCCCCCCCCCCCCCCTGTTACTCGAGCAACTCCCGTAACCATCTGCGTACATAGATACTTTTGAAAAAATCAAAATACAAGACTCACCCGCAATGTGCGCGATTGTGCTTCTTCCTCTTCGAACTTGAAACTCTTTTCGTTTTTGCTGTGCTTCACCAGGAGTCGCTTCACGGCCTTATCGCGCATGAGAGTCGTGTACAAGGTGATAACAAATGCCACGCTTACTATGTACAGGTACAGATAAAATCCCTGAAAGTCAACAATCATTTTGTACAACTGATTATCCTTCAATTTTATAACAATTTTTTTCTGGATATTAACCATTTTTTTTAACGTACTTGTACATTTATTCATTCTAATACTGAAACGAACCTGATCCAAAGCAGCAGGAACTCTGTGACTCACGCTGGCAGTCACAGGCACGGTTACCCCAACAACCACGAGTAACTTTGCATAAAGCGTGCTCATGGTCGACGTGAGCTCTGCATGGTGTTTCAGCCTGGGTCGAGTATGCGTTGGGGCCGGATGATCTGGAGGACTTGTTCTTGTTGCTGGAAACGAATCGGAATATATACTGATTGCCCCTGGAATAATCGAAGGGTTCAAAAGCGATCTAAAGTATCCTTACCTTTTGTCGTTTCAAGAGTAGTCAGTGGTACGGCTGCTGTATTGACAGGAGTCAACTGTAGCATACTTGGTCGATGTTTATGATCATGGTTTGATATGGAATTATCTCTGGTTAGATTAGAGACTGGTATGGTTCTGTGTCCCGTTGCTGCGTGTCCAGGGATATCTTGATCCTGAGGCATGCACGATGGCAAGGACATGTTGCTGCCTATACCGGTTAACAGAGCGCTGAAAAAAATTTCACCAATTAATGTGAATCGCGCTTTAGCCATTAGGAATATTAATTATGGATGTTTTCAACGATAAATCGAATTTTGAATATCAGCGGGAACTGAGTAGAACGGTGCAACGGTGCAGTAGCAGGCGAACCATCAAACTTATGCCAGAAGCAATTCTATGGGTATTGTCTTCCATTTACCTGATTAAACTCGATTCGGGTTGCTATACTCGTGTAAGGAACTCACACTGTAACACGGATTTGGCGCGTAAACTATTATACATTGTAGTCTATTGTTTGGCCCCTGGCGAAATTTCGAAGGTTCGACGTTCTAGTTATTTTGTTGGAGATTTCGAGAAATGCTAAGCAGTGGTGTACTAAGTCCTTTCCGTGATGTCGATAAGTTCTTAGGAATAACTATATCTATATATAATATATATAGTTTGTATAATCACCCAAAGAAAGCTCTTCTGTGATTGAGGACGGCATTTAATGAAATACTCTGTCTTCTTAAACTCGGCGATCTACCTCTTGGCACTGAGAAACTGTCTCTTCGTTCGAATCCGTTTGTGCTGGAAGAAGGTTCTCCAGGTGCTTGTAGAATTATTGGCTCATGGGGATCCAGACTGCGTAGAATCATATTCGAGATGAATTCAATACTTTTTTTTTTTTATTTTACTCAAAGTATATCTAGTCGCTGATAGATCGACTGATCAACTACGACTGATTCTACGAGATGTGAAATTCTTATTTACTACAAATATTAGCACCGTATTCATAAAATTATCGATGGCTTGGTAATTATAATTATATTTGAGATGAATACTCCGTTGCTCTAATAGTGCCGATAGAATAGACATGGATTTACAGGATTTATTAAAGGTCTTAAGGAATTGCGAAACGAATGCAATTGGGTACTTGATATCAATTTTAATAGTAATTTAATGACTTACGTGGTAACTGCGTTATTCACCATTCTGATATCACGATCCGTACAAATAGGTTTTTCCAATTGGAATTAACTAGGGGTACTTGGATGCAGGTGGATTGGAAGGTAAAGAGTGTAGGGGGGAAGGGTGGTTAACTGCAAAGGCATGGAAGGGCGAATCTTTAAAAAAGTTTCTTAGCGAAAGTCCCGCAACAATCGGACTCCGTTTATTCGTCGACAATGTGTGAAACTTTTCAGTATGTAGAAAAAGTGGTTTCCTCCCTCCCCCCCCCCTCCCCCTCCCTTTCCTTCCTTCTTTCCTGCCAGTTTTCTCTCTTCTTCGTTTTTTCTCGTCGTTTTTCACAAAACTTGACGAAATTTATTCTCAGGAAAATTTCGCCCCTTTTTGAATTTCTAGCGGAACACTGAAGCCGACGTACACACTAACGCACTACCGGGAGAACGAGGCTTTTTATTTTTTCGTTTTTTTTTTTCTTTTCTTTTCAACGGTTTGTCTCTCCGAGCTTTAAGGGATGCTTTTTTACATTTCACCCGCGATCTGTAAATTTACTCGTCGTTTTACAGTTCTATCGCGGAGTCAGTCAACAAATTCTATAAGAATTTCTTGCCGATCGTTAGAGGCAGTGGGAATAAAAAGAAATGATGAAAAAAAATAATGGAAACTAACGTCTGTTCTAAGTAAATATTAGAAAAAGACTTAGGGAAAATTGCACACGCGAATTCTCATATCGACGCTTCGAGAGTCGGGTATGCTGATTTTCATGGAAATACGGGCTTTTAAACTTCGGCACTTTCGCACTGTCGATCCTTAAACTTCTCAGAGTTGACTTTCCGTTCTTTTATATTTTTGAGTTTTGCTTTACGACGAAGCGGCAAAAATCGCGTAAGCAGTTCACGTCGTTTGGTAACCGCTTAGAGATTTTGCGAATTGATCGTAGAACTGAAAACAGCCCGGAAGGCATCGCGAATATGTAAGGTTTGGTGCGAGCGCAGAAATTAGCACGTCTCGACGCCGCGCACACGACCCTGGTAACTGACGCGATATATAAAGGCGTCGGTCGATTCCTTTCCCGCCGTCAATTAAGTCTTTTGCAAATTGACACCAATGATCCTTCAGTATTTAGAACATTTGCATTTCGCTTGCACGCTCTGTCCATTCCACGTGACAAACATTAGATTTGATTTTCAAACAGAATAAAATTCGCACGTTACGCGTCCACTGTATATACGTACCGTCGCACGCGAGTATCACTTGCAGATATTTTCTATGCAAGTATAACTGATATGCATCCACGCAATTTCATTTTCATTTTCACAACCCCACCTGCCCCTGGTATCATAATCCCTGCGTAGGATATATATTGTCTTCCGTTATTTTTCTTTTTCTTTTTTCATTTCAAATTTCGAGTTTCGATCAAGCCGAGTTTACATATTCGCAATTGGGTTGTTACAATAACGCAAAAAGCGACGGGCGACGTGTCGTTTGCGAAAATAGAAACGTTCAGTGCTACTGGTTTCAGTCATCAAATTTGAAAGTATCACGATTATCAACGAGCTAGTCTAATATTTGCGAAATATACACGAGGTAATTTAAAAATGTCGATTTAACTTTTAGTTGTACATTCAGACTCGTGATCCTGCTTTGAAAATCCTAATCGGTTAACGCTTTAAGGGAAGCCAATATTTCACTCGAGGTAATTTCATCTTCTCTCTCAGCCGGGGACGCGGCCAAACGTAAAAACAATTCGTCCACGTCTCGTAGATCTCATGACATTTTTTTAAGTGTTTACGACGAGGCACAATTCGCGTGATGCGCAACCTAAGCATAACGCGTAACGAGCATCAACAAGAACAACAAACAGAGCGTTAACCGATAATGGAGCCGGTTTTAGTATTGACGTAGAATATTGATAAATATTGACATTACATTCGTAAAAATTCGCATCGAACCTGCTAAGAGCACTAATTGAATTTACGTTGCATTGCTATGTGCTTTTGAGGCATTGCAAATTTCGATGGCAAATTCTCATAATTGAAATAAATATTACGCTAAGCAGTTACACTAAGAATATAGCGTAGGTTAAAAATATATTTCAGTTTTCGATTATTTAAAATGGATGACGAGTGATTTCCAAAAGGGCGGCAGGTTAGGAAGACAGGTGAGATTCCAGAATTTAGGGGGGTTGGTTCGGTAGGGGTGAGCAGGCAACCGGAAGCGAGCTCGCCGCTCATCTGCGTCAGCCCCTGTTCAGGGGCGGGACCAGGGGGCACCGGAAGTGCCCGGATATGAGCTTCCGGCGCGGACAATTTGCAAAGCGAAATTGAATGATCGACTCCGATAACCGTCGCGTCTGCTCGGCCTGAAATTCTCGGCTGGCTGTGCTGCCTATCGCGAGGTTATTACACAATGATTTGCGTCGTTACCGGAGAAGATCTAGCGACAGAGCATTCAGAGGAAGAGAATGAGTGTAACGAGGAGAGAAGATGCAGAAGTAAAAAAGAGAAAGAGAGAGAGGGATACGGCGAAAAATCGGCAAAAAAGAAAGAGGAAACGACTGCTTCTAATGGTCGTTGAACGAATATCAGGTTTTTGAGTAAAATTTGCATGAAAGAAATTACGAATTCGCGATCATCAATTTCAGGACTTATCATCGATCGACGAATTATTTACGAGTTCCCAGTGAAATGACTTTACGTGAAATATATAGACCGTTAGGAGAAGTTCTATAGAGTGACTCGTATCCATTTGAATTGGAAATGCGTTTATTCTTGACACCAGGTATGAGCAATATTTACACTACAGTAGGCGCAATCATGGCACGTACCAATTGCTTTCAATCTCCCTCGCGTTTACAAACTAAATTCCGCTATCAATTCGGCCACTCGTTTCTGCATTTCCTTTTTTTTTCAACGTGCCCAATGTGCATGTAACGCCCAACCCTTTACAGCTATTCTCCACCCCCTAACCCCCTTGGTTAACGGGTCGGATCGTTTTCTATTATAGATACAATTCAATGAGAGGTCCACTTTTTCCCTTAGTTTATATAAGCTACTAGTATACAGTACATCGGCCGCCATTTTCTCGTCGATGCACTTTATATATCTATACGTATAGAAAATTGCGAAATGCCGGTAGTCATATACAAACAATATATCGATCGATCGTAAAGTCGAAGAATCGCGAGGGTTATGTAAATTGGCGAAAGTGAAATGGGAATATAAGGAATATAAATATGCGTATATATATAGTGGGTGTTATTCGCGAATTCCTCAGCATCCCCCGTGCATCTCGAAGGGTCACAGAAGGATGAATACGCGGATATAAATGCAGGCAGCGAACTGAACTCCATTTACCGGGCGGCTGAAATTGCTGGACGAATGAAAGAGGGCAGAGGGGAGCTTCGAAGGGATGCTGGTTGCCGTCGACGTCGATGGGGATGATGGGTAGGGCGATAGTGTGGTACTGTGCCAGTCCCGGTTAGGTTTCGAAAGGCCGGCAGGAGGCCGGATAGATTTCAATTGCCAAAACGCTCGGCTGACTACGCCGGACCATTTTTGAACAACGATCTACGTAACTCGGCCTCAAATAGCACGAGCGAGTTTCCTAGCTATACAGTTCGATTGGCCACGTCTATTGGAAAATTTATTCCAATATTTTCAATTAAAGTTAGACAAAGCCCTGTTTGATAACACCTCGTGTTTCGCCGCTCTAGTTGCCAGAGTAAAAATAATATGGCTGCCACACCGTATGCCCGTTATACTGTTTTCATAAAGTTCTATTTCCAACCAATCGTTCTTGAGACAATTCATTCTTTTTTTTCGCCGGCTTCCCATGTCTGTCCATATTATATAATATGCATATATATCCTATATTCATACGGCATATATATAATGCGTATGTGTATACTAGTCCCTTTGGTGAGTACACACCCGGTACGAGAGGAACATGGCTCGGCTACATGGCGAACAATAATTAGATGCGTAACGGGATTGCCGCAGATGTCACGTGGCTGTCAGAAGAGCTGTCAGACCCCGTTAGTAGAACAGAGACAGCAGCCAACCGCACGTACGGGACGAGTTAGCCCGTGATTCGCCTGGACAGTTCAATACCAATAATAAATAGAACGGGGAAATAGCAAGAATGCATTTAATAACGGTGCATTGATAGGCCGTGATAAGAGTTCTGCTAAGTTCGATTCCAATGATCTGGACGAAGTATCGATGATTCCAAGTGTTACCAGTAAATTACGAGATACTTGACACCGTGTAATCCCGCGTGCAGATAAAATGGCCTGCGTTGGAAAGTACAGTGTCGTAGTCATGAGATAAACCTGAGTGGCCATATAGTCAAGAGTGGGAGAGTGAGAGAGAGAGAGAGAGAGGGAGAGAAAGAGAGCGAGTTTCAGATTGATTACCAACTAATATTAGCGGAAAGTTCCAAGCTTCGGCTAAGTGAATAAAGCTCTGAAAAATTCGGTGGTTAATTCATAAAAATTCCAGGCCGTTTAGGGAGGATGCAGCCTTAATGAAGCTGGAGAGGTTCTGGTTTGGTTTTAGGTGAGGGCGGATGGGCTCTACTGCCAGCCTTGGTTGGGATGTTATATACAGGGTGAGAGTGTAATGGGGGCTCGATGAGAGTAAGACTTTTTCAAGAGGGTCCCACTCTCTTATCCTTCTTCTTCGTTCCATCACCCCTCCCCCTCCTTTTTTCACTCTCTCTCTCTCTCTCGTTCGTTCATTCGTGCACATCTTCACTCGCTGCTCTCCTTCTCTCCCGTTTCGCACCGCGAGCATTCGTGCGCGCTTATTCAACTGACGTATCTCGGCAATTAATCAAAAAACTACCCCAAAAAGCAGAGTCCGGGGACATTAATCTCGCGAGGGACGCCGCGGACCCTCCCGCGGGAAAACCGGGGCCGAATATGTCTTCGAGTCTCGGACACCTGCTTTTATGTTTACGGAAGCGCCGAAAGATATAAATGATCCGCGAGAGGGTGGTTGGTTTTACAGAGGGGTTGCGCGCATGATTCTACTGTCGCTGTTGCTGTCTCTGTTAGCGAGACGTATACTCTATGTTTTTTCTTTACGTTGCTCACGACTAGCGGCTCGTCTAGCACCCCTAGGAAGCTTAATGCGAAACCCCTGCATTACCCGCTACGTGCAACGACGGTTTACCTGAGTGCAGGTGCAGCAGGGGTGGGTGATAGATTTTATTAGCCCAGAGAGAGGATTGCGCGTCTTTTAAAGCATCTACGCAGTTCGAGTCGATCGGCCGTTACTGGTTGCTGGACAGTTGCTAGGAGCTAGCAATACGACGAAGCTGGTTGGAATTGAATTATGTGAGAGAGACGCCGGGCGTTATATATACTATGTAATAGTAGGGGTGGTTTTCTAATAACGGCAAATAAAAATAGTGCAGTAAAAAGGAAATTCTTGGGGTGGCAGTGTCGGTGAAGGGATTGATGCAGCTAGAGGATATAGCCCGAGACTGGGAGAAACGGTCAGGTTCCACCCCCTGTACGCCGGGACGGCAGGGGTTGAAATAATAGGGTTGCAATAGAGCATTCAGTATTGTCCCGAGTCCGCCGGGATCAATGGAAATGGATAAATGGCCTCGTGTAGTAGTCGACTCGACTCCAGGTTAAAAAGAGAACGAGAAAAAATGACGCTTTGCGATATCCTACCACGTACGTACGTGTGTCTCCTGTTAGTGATACGATTCGATTTATCATTAAAATTGAACGTCCTATCCCTCGTGAATTTACACCCTTGCATCAGCTGTGTATATTGTCGGCCAACACCGTTATGCAAGCCTCCGCACTGTGGCTATGGCTGTTGCGTAATCTCATAGATATGTCCAAAGTCCACTTGTCAGCAACACCTGCACGTGCGAAACTGCTTACAACAATAGTTGTACGTATCATTAAATAAATATTAAATATACAAATTTTCAATCATTATCAATCGTATGAATTCAAAAAATATGATTAAATGTCTATTTAAAAAATAGTTAGTAATAAATAACCTTGCTCATCCTGTTTTCCATTTTACCAACAATTTTCTACTGCTACTTGCCACGTAAAGCACCAAACACGTTAAACCTAAAATCTCGGTAAATTTGCAAAAGTTTCGACACACTCCCTCAAAAGGGCACTTGGTTTGGTACACGTTGTGATAGCGCGCGCAATCACGCTAGGTGTGGCGGACAGTGAAAAAGCAGCGCGAAAGAAAAACGGAAGCGCGAGCTTTAAGAGAACGAAAAAACGAATGTGAACGAAGAGGCGAACGGGCGCCACAGCAATCTGGCGACCCCGTTGTCAAAGGGAAGCGAATTCGTCCTGCCCGAAGTTTCGTACCCCTTGAGAGTATTCCTGTCTGGCAAAGGAGCCAAAGGACACGTTTAATCCCAGGAGGTTCGATAAACGTTTACACCACGGACGTGGTACAAGCGTTTGAACGATTCTCACGTGCCGACGATGTAGTCGTTGACGTCGGGGCGTCGTTATAGCGTAAATTCACAGCTATCCGTTAGTTAATTCAGCAACACGTCACAATTCACAGCCCCGATGTATATGTACGTCGCGCGCGCCAGCAGGATGCAACATGGAGTCATGGCACCTCGTGCATGTGCAGCATATACCATCAACTGGCTGATAGACAATCATCATTATCGCTCGTTATTATGCCGGCCACGCCGGCTGCTATGATTTCCAATAGGTTATAACCCCGCCTATATAATCTGTACGATGAGCATTAGCCGAACCCATTTACGAAAGAGTGTCCATCCCTGCGCGCTTAGTAAATCCCTAAAATAATAACGATAGATAGAAATTTCGGCGAATTACGTCGTACAGGATTTACCTACTCGTGCACAACATTTGCCTGCGTTATCATTCAGGATGTAAGATCTTCGCCCGGGAGAAGACGTTTCACTGGGTGACGCGGCTGATGTCACGGCTCGATTGAGGGACGAGGGTAAAGGGTGAGGGTGGGCGCGAGGGTTAGACCGAGGACGAGGCCAAGAGTGAGCCCGTGGCTTGAGCCATAAGAAGAGGGTGCTCGTGGTGTTCAGACTCCTTTCCAAAGGGATGGAAAGAGCCAGGGGCTCAACTTTCCTGGGATTTTCGTAGGGACTTCGATTATCGACGCAATGTCCTCTGTGTCTCTAGTTCTTACAACGTCTGAATATTTGCATTTTCCGGCTTTACACGATATTCCTTCGTTTCTCAATATGCATCCGCGTGTATCTTGAAGTTGGTCTATTAATCCTTCGTCATAAACGTCCTTGGATAATGTCCTCAGGGAGAAATACACCTTCCAGGACACGATCGTCGACGTGGAACACGTGCTCGAGATATGGCTTAGGTAAACTAATACCAGTAGGAGTAATACTAATAGCAGCCCGCAGCAGTGGCGACGGCACTGGTGGCGGTCCGTGGGCCAACTCCTAAGTGAATTAACCTCAAGTTAATCTCAAGTTAAGGAAACCCTAAGCAGACCTCGAGTGATGCTCGGTACTACGTAACCATCCAGTATATGAGTACTCTCCTCATCATCCACTAATCATTTTGATCGCTGATTGCACCTACGAGTCCATCGGATGCACCAATATCGCTCTTCCTTAGACTCCACTGGCGTAACTCTTCTTGTTTTCATTCTCGAGAATAATGAGCTTAATTCCCGTGGAACGTCCCCCGGAGATTTTACGTGGGACGCTACTATCATTTTTCATGGATTTTAGCACACGTATTAATCATCCTGTGACTTCATCAACGAACCCGCCTGAATGCACTTGTCGTTTCTTTGCTTTTTTTTTCCACGATTTTCTTTCATGTCTGCGCCTTGTGGCGCATCCTCACGAACGTTACCGTCGCTTCTTTTCTTTTTTTACTCCTCGTTGAACGTCGCGTCAAGTTTGTCTCTCTTTTATTTTTATCTGACACTTCTACTGTCCCTTCTCTTCGTGTGGTTTATGAAATATTTAAACCATCCTCTCACCGTGTCTCCGTCGTGTATGTTGAGGCGGTTACAGATCGTGCAGGTTTCGTCGACAACGAACCAACTTTTGAAAAAAACGGCTCGCCTGTCACGAAACCCGGACGTCTGTGTCCATATTGACACTGCTGAGGAGTTCTCTTCACGTAGTGGCGTACAGAGACTGGGCTGTGGCTTCTGGTTTGATCGCCGTGGGAATGGTCGACCGTGAAAGCTTTGACAAACTATTCGTGATGATATGAAAGAGTTTCATAGCCCTGGTGTACCTAGTGGCCAGTTTATACATGTATAAATTAAGATCGTGGTTGTCGAGAAGAATTTTGATACTTGATAAGAAAGGGATGGGAGATAATTCGGTGATAGTCTTTAAATGATTTCGGTCCGATTAAGTAAAGTCTCAGGATGAAACTCGGTACCTTGGCTGGGATTCGCGTAATGAAGCTCTGAGCCCTGAGGTCTGAGCCCTGAGCCCTGCGGGTATATTGACTTAAGTATGAATTTACTACCCCACTACCCCACTACCCTTCTGAGAGGGTAGGACGGCTCTAATTCTGAGGCAGGCAACCCTGCGGCATAATTAAAATCGGAGGAAGGAGAAATACGAAAGGCGTTCAAGGTACTTGCCAGTTTTCCACGAAGAAGAGTGCGGTGCAGCAAGGATAATCTGCAATAATTTACTAATTGCTCCTGGTGATGCTCCTGAGACGTAACTATTTCTTCAAACCGTCTATTTCCTTTTTGTCTGATCGTTCTTAAATTGCCTCTGGCGCCACGAAGCGATGTCGATCTTCGTTGTATTTTAAAAAAAAATCCATTTTGGCTCCTCCATCTGAAATAAAAGAAACTTTATGATTAACATGAGTATAGGACTGGATAGAATTCTGGTGTATTTGTTCCGGCGGTATACAGACGTGCATACGCGATAAGAAGAAAACTATGGAGTACTTGAATATTTCGAAACTCACTTCAAGTTCCTGAAATATTCGTAGACCGTATAGGAGAAAACCTGTATAAGATTCCCTAGGCACGAAAGTATATACGTCAAACGGTACGAAAGTTACCATCGAGAAAGAATATAGGGAAAAAGTCAGAGCGACCCTTAAAAATTCGATCAATCTACCCGGTTTCTCGAGCTGCTTGCCAGCTACCCTAACCCTGTTCGAAATTCCGGAAAGGGGAAGAAAAGGACATACGTGATTTCCGTGAAATCTGTCCACGGACTCCAACCCCGCTTCCCTGGAATCATAAGGATTCCTTTTGGAAAATGAGAATCTCCTTTGCTCGACTGTCACATAAGTATATTTTGCTAACGCAAGAATAGCTGTACTACGTATATAGTGTGTAAACCAGAGGACACGCGAAGGAAGGAACTTCTAGCATATGCGTATATAAGGCCAACATATAAGGCACGTGTGTATATAGTATACCCGAGACGTAGTTAGTTACTGTCTGATCACAAGGGTGGTTGCACTACTCCATAACAGCGTTATAGGCTGGCTAGCAATATACTCCGGGACTGCAGACTCCCTCCGTCCATATATATATACACATATGATGGCTAGAGTCCCTGCAGCAAACTATGGGCTAGTTTAGTCACTACAGTTTGCATGTTTCGCCAGTGTATTTAACATAATTACGCTACCCGGCATTGCTCTGTTCTACAACACCTTCGGGACTCGGGATTCTGATTTCTCTGTCTCCCATTAAACGCAATCTAGTCGCTGTCTGATTTCGTACCGGAAAGATATCCGTCCCTTTAGCAGGAACACTGAATACACGGAAAAGTCGTCTATAAGATTGAACGCGACGATAATTACAAGAAAAAATAAAGTGCACGTAGAACGATTCTGCCACTGCGATTCGAAGAGATGCACGTAAGATTCTTCAACAGCTGGAGATCAAAGTATGCGGGAAAATCGATACGCAAGCATATAGAAAGTTGCGAGTTGTCACTAGGAAATGGATCGACGTCATTTTCGTCCCAGTATAGTAATATCCAGAGAAGACACGTCCCGACTGAATATTGAAAGTGGTACGAAAAAAACGTAAATTTAGCTGCATTAATATAAAAAGTAGGATAAAAAAGAACGAAAGAAAAAAAAAGTCTACTTTTGGACAGTCCCTCGCATGCGTCACAGAATTTTTCCAATATTGTCTCCTTCTCTAATAGGCAGAGGAAGCGGCTCGTCAATTGCTCTTTTCACAAAGCTCTTTCCGTGCTTTACAGAGCTTTTCTATGGCGAAAGAGCATAGACGCAACTCTTGCTATATACCTCGTTCCCTCTCAATCTCTTTCACCGCGTCTCTCGCTCTGTGTACACACTGTACACTCTGGTCGCGCACACGGCTCTCGTGTGTACAGTGTGTACGAAGCTACACGCACTTCAGCCTGCGATATCGCCTGGACGCTTCACGCTCTACGGCTGTGACCGCTGCTGTGCAGCTACTTCCTCTACCGCTACGCAACCCTTATATACGGGGTGTATCTTTTAGCGTGGTAACACAATAATTTCATTAGCTACCCCGTGCAATCTTGAGGTAAACGAAGAGAATTTGCAATCGAATCGTGAATGGCTTCGTTTTCCTCCTCAGGTCGTTTCTCACGGTTCTCTCGTCTAAACGGATACGATTTCCATTAGGGAAAAGAAAAAATGCACTAAAACGTTACGATAAATTTTCCCGCCACCCTGTACCCTGCATACGCGTATAGCGGGTGTCATAGACTCGAAAGAAATACTCGTGACGGTTGTCATAAAAATATGAAATTACCGTCAGCACCTCGCAAACGTTGAGTGGCATCTTCTTGTCTTCGCGTACACACATATTGCGGAGACCCACTTAACGTAACCGGTAATGACATTAGCTCCTACGAGTCCTGTGATCCTTGCGTGCTTCTAATAATAATGTGTATTACATGTATCTCCTGCTCGGCCGAGCGTACACTCGAGTTTCTCGTACATGTGAACAACCACTAACGCGTCCTGCGACCACTAGGATGACGGTCGCACGAGCGAATAAGAGCCGGTGAGAGTGACGGAGACTGTGAGAGAGAAAGAGAGAGAGAGGGGGGACTATAGTGAGTGTTAGAGAGAGATCGAGAGGGGGAGACGGAGAAAGAGGACGGGAGAGGGGTGCCCCGTTCGACGTGTACCATGATGTATCTGTATTTCACGGCGATGCCAGACAAGCACGTATATCAAATAATTAGATTTCAGCCTAAAACGTCAATAACCATGTCAAACCATTATACAGGGCCCTGGCGACTAGGGCTGGCTGGCTGGCTGGCTGGCTGGTTGGTTGGTTGGCTGGGTGACTGCACGCGAATTTAACCGAGTTATCAAACAACTCATTCAACGAAATTAGGCCCTTCGGCCGTCACTTTAAATCCGAGGAATAAAATTGTATATGGCGACTATACGTGTATAACAGTTTTTTATTCCGATCGTACGGACTTCTTTTATCCTTTATCAAAGATAACGTATGCGCGCACGTAACTACTGTCGATGGCAGTTGATATCACTTGTTTGATTTATGCATTCTTGTTTTCAGCTTTTGAAAATGCCTCTTGATTGCCTGTCTCGTGGATCATTGTTCGAAGGTTTTAACGAGTCCAGGAGCAGGGGGTGGGGGTACGCGCCTCGCCCTTGTTGCAAAGTGGAAAGGAACTGTCGTCGGGTATGCAGGGACGATGCCGGCGTCGCAACGTCAAACGTCGTCGCTGCGAAACAATGCGCCTTGCGGTTTCCGCTTGAGATACGATTGTATGTATGTCAGTACTGGAGGCCTATATATACTGTATGCTTTACGGTATAATATCCTATCACCGTGTCTCTTCCTCTTCTACTCTCACTCTTCCAGTTCGTCTCTCTCTCTCTCTCTTTTTCTCTTGTCCCTTCTCGCACTCCTTAACGTCATTGTAACTGAAACACAATATTAACGTAACTCTCGCTGAAGCATTCATTGTTTGGATGCCCAACGTCTGCCTTTATTACAATGAAAATTGAAACGCGTCTCCGAGGACATTGAATATATTTCATGCAAGACACTTCGACAAGCGGAAAGTCAAAAACTTATGCGATTAAAGTGTCAGGCGGTTAGCGAATTCAATGCATCGGATGTTAGTATGCATAGGGATTTTTTTTTTCGTCTGGTTGAAAGATGTCTTTCCTAGGGATATAAAAAAAGGTACCGCAACAAAAGTAATTTATTCGGGCTCTAACTAGCTCGAAGGATGGTCGGTGGATTGGTGGGAAGAATGAATATGTAAGGTGTAGGAAGTAGACAGACGGTGTAGAAACGGAATGAACGTGAGAAGGAAGGAGGAGGAGAAGCGAATGAGAAAAAGTAGAGAAAAGAGGTTGAGAGTGGAAAAGAGAGAGAGAAAGAGAGAGAGAGAGAGACGTAAAGATAGTAGAAAAGTTATTCCCAGCGAAACAAAAGTTTTCACAGCACGAAACCATGCCTGGATGAAATTAAAAACAACAGGTTAAATTATTATTTAGGGTCAAGTTTCGCGAACAATAGTCATTCCGAGGGATGCTGTGCTGTACCGTGATAGTCTTGTCTTTTCGGGTTTTTTTCTTCTTTTTATACGAATAAAGTGGAATTGAAAATTTACTGGGAAATGTCTGGGGAGTTAGTTTAATGCTACGGTTGGTATGCGTGCATTCGAAATTGATTCGAGCGGTATACTTATTGGCTACTTAGAATTGTTACTCCGCGGCATCGATCCTCGTTGTCTTTCTTTCCTTCCTGACTGGCTCACTCACTCCGCTATCTCTCTCACTTTCTTTCTCTCTCTCTCTCTTAGTCTCGCCCGCAGGCGCATTTACCAAGTTCTTTTTCCGAGTCTCGCAGCTCCTCCATCTTCCCTTCGTTTCTTATTTAATTAAACTTGGCGAAACAGACAGTAATGAATTTAGATATCCCCGTGTATTTAGCTAAGTTTCGCCAAATGCTTCGCCAATAATATATCCTCTTGGAAATTCCACGGGAAAGTCTCGCCTCCATCCGTTTGCATAGAGTATGGGTTCCCACTTTATCTACTTTACCCTCACAGGGTACAGGTGTATTTCGAAGGTGCTCGGCGGTTTCTTTGATCTTACGATTTTCACTATCCGCATCAGCATCACCACTGGAAGTCGAGTCTTCCTTTCTGTATTTTTTTTTATCTTCCCTCCCCGAGAAACCACGTCGCCGATATCTAGCCAGCCTTTCTACAGGTGAGTTTGCTCGACAATAGCAAATACAAAATGGAGGAGACCCACACTACACCTGCTCTTTGGCTCTACTAGATTTACCTGAATGCTGTTCAGATTTATACTCGCACCTACCTTTATATGCACTGTCGTATTTTTGGGGATGTATCAGAATAGTTCGGCTGTTGTTCTTCTCGGGGTTTAAAATAGACCTCCAAGGTATAAAGGTAGGTGTCGATGGCGTTATCCTTGAAAGAATCCTTGTGGCCGGCTCCAAGAACGCCTACGATCGTTACTACGATTCGTTTTTCCAAGAAAGACGACCCCGCAGACACATCTGCATACAAGTAGTATCCATAGAGGAGGAAGACGCGTGGGGGTTAAAAAGATGTCTGCTGATTCTGTCGTCCTTTCGCGAATAAAGGAAAAGCAAAGAAAAAGGACCAGAAGCTATTGGCGAGAGAGTCGAAGGTACGAGGGGGTAAACGGGTGGGCAGGTATAAGGCAGGTGGTTCCACCGGAGGGGTGGAATAAATTCGACGAAAACGACCCCCTCAAAACGCAGAATGCAAATGGCTCTGGGCAATTTCAAATTTTACGATTCTAAAACTCGAGGTACGCCACCACCGTTACCTCTTCTTCTCCCTCCGAGGAGTGCGGCTACGAGGACGGAAAGGCGGGCACAGGAAGTGGAGGAAGTCCCAGCTGAAATCCCGAGCAGCCTGTAGCTTCTCGGCTCGGCTTCGCCACATTTGCTTTTAATGTCCTTCTAAAAAGTCCTCGCGCCTGAAAATCGCTTTCCGCTAGATTCGCCCAGGTACACGCTCGAGAAATTCGCTTCACGTTCGCACAATTATATTGGCGCTCTCGCGGGACCGGAAGCTCCCCAGGACCTCTAATAGTCCGGAAATGCTCTGCACCCGTCCCACCCTCTGCATCCACTACTGCCATTCCATTCGCCTTCTCTCTTTCTCCGTTTCGAGGTACCTTTCTATTTTATTCTTTCGGTCTCTTCGTATGCTCGTCATTCTCTCTCTTCTTCTGTACCCATCCGTTCGTACGTCTCTTGGCCAATGGCGGCACCTCGAGAAAAATCTCAATTAAGATTCTCGATTTTGCAGAAAACCATCGAGAATGTCTTATCGATAAATTGCTATGTTACCTCACGTTCGCGATTATCGCATTTTTCGCACACAGACTTATTTCAGTGCTATAATAATTTTCGTTGCGTCTAATAAATTATATACGCACTGAATGTGTGTGTGTGTCTGTGTGTGTCTTACTTCTCCCTTTATCACTCTCTCCTCCTTAGGGAGTTTTGGCGTAATTTTGGATTAAGTCTTCCGCTGTGGTTCAATTAAAGATCACGCGGCAAACTTCCCACAGGAGTTTCTCAGGGAGTGCAAAAATTCTCAGCAATCTAAGTTCGCGACCGAGTTGAATTTTACGAAAAAGGCAAGAAGTAGGAGTCGCGATGAAAAATATCATGGAGTTTGTTGCTTCCTCTTTAAAACTCTAAACAGAGAGAGAGAGAGAGAGAGAGAGAGAGAGTGAGAGCCAAAAAGAATCGTGAAAGAGAGACAAGGTAGACAAGCATATACCAAAAAAATTCTCAAGAGATCATACGTCCCAATTGGCCAACGAGAACACAATAAAAACAAATATAACCACTAACAAACTCTCATCGTCGCGAATCGCGAGCATGAAAATCCGCGAAAGAGAGTATATAGTTTCGTTAAGTCCCGTAACTGAAATATTGTTCGGGGTGGTTAAACGTAACGTATACCAGGATTCAGGAGGCTGTATACGGTCCATCGAGTGGCTGAGGGTAGTACAGAGTACATATACTAGAAATAGCACGAGCACAGATAGGAAGGGTGAGATTACAAGGATCAACAGTCATTTACTATCGTTTTATCCAAGGGCTTAAATGTTAATTTTTCCCGATGAAGTACTGTCGCATACGGTATTTACGAAATTTACGTGTTTTCGATTTGTATTGGATTTCCCATTGGGATTCGGAAATTGGTAACCCGCCCGAATCCCCGTGCATAACGTAATGGCTTTACAGCTCATGAAACGAATCTAACGAATGACTCTGTGTACACGTAAATTTTACACTTTACTTCTTTCAGACCTTCCTAATATGTGCTACACTAACTACTCCATTCTGCATGTTACATATATAGATTAGATTTTCATTCTGATTGACGATTTCCGAGAGCTAACATATATACTGCCTTATATACTATCCAGTAGGTAATAGGTGGTAGGTACCTACCTAGAAAGTGTGAATGGTCAAAAGAACTTGGTATGCATTGCATGTACGCGTACCTATATCGTATATTATATTACGTACCTACTATATTCAACGGAAGAGATTTTCTGGCAGATGGTTCTGTGCTATTACCCCGGGTGCTAGTCTGGGCTCTCTGCTCTCTCCCATCTCTCTCTCTCTCTCTCTCTCTCTCCTTTGCTCTTGCGCCTCTCTTCATAGCCCATATACTCTCCTTTATGTACACCCGTTATATAGGAAGGTATTTACCTGAATGCGATTCTCCTATCCAGACACAGAGCATCCCATGCGAGGATGGGTGTCCGCACGTAGGTGTAGGCTTAACCGAGATAGCACGACGGCTCCGACTCAAATTGCCTTCCAGCATATAAAATAAAATTTTATTCCTTTTCGAGGCTTGGTCTGTAATTTTATCGCCGGTTGTTTTCCCGTCCACCCGCGCCTATTACAACAAAATTTAATTTTTTTTACAAACCCACCTAGGTCTGCAGAAGAGAAGTTGTACCATCGGTTTCTTTTTTCTCTTATCCAAAGTCACTTTGCCGTACTTACGGTTAGGCTGACTATGCACTTCCTTTGCAATGCCTACTTGCGGCCAATTTAAAACGATTCCAATTTCCCGGCAATTCGCGTTTACGCGTTTCCTTGTAATCGAATGACCGCAATTTTCCTCAACTATTTTCCATTAAGTGCATCCGCGATACGGTCTGGGTAAACTGAAACTTGTCCGAGTATCGGGGTCAATTACTCAAAAGCAAGCTTGCGACCCTTGTTCGACAGAGGTCGCAACGTGTATCAGTGAAACCGCGATCAAGGAAGAGCGAGAAGACAGAGTCCCAAGTACTCGAAACTACAGTCAATGCACTATGGTTTCAATGTTCTCATGGAAAATTGCAGTATAGCAAGTGCCGCCAACGAGGAGAAACCCGGCAGAGGGTTAGAGCGTCACGAGATTGATGG
The DNA here is from genome assembly GCA_030142225.1 of Pachycephus smyrnensis. Lineage (NCBI taxonomy): Eukaryota > Metazoa > Arthropoda > Insecta > Hymenoptera > Cephidae > Pachycephus > Pachycephus smyrnensis. The sequence continues at coordinate 381,713 of JARQST010000399.1, read as the reverse complement.
AGGCACGTAGGGGTCGCGTTAGGTCAGGGTATGGTTTTATTGGCGTGTTTCGCGTGCTCGATGGTTAAACCGTGAAACTCTCTCGTGCGGATAGAGCGCAATGATGCACTCTCATTTATTAAAGTCCAGTTTATCGCAAAACAGTCAACCTGATTGTCGCTTTGGCTGCCCGTAAATTTTTACCCGTCACTGGAATTTATCGTTTGCGCGATATAAAAACAAAAATAGAGAGAAAAGGATTTTAAAAAGACACTCAAGGACTACAACCGGAGACTCGGATTTTCGTGGAACTTCGGCATCTTCGCGGAGAGGATTCTGGTCACCTGTCGATTTAAGAATTCGAGCAGTCGATTCAGCGTATTCGACGCGATTCCTTTTCGCGATCTATTTAATCCCCGGTTGCAAAAAACTTCTCCTTAAACGAAATACAGAGAAAGACGTGGATACGAATCCTGTAGGTATATACTTTATGCAGAAGTCTAATTACATTTTTTTGCCTCTTCTATCTCGAGAACGATGATATCCATTCCTCGGAGAATTTTGTCTGGCTAAGCATTCGCCAAGTCTGGTTACTACTGGTAGCACGAAGCAAGCAATACTTTGGCATTATTCTATCCAGTATCCGTTCCCAAGCTGAATTAGCGCTATTCAATAGCTCGAAGAAGCCCACCCCTTATCCCCATCCCTTATATCTTCACTGCGACTCCTTTCTTACCCTCGTACATGTATATAGTGTCTTTATCATCTATCATCCACCTTCTAACCATCCCCTCCTGCTGACCAGTCAGCCATGTAAGCGGCTCATTGCCTTTTCTAATCTCGGTGCCGAGAGCCTATCGAACGTCGAGACTTTAAGCAGCAATCTCTATGTAATCTATGTAATCTCCCTACGACTATGCCTAATTAACTTCTTTTCACACTAGGGACGATTCTTTATGATATCGATTACAGTCTATGCTGTGTAATCTATGATCTAAACGCTAATACATAGTCGTATACGTGATACCGATTACGTTAGGGATTCAATTAAGGAAAGATGATCCATGGAGATCTATACGATTTTTTGAAAGATGGCGTGGTGGGTATGGTATATAAAGAAATGAAAATTTTATATATATATCTGGGTTTTGACTGTTATTGGTTTCTAGTAATTGGACATCTCGGAATGAAGGCTGATGACGCGAGATGGTGAGGTGAACTTTTCCAGGGGCGGGTTGATACGCTATCTAATTGCAATTACGTCATAATTAAGGGAAGCGCGTTAATTAAAGATTAAGATACTTTAGGTTGGAAACTTGGCTTAAAAGGGACAGCGAGTAGCTGCGACCCAGGAGCCAGGCAGCCACAGGAGCACACCGTTAATAAAGTCTCCTTTAATCCTTTTATAATCTGCGCTCAAATACTGCTTCGAGGTGTGTGTTTTCACTCCCCCATTTCACTCCCTCGCTCTCTGACGTTTTTGTTGTGTGTGATATTTACTGGTTAAATTTATATATAATTTAGAGAGAAACGCGACTACTTGTGTACAGAGAATAACATTCCGTTCTCTTGTGCTTGTTTTCCATGCGGTTGGATATCAAAACTTTATTAATAATTCTAGACGTTCGGATAAGTATCGAGCGAGAACGGCTGATTGCCTTATGGTTGCCGATAACGAAATTCCATGAGATTTTCTGTGCAACTGAGGAATTGGTAAATTGTAAAAAAGGAGAAATACGCTTGCGAGGATGAAATTCTTTTTTTAAATAAACCCTTCAACGTCGCATGTCATAATGCTTATTTTCCCATAGGAATGCACCTACAATACGATTCTGCATCATTGATAGAAATTATACAGTCCCCATTAGTAAATACGTCAGAGAGACGTACGTTAAGAAGCCAGTTTAAAGATATATAATGAACAGTACAGTAACCATTTTATGGATATGATAATAATCAGTGAAGCAAAACAAAAGTATTCTGATGTTCATTGTGAAATCATCAATTTTATCGATCGATCGTAAAAGGGCTAACTCCTTGAGATTTTCGAATTTGCTATACCTGCTGCGAGTGCGAGAGAGATAGGTTAATGGTCATTCGCGTGTGTAAGAGAATGACAGACATATCGTCCAGCTTCGAATTGTAGATATTCATCAAATTCGCTGCGCGGATACTTACTTGACGGATCATAACGTTTAAGCGTTTTCAGATATTAAAGTGCAAAAATCAATGCAAAATATACTGCCGAATTATCCTGACCTCTCAAACCATTTAGAAGTTATGGACACTCAAAACTGGCGGGTTTAACAGCCAATTCGCTTGGCCTGTTAGTCCCTTATACACTTAGGCGATTTCACATGTTTGCAGGTCATACGAGTCCCTCGAGTATAAATATGTGCTTTTAGGCACGTGATTCTCCGTGACGATACCACAGGAGGTTCATCCTCCGTAGTCTTGGGAGACACGGATGGATCAGAAGACACCCTGGGTAAACCCAGTATATTCGAAAGCATACGAGAGAGAGAAAAAAAGCAAAAAAAGAAGAAAGAAATAGTTTTTCCAGGGTGGCTACGTCGCTTAAACCGTGCCTCGAGTGCACTCTAGTCTTCCGGATCTAGTCTCTAGTCGGCGGCAAACTTGTAAAGAGAAAGGGAGAACTGAAGGTAGCGTAAATTGAGCTTACAATCCAATCAGACGTTTCTCTCTCTCTCTCTCTTTCTCTCTCGTTTCCCAAGGAAGAAACGGCGAGAGTAGAGACTAGGAGAATAAGCTAGAGGAGTAGTGCGAGGTGGGGATGGATAAGGTAGGGGAGGTAGGGGTCGGAGGGTGGAACGCGAGTCGAGGGTCTGTGGGATTCGCGTAGGAGAGAAAGAGTGTGAGAGATCCTAAGTATATTTTTGATGGGATTTTTAAATGAGGCCCAATTGTGTTAAAGAGCGCCGGGGGGGCTTCACTGACGGAGCGCGTCCCAACGCCCGATTCAGCCCTCGGCTTAATACAAGATTTTCTTAAATAACATTTCAAAGTTGGCGATTGCACGGCGCACTAGGCTTTAGCGTCAGCCGACATTTATCGCGGGGGCGTAATGGGGATGGGTGCGTCTCTGTCGCTTTAAAACTCTGTCGTACTACTACCATACTAAAAGTAAAAATCGTCTTTTTTTATTATGTATGTATATCAAGAATCTTTCACTGCGATCTATAAATAGTTCAATTCTATTTTCGACATTAAACTTTCCACTTCACTACCTTAATCGGCCGATCTACAATTTTCAACAATTAACTATCATCCGGTCACGACTTTTAATTAGACTAGGAAAGTCCGGTTGTTTCACAAAATTACACACGTATAGGTAGGTGGAAGCGTCTAATTACTTTTAGGACCACATAGACAGTTTGCCAAGCTGAACGAGTTTACCTTGGCTCTGAAACATCGTACGACCACCAGTTCTACGAACGCCGTGAAATGGAGTCCATGGGAAAGTTGTAAAATTGTCAAAAAAGATAGAGGACTAAGAGACTAGGGAGGAGTGAGGGGGAAGGATGGGGGAGGGACAAAAAAAGAAGTGAACGTCGCTACCGGCATGGGAACAAGTGAAAGGGAAATAGGACGCGTATTAGTCAGACGCAATTGGCAAGTTTAAAGACGGAGACTGGAGCGACTTTCAGAAATTGCAAAGGAAACGGTAGCGACGCCGCCAAGCGTATTATCGCACTATTTCCCGATATTAATGGGCACTTATTACATTAGAACTTTTAACGGCCTTGGAATCTCATCGCGGTAAGAACTTAATTGGCACTTAATCCCGATAACGAGGCGTTAACACCTAACGGCACCCCTAGCCAGACTATCCTGTGGCCGCATTTCTGCGCCTCTTCGTAACTATACTTCACGCGGCCTTATTATTGCTTATTGCGCCAAGTAAGCCCATAAATAATGGACGCCACGTTTCCTTCGCACATCGGCGACGCTCCTATCGCTTTATCTTATATCCGTTCGCACCAATCGATATCCATCCCTTTTATTCCCATTTAGACGTGACGTCTCGTCAGCCACGGTGTAGCAACTGCGACGATTATATTATTCCCGCGAGTCTTTCCCACCGACATAATACATGCTCCGGAGTCTCTTTCTGCCCGACAAGATAAAGCATTCTTAAACAGAGCGCGGACGAAAAAAAGTTTCGTAATCGCAGTCGACGGGGGTTCGCGCGAAGTGCCGTCACTTGTCGACTTGCTTTGAATAATGCAAGCCCCGTCTCTTTAAAAGCATGCAAAGACAACTGATTGTGAGATTCTTGAAGGAAACGAGTCTTCGCGCGGAGATACTTTTCGAACGCGTTAAAACGTACTGTATACGAATACAATGTATATATATATATATCTGTACTGTACAAATATTGCGCGGGATGCTTGAAACATTACACGTAAATATATAAATATATATATATACACACAGACACATTCATATTTATATTTACGTACAATAAAACAAGTATGAAACTAAAACTCACCGACTGATGGAAAACAAAGGTGAAAGTGTCTTTCTCCTGGATTTCCTGTTAGGAGCAGAGACGATGCTTTCTTATCACAGATCCTTCCTGGTAGTGACGTGCAAGTAGGTAGCGCGTAGGATGCTTGACGGTGTGATAAGCGGATATACTGATAGTGTAGCTTGCGTATGGACGTCGAATAAGGGCGTCGTATGAGGAAGCGCCTGTAGATCGAGCTTTCCGATGTTAGAGCGCGGCTCGTGCTTTCCTTCGGGGGTTTGACGCGCGACTGTGTGACTGGGGCCACCCCGGGCCATCGTCAACCCTCTTATGCCTCCCTCACCTCTTCGTCCTTTCACTCCTTCTCCCTGTTGGCCTCTCTTCGACGCAAGCTCCACTCTTCCTCCTCTCTCGCTCTGTCTCCTACTGGCGTCGACTATTTCCATCCCTTCCAGGAGCTTTCGCGGCGCATCCCCCTCATCCTGGCATTCAACTACCCTTCATCCCTTCCCAGCAACCCACTGTCTATCTCATCCGCTTCTCTCCCTTGCGCTCCCGACTGGCGCCGCTCTCGCTTGGGCTTCATTACAACACCCTTTCCTCCGTACGGCCGTTTCATCCCCTTCTCACGACTCCTTCTCGTCCTGTCCGACTCACCCTCTCTCTTGTCCTCTCTCTCTTTCTCTCTGGCACTATCCCCATTCACTCCTACTACACATCCTGCCTATCCCACTCTCAGAATCACGTTGCGCGCGCCGCGATTCAAAACTCTTGCGATTGGGGATATGCAAGATTAAGGATATAGTTTCTGCGTGGACGATGCTTTATAATTATTATTTTACTTTTGAGACATCTTTTTTTCTATTATTCTTCATTTAGTATTTTTCGAGGTTAGTCAATTTATGGACCAATCGGATCTGAATGTTCCAATTGGTTTCGGATAGTCAGATTCTAATGGGAAATCCTCATGTGTTATCCTTACTCTTTACTTACAGATCATTGAATTCCTTGATTCAATCTCGTACACCTAGAAACTCCATATATTCTCAGCACAGCAATTAAAGAAGTTTTCATCAGTCAGAAGTGGCGGCTATAATGTTCATACGGCCATGGACAAGCAGGTATACGGCGTGGACTGTAGAAATAGTGATTTTTTTCGGAGTAACGCGGCCAACCCGGTACAATACGCAATTTATTTCGTTTAATCCGGCGTTGCATCTCACGCGATATGTCATTGCCCGTATCCCAGTGGCATTGTTCTACTTTATCCCGGCTAATATTTCCCGTTTTCCAGTATCAATGCGTGTACACAAGTATCCGCCTCTGTATTATTTTCTCGGTATTTTCGTTTCTCTAAATCTCTCACCCCATTCCCCTTAAAACTCCGAAATTGGACTAGGCTAATCAGATTTACACGCGTGCCCGACGACGCAGTCAAAGCCCGAGACGCTCGACGCTTTCGACGTCCGGTGTGAATGCCTCGCGTGTTTACCTCATTACGACGGATTCCTTTGATTCGCGTCCCGCTCGATATTTCGGTGGAATTAATGTATATCGTAAATATACATTATACGCATTCTCAAGGTACTCGTGCACACTCCTATGTACACACCAAAACTGAACAGGCTTGCGTGATACCCTAAGGGATATTCCTGGAGGCTCAAGCGTCGCGGTTGGCGCTCTGCGTGGCGACGCTCTATTAATCGGTCTCTGATTGTGCGATAGGGGCGTCGCGACGTCACGGTTAAAAGGGTAGCTACCTAGCACGGCGGGGACAGGAGAAAGACGGTAGTTACGTAAACCGTAAAACTGACGCCCGGAAGTAACACCCCGAGTTAGATCCATGCACTGAGAAATATATCTGCCATATTCTTTTTTTTCTCTCATCGCCTAAAGAGGACGCTAAACTGCGTGTCCAAGAGAGTTGGTCTTGCGTATAAATAAGGATGGACTAAGCCTCGTTCCGTCCTGTAATTACAAGAGAACTAAGCTGGGTATCCTGGATCAGTGATCCTTCATGCCCGGCGTCGTCAACCGAGGTCCTCCGCTGGACCGAAAGCAATTTCGAATTAATGTTACCGTACACACTAAATTAATGTGACCTCATCCGCCCTGAGAAATTAGACTGGAATCCTTATAGTTTTGTACCAACTCGATCCTGTACACGTGACTATACGTATTCACTCGATCCCGCACTCTTATGCCGCGGTCTTGTACAAGTCTGGTTACTCGTGTACTATACCCACTAGTAGTTAGGTCCCATGGCAAAGCAGGCTAACGAGGTCGGATTATTGTGTATCTGCGTGGAGAATGGTTTCGCTCCCAACAGGACTAGGGAACGATTGGCCACTGCAGGCTGAACGGGAAGAGTGACGATAGAAGGAGGGAGAGGGGGGGTAAGCGGGTTACGGAGGAGAAAGGGATATTCTAAGATGAACGACGTCACGTCCAGAAGCACTCAACGCAGCACGACTCCGTACAAATGGACACTAAATACTCTGCCCTTTCATTGTATTGTCTTATTGCTGGTGGGAGTGGAGGAAGGGTGTATCCCTGCTTGTGGGTTAACGATTATGCGAAACGATTTGCCAATGATAAGTAGACTGCAAAGCCCCCCGTGGAAAATATATATATGGATCATCCTTTACGTCTATTCCGATGGTCGGTATGTATCCAAATGGATAAGGAATAAGAGATAAGGGTGTATACGAAGGAAGCAATGCGATTATATATACGTATATAGATATTCAAGATGGTTCTGACTGAGACGTGAATCGTGATATTAATTAAAGGCTCCGTTTGTATCGCGAGTGCAAAGTCATCGGACACGATGAACCTATATCAAAGCCGGATTCCGGATTGAGATGAAACAATGCTCATCCTGGGTCCTTGGATAGAAAGTGGAAGCAAGTCAACTAGGAATAGAAGGATAAGGAGGAGTGTACGTTCTAGCTGGCATTAGATGTCTATTGTCTTGGTTGTCTTGATCAGCGGCAAGAGATACTGAGGCGAGGATATTTTAAAATGGAGGCTAACAACGTATTTGATTATGGCGCTAGGACGATTACTCTTGCGAGGTACATTCTTCAGTATGAGAACCTGTAAGAATTCATCCCTTAGTCTAGGCTAAAAGAAGACCTGCCTTTATACGGATGAGAGTACAGATGAGTTTGGAGGTACTGGAGGCAATTTTTCTCAAACAACCATAACAGCCACTACAGGCTGGTCAGCCATTGAACGGCGTTGAAACAGGATTGAACAACACCTTCTCGGCTCCTCGTCCCCAATCCCTTTTCCCAGTGACAGTTTAGTCGCGCTTCGATGGCCATTGGCAAAGATACAAAGATAATTGGTCATTGGGCTATGTCGTCGCACGGGATGAAGCAAGATAGACGAAACCGAGAGGACTTTGAAGAGGCGAAGTACTTTGAGCAGATTTGCTTTGGCCGTTGTTTCGGGTTCATATTTTAGTTTAGATCAAAAGATTTGAGGCCGCGGACCAATTCACCCGTGGCTGAACCATCGTAACGTATGTATTGGGGGATGGCGGTTGTCTCGATGCCTCGACGCCTCGACGCCTGAATACCTGAATCACACGATGGATGAATACCTATCTAGCTTAGATTACGACGTTGGGAAGTATTATTCTCGATAAGGGAAGTAAATACTACCCTTAGCAGGTACCATGGCATTTTCGGCTGTATATAAGGGGGAAGCAACAGTCGCTTATAGAAGGCAACATTGAAGTGGGCGGAAGTCACATTCCGTTCGACCTAATAAAATGGCGCGGATTCCCATTGGATATCCCGTCGTAGCGTCACTGCCAACGGTGGGCATTCCGAAATTTATTTCCTGGCGGTACATTTTTTTTTTCTGGATATAGGGGATGATATAGCGACAGGTCATTGATTTCTAATTCTTTAGCTAAGAAGAAGGATAAAGGATAAATTCTCGATTGACTTCAAAAGAAAATCGAAGGACGGCGCTGTACGGCTATGGGATGATTTAAGGGTATAAAGGCATAAAGGCGGAAAGCCAACCTCCTATGAATTACAATTATAATGGAAATTGGAAATAGAACCCTTGTAGTTAATTGTGCGAGCAGATTATATGTAGGCCGGTTTAATAAGGAGGCTGGGTAAATGCAGCCCGAGGGGGTAACACGTGATTAAGCACCCTAGTTCAAGATATTTGAAAACCCACGATCCATCCTTACTCAGGGTGAACCTGAAAACTTACACCATCCACTTAGGAAGAGCGTATAGTAGCGTAGGAATACGTATCAGGCTTCAACTGGCGTCCCCTAAACTATGGATCGCAGGAAGCATTCTCAATATAATCATGCCTCACTTGCTTCCCTCATCATCCCGTTTATAATCTCTCTTGCACCATCGATAATCATTATCGGAACATCCGAGAATGACAGAGTCAACCGGCCGTTTGACACTGCGTACGATACTTATACTATCCCTGACTATCAGTGTCATCCTGAATACCCCGGGCCACGAATTCATGCTGTATCGTGTCGGCGAGCAATTATCCAATTTCGTGGTCCGAAATACGCTGGGAATTTACCAGTTTTCAAGAATTTCAGACAATCAAATAAATCCGTGACACCGGCCAGCTAGTATGGACTGTCAGTGAGTAAAGGGAGGAAACGAGGATGAGAGAGAGAGAGAGAGAAAGAGAGAGAGGGCAGATAAAGGGTTAGAATGCGAGAAACGATGATAAAGGTACGAGAGACATGTACTGCTCGGAGATTTGCATGTCAATGCCAAGTAATATAAATTACACGTAATTACCTCGCTGCTCCAGAGAGACTCATGAATTTTATTCTATCTATTTCGCGATATAATCGTTCGAAATACGTCGTTGCGCGTGCAGCGCGTCGACCTCGGCGTTATATTCCGTTATAAGGTAAAGGAGGAAAACGGAAGAAAGAAAATAGAAGGAACATACCATGTGATTTTCTCAGGGGATATCGAATACGACGATTTTCAAAGTCCCCCGATTGTAAATGTCACTGTTCCCGTCGTAGCCGTCATTGTCAGCAGGGTGGCAAGAGTAATTCCGAGCGAGGAATCGTTTAATTAAAAATTAAGCTCCGTAGGGAGAAAGTTGTTTCGATAATGCCCCAAGTATCGCGTTGCTTTCCTGGCCCAATAAACACGGTCCGAGATAACATGGCGCAACCCTCGCCTTTTTAATTTTCTAACTTTACAGTTCTCCGTAGGGGGGAACACAGGGGTTGGTTTTAAACATTTTTTTTTCAGTTGCTCCCTTGTATACACCTATCCCATCTTTTGGTAGCATCAGCGCCATTAGTAATATCGCCTGCTACGACTCGTCCTTTCTAAGGGAATAAGAGAAAACGAGTAGAAGACGTTGGGCAAGATGGCGGTGCAAAAGGAGAGCCGGAGAGCACGAGTAAGTTTAGTGGCCTGTTATGTTTATGGGTAGATACAGTTAATGCGCTGCTTCGGGGTCGGTGCGCGCGCGAGATAATTAGAGAAATATCGTTTAATAAAGTTCCCCACTTAAGTTTCCTCGTAGCACCTGTTAAGCGCACGGAAACGCGATCCATTGTGATTCGCACGGGAGCGTATGTGTAGAGCGAGTACGAGAGAGGTACAGAGGTTTGTATGAGTGGAAGTAAGAGAGACGGAGTCGGAGGAAGAAAGAGGGAGGGAGAGAAAGAGGAGGCTTGAAGCTGGCGTAATCAGAACTTCTCGAAATCCTCGTCTATGCCCGAAGGAACGACCAATTTCCTGTAACGGCCTTGGGATTCGCGCGATGCTTAACTCCCCAGCATCCTCACGACTTCTGTCGAGTAAAGGATTTTTCTGCAAAGTTTTCGCAAATTTTATTTCACTATATGCCAGGTACGCGTATAGATAGATAGTTGGCTGTTCTTTGGATTGGCTGAGCTATTCCACAGGTAGAGGATACGAAATCTGAGGTTGCTCCCAGGCCTTTCCTATCCATAGGGGTATATAGGGAGGACAGCCCCAAGACGGGGGTGCCTGGATGACACTGATTTAGACGCTATAAGTCAGCCCCGACACGCAATTACCCCCCTCGTACCACGGGAGCACGCTCGTACCCAACCCTCGTTCTCTACCCTTATACTCCCCCAGTGCCTTCTAGCCGCAGGCCTTCCAACCCCAGTGGGCCTAGCGGAGGGAAAATCGTGAAAAAAAAACGAGCCAGAGATTCGCATTTCAAGAAGATATCTTTCCCGCTTCTATTTACAGCATCTTTGGCACGTTCTCATTCCAGCATCTTTTTTCCGACATATTCTATATTTTCGTGACCACCTACTTAAGATACTCGCTCGTCTTCTTCTCAGATATCCGGATGCTGTGAATGATATTATCACGTAGATCGCGTCCCTACGTGAGAACGTCTAGGAAGTGATTGTCGAGAGCCAATCGTCCTGGCGATGGCTGAAAGTTCGCCGAGCGTAGCAGGTAACCCAAATCCTTGAAATTCAGTCGAATCAGGGTGGTAAGAGTGGAGGTGGGCCAAGGAATGGGGGTTTGTCGGGCAGCTAGGCGACAAGGGAATTGAGGAAAGCGGGGGATGCTGGGAGGTATATAGAGAGGGTGAATCGCAAGGAGTGAGAGTGGCGAAGGGAGAGAGGGCTAAAGAGAGAGTGAGATGAGGAATGGCTGAGGGTGGAATTCAATTTCCATTCTAACCAGAGAGAAGACCCCCGACGTGCACCCTAGCAAGCTCAATACTACACTGTATCTTCTTTAGTACTGATAACCACTGATTTCAGTGGCTGCTGAATTCATTTCAACACGATAGCGAGAGCGAAGATGCTGTTTTAAACGATCTGCTTGATGTTGCGTATAGGAACTCCGCGTTATCCTAATTCCTATACATTTTCTATACTGTCTATCTCACTTTATCTACCTTAACTACACCTTTGAGGCTCACACAGCGATTTCGTATCAAGGGTGAGAATCATTTGAGTATAGGATAACAGCATCCTCCAAAGATTATCACAGCATCTCTCCATAGGCAGACCCACAGTGATTTGTGATGTCGATAAGGGTATATAAAATTTCTGTAAAATTAGCTATATCAGTGATATCGTGATCTTGGCACTTTCCAGAAGGGATGCTTTTCCGTAAGGAGGGGTGAACATAACTAAGGGGTGGTCGTATTTATCTCGTAGCTCTACAGGACCAAATCGAGAATTGCATAGGTGTAGATATTAGATAGGAATGGCAGGAGGAACCTTCGCAAAGTAAAGGCTTTGACCGCAGCTTCGTATGTAAATATACTTTGTGGCCTCTCTGACTATCCTGGCCAACCCCTTGAACCCACCCTATCGTCCTCCTTTCATTCCAACCCCCCCACCTCTCCTATTACCCTCGAGTCCATGTCATTTGAATGTGCGAGGACACCTCGTCGACTCCGACCGGTCTGCACCCTCTTCTGGCCTACATACACTATGTGGAACGATAGGGGTTGTAGATAAGGGAGGCAAGCGGTACCACAGCGGCTAAGGGTTCGGTTAAACCAGCTAGAAGTGTGACCACTTCGTGTCCGTCTGTTTGTCTAATTGCTTACTTTGAACAGAGAGCCGCCGGCTCGTACTTTGGACTGTCGCGTGTCAGCATCGTCGCCAGTTCCATTTTGCAAGGGTGAGAAATCGCTCTCTTGGAAACTTATTACGTACCGGAATTACATATGGTGTATACAGGGTGGGCATAAAATTTGTGGTACAGCCGAGAAGGGGTTGATTCTTCGTTAAAGAGTAAGTTAAAATTGCAGAATATTATTTTTTTCATACGAGGCTTCGTTTTCGAGATAATTCATTTTGAATATCGGTCTAGACTTTCAGCCGATCTCACTAAGGACCACTATATTTATTTTTGATTTTCTATACGGTATTACGAATTACCGTATTCATGATAGGTACAATACCGTTTGTATTCTATCAGTCTTACATCTTACTTACTATTATCAGTATTAACTATCAGTTTTACATCGATCGATTAACATGGCAAGATACAGTAATCGCCAATTCACGGATATGTTCCTTGCGTTGGGAGCATGTACTGGAAACGCTTTCGTTGCAACTGATCATTACAGAGTGGTCTTTAGTGAGATCAGCTCAATCTCTTCGGAGAATACTGCACGCGTACTGGACTAATATTAAAAGTGAATTTTTTCGAAAACGAAGTCTTGTATGGAAAAATTTTATTTAGCACTTTCAATTTATTTTTTTTTCATGAAGAATCAATCCCTTCTTGTCTGTACCGCGAATTTTGGCCCACCCTGTATACACATACGTGTCCATCCCTTGGATAGTACGTTAGCTACTGCGGCTTGTATCACTGTGGAGAAACTTATTCACTCGAAAAAGTTTGACACTTTAATCACCGCCTAATAAAATTTTGATAATTTAAGATTGTCACCAGGTAGATTCAGTCCTGTCGATGTCGAACGGTCACAAGACACCGATGCACTGAGGCTCGCGAATGAACACGAAGTCAATAGCGACGGTCGGGAAGGTCCTTTAACAATAATATAACGCATCAGTGAAATAGAAGAATGAGTATAGTGATGGTGGTAAAGCTAGTGTTGGTGGATATAGTGAGAGAGGGGCCTGACACGGGACTAAGCATGACGGGAGCGGCCTTCCGGGTGAGACCGGATGTACGCTAAAGTCCATTACAATAACGTGGAATCATAGGGTTCTATATCCAGTACTCTTTACGGACCTGGTCGTTCGACGTGTGTACGATCGATCCTCTCTACTTCCTGGGAAGGACTGGCATGAACTGAACAGTGAATAAAAATAAAGTGTACCTCTTCTTATTGGCAGAATAATTCAACGCAGTCTGGTCGGCCATTTTTTTTACTCCTACGAATCTACCGCTTCCAGGAAGCAGTGGTAGGACGATCAAAGAGGCACTGGGTGATATCTTATCGCGACAATGGTGCATTTTTCCTAGAGACGTAGGATTACCAGGGGATGCTTGTACGTGAGGAAGGTGAAAAATGTTGAGGGGGGGGGGTGGGGGGGTTGGTGGGAGTGCGGACAAGGAGGAGGAGGATAAAAGAAGTGAAAAGAAGAGGAGAGGAGGAGAAAAGCTTGGTCGGTAAACATGTTTCCTGGTATTAGGGAGGCTGCGCGCGTCGTTCCGGTTTTCATCTATCCAGGACCAGGACTTTCGTCCCGTAGGTGTTCCCGGTTGGCGCTTAACTTGTTTACTACGTAAAACTACAGCATCTCTTAACAACTCAATCAAGAACACTAGAGAAAAATTACTCTTTCCCGAGAGCAGCGAACTCGGTTTCTCAGGGACGTAACGACTTCTAAGTTTACCCCTCACCGAGGATCCTGCATCAGGATCGACTTCCATCCTTTTCTTACAAAGGATCACTGCTTATTTTTTCTGGACCATTTTTCTCATCGCTTCCGTGGCTCCAGCCCGTATTAGGTTCAACGCGCAGGATACGCCTGAGACGTCTTCATGCCCCGTCATACATATATGGGGGGGTACTGGTACCGCTTGAAAATTCGTTAAGATTTTTCAGTCTTGAGGAAGGAGCCAGGCACCCAGGAATGAAGGAACGTGGATGAGCCCAGAGATGGAAAAGAAAAAAAAGAATCCATGACAGAAATGTGTACGAAACTCGGCGGAGGCGAAAATTTATGGTAATGCGTCTGCCCAGCGACTATACGTACGCCATGTTGTACTTTTCATCTCACCACGTCTTCTTCGCACCGGTTCTCTCGTATTCTCACATCCACTGTGTAATTGTATTCAGCTTTAGTTCTTCCCCTTGAAAATCATATGATCATCGTATAAAACAATTATACCGAAATTGGTCCGATCCATTTTTTTTATGTTTTCTTTGTATACGCGTAAATAAGGCGCGGCTCGCGAACTGTTGCGGCTCTCGTGTTACCGGCTAGAGAAAAAAAACAGGGACAATGGCAATAGGGATACGCGATGCTAACAGAAGGACAATAGATTGAACGAATGAATGCTCGACAGGAAACACTTCCCATCTGATTTCTGAATGGGTGTGTGTCCTGTGTAACGAAGCGAATCACCCCGGCTATTATTATTTCAGTTGACTCGATGCACAAAACACGTATATAATAGGATTACAGATTTGATAGTAAAAAATTGAAATTGTTATGAGAATCCATAAGGAGCAATAAAGAATTTATACTTACGTCTAATTTTTGTTTTACGTATTTTTTTTTGTTGAGCTTCTACGATCCTGAGTCTGTCATATGATTTTTTTAAGGGTCAACACAAAGATGGTCAATCGCACATTAATATATTGGTACGATAATTAATCGGTGGACATTAACGAAGTACACAGGATGATTTGTCACCGCGAAATCTTGCGATTTCCTCATCGTTATCTCTTTGAATCGATGCGGCTAGGCTACAAACCTATAGGCCTCTCTGATTGATCCGTTTAATTAGAACAGTCGAGGACTGAAGTCCCGATCAGTCCTTTCGCGATATTCGTCAACGTAACGTATCAACTTCGAGTATAATTTTTTGATACTATTTTTAAGGTTTTATACAGTTATAAAATGAGTATTAGAAAAAATTGATAATTCATCAAGAAAGTACGTCTCTTGTCGTCTCTAGTACAGGTTGGTACATATATTGTAATGATATACTAAATAATATAATAATACGAGGGATGAACTTTAGTTTAATCATAGAATCGGCAATCTATTCTCGGACGTTCCCGTAAAGTAAAATACTGAATGAAAATTGATATCGATCAGGTGGTTGATATCGATAGTATAGTGATACGTTTTGCTAGTATAATTGATAACGACAGAGATTGCAACGGTTGTACTTATAAAATACGGTCTATTCAAAATAGACGAGACTTACGTTTCAGACATCGATAGGTCCTCAAATCTCAACTTCAGGTGTCGCGAACAGGAGGTTGTGCGACATCAGAAATAGATAAAATAAAAGATATGAAAGAGACGCGATAAAGGACGAGAGTAGAATTCAAGAATATAAAACAATGAACAATAACGATACCCCGCAAGCAGAGTCAGCACCGGACTACGGTGTGGTGAACCACAGGTAATTCAAAAGATTAAAATATCTGTTATCAGAATTAAAAAAAAATTCGTCATATCTTACCATAAACTGCGAACAGATTTCGAGTTAGCCCCAGCGAGGATTTTCCAGCGGATTTGAATCCGGCATCGGGTGAGCCAAAATTGGTCAAAATGGAGATCAAACCTCAGAAGGAGACGCTTGGGGCTCAGTCGGAGTACCGGAAGGAGACAGACTGGAAGTTTGGTGACTCAAATATGGACAAGGTCCAGGGTGTGGACAATCCTGGTTATAGCCTGGAAGAGTATGACGTTTTCGAGGAGAACATCATGCGGCATCGTCACGCAGCGGTGCGTTTTTCTTTCCGCGTTCCCCAAGGGCGCCAAGGAGTATTCAATTCTTATGCTGAGACCTCTTCAAATATTTGATTCTTTTTTATCATCTCCATTTTTCTCTCGACGGTTAATAGAACGGAGAAGATAGGGAATATAGAGGTCAAAGGCCACGGTCGACTAATGGGATCTCCACGTCGTCGAGAGTCTACAAAAGGCCACTCAGCTTGCAACTGGATAATGCAAGCAACAAGAGTGTCGCCTTCGAAATGAGTTCTTCGATGCCTGAGGTGAGTGTACTGACTATTTTTCTAAGAAGCATAATCTCACACTCGCCCAAACAAATAAGAATGGGAGGCGTGAAGAAATATCGATTTTTTTCAACGATACAAATGTATAATTACGCGGAATCCTGAATGCGCCGGTCGATTGATATTAAGACGTAGCGGATTAAAAATCGATTTACACGCCGCCTTGATTTAATCCGGACGATATAAAGATTGATCGATCAGCCTGGTAGCTTAAAAGTGAAGCCTCTTCCGTAAGCCAAAGACTCATGTTGTCGGATAACAGAAGAGATTCAATATTTATTTTTCTTCGTCGCGAGGGCAACTGTACTGGTATGACTTCGGGAAGTATCATTCATAAGAAACGTACAAGATACTATCTTCATGAATCGATAGTAGAATATAAATCTATGTTTATGATTCAGAATGATTCAGAGTTGGACCGGCAACGTTATCATTCCTATGCCTTGCCAATAAATCACGAAACGATTTGTCAAAATCACCGGAAACTGTAGAGCTTGTTTCCTCTGTACTATACATTCTATGGTATACCTATTATATATATATATATATATACATACACATCTACCTGTAGGATTCTTAGCTTAGTATAACGTGGCAGGTTAGACCGTTGAGAAAAGCGAAAGTTTTACGAGACCCTAACGGGGAGACTCACAGTTCAGTTAGCCAGTGAACGTTTCTCATTACGTTCTCAGGATCAGTATTTCTGCGAATTTCACTCCTCGATGTGCCACCGGAAATCGCACGTGTCTCGGCATTCAGGAGAGATCGGTACGCGTAGCAGACGTAGTGCAGGATTAAAGAGTGACCCCGACTTATTCCCTAGAATCGATAAAAACACGGATTTAAAGTGGATCTTGCGGATTTTAGAATAGATCGAAATCCCAACGTTTCAAAAAACGTTCACCGCGCCAATTGCGCAACACGTCAATGGGTCACGGTAAGTTCGTAAAAAGCTCGTAACATCTCTTTATCTCCTATTTTCTTTCATCTCGTCACGAATATACCATAACAGGCGCGACCAGAGTAAAGCCAAGATATCACGCGTTCGGATTCTCTCCTGGGCCCTTCTACATTTTCATGGTTCCGCGAGAGCGCGAGCATCACGCCTCTGGTGGATGCTGATCGATTCGCAGTGGCATCGTATAAATAATGCATAGATACGAGAGAAGAGAGTTCAGGAGGCTTTTCTTGCGGTCCAAGAGAATCGACTAAGCTTTCGAGTATAGGTTGGCGTCGCGACGTCCTGAAACCTGTCTCTACCCTACCAGCTCTTTCTCCCCCTTCACCGCCTCCACGAAACTGCACGTTATTGCCCCGCGGTGTGAATCATCCCTACTAAGTGCGCTCCGGCAGGGTAGCTTCCAAGCAGGGCCCAAAGGCACTTGGTAAATTGAAGTAATTAAAAGTGAAGCGTTCGCCCGTAATGTTAGGCGTCGCAAGGAAGGAGCGTGTGCCTTGTTAAATTTCTCGCTTGAGAAAATCGTTGCAAGTGGAGCGCAACGGATAGCCAATGGCCACTCAGGCTCGTAGCCACGTGTATATATATATACACGATATATATATCTATTTATCTATTTATATATATATTTATCTATATAGTATACGGCCTAGGACGTTTCGACACTTTCTCTCTTCTTTCTTTCTCTGTCCATCGCTGTATGTACTTTCTATTTTCTTCTCTCGCTATTTTCGTTCACCCTCTGTACTCCTTCGGAACCGTCACCCACTGTGGAACACGGTTCGCGTGTATGGAGCCGACAAAAATGAAGCGCAGGTAAAGCGGACGCCTCGTGGGAAATCCTTTGGTAGGTGTGTTCGCAAGGAGAGAGTAAATAAAAAAAGGAATGGTACAGAAGGATAATGGAGGGATGGGGGAGGGGGGGGGGGCGAGGAGGAGGCGCACGATACGGAAAACATTGAAAGTCCACGTAGACTCACGACGCGCGTTCAATTCCGTCGTGGTGACGATTCCTCGATTAATTAGTAGTCGGTCGTTAATCAACGCCTATAGAGATGCTTCTCGTACGTAAATTGATTGGGGCCGTTCTCGTGAGTTTCGGCATCAGTCGAATACGAAAGCAAGTGTCCGACCAGCGGTTGCGTTTACTTGGAATTGCACGATCTGTGCAATATTTTTATCTTGCGTATCGATTTGTCGACGCAATACGCAATTGCGAATGCGTCTTTTTTTTCAACCGCTTAGATCCCACGCCGCTACTGGTGGATATCTTATTGTTAGTCAGAGTTTACCTGCAAACCGACGGGAATTCCCGTAATAATCCGAGAGCCGATTCGTCGCGCGGTCTATCTTGGCTCTCTCGAAAATTACGCAAGATTAATGCAAGATCCGTTGCGATATCTTAGCCGGCTTATCCCTCGGATATTTCCAAGCGTCGTCTAGAGATGTTCCTCGTTCTAGTGTCTGACGACACTTCGAACTTTCCAAGTTTGAGCGGAGAGAGCTAATTAATCAGGAGCCTACGATCTGGAATATGCTTTACACTATTACGTACGTAGTGGTATAATAATAGTGTAGAGTTTAACATTATTATACTGAGTTGCGAGAAATTCATCAATATTCGACTAATTACCTTTCTTTAACTCGTTTTATACACCCGCTACGTTAAATACTCGCGAATTATTCTAATTCGTCGTTGCGCGTGCGCCTTTCGCCAAATCCTCCGAGCCGCGTGCGACAGCTCGAAACTAATTGTCGACGTTACGCAAAAGGCGCAGAGAACAAAAAATATGAACACCCACATTATGAAAAAGAAGTATCGTAGAGGAGGATTGCGTAAAAGCGTATTGGCCGTGGTATAACTAGCATCGAATCCATTGTCGAGCATGTAGTCGAACCAAATGCGGCTGGTTCCCTTTGAAAGTCTAAGTGACGCGAAGTCGAAGGTAATTTTTTGGAATTCCACGAAGAAAGTGAGAGTCTCGTACCTGGAGGAAATGTATTGCGAAAGGCGTCGATCTTCACGGACGACTAGCTTGAATTCATTCTGTTCAGAGGGGGACAGACGCTACGCTCGTTATTAACTGGTATAAAGATTTTTCTATTTAATATTCCCAGGGAAATAATAATGGAAATATGGTACTGCAGCTGGTGCTACCTCAGAATGTCCTACGTGGCATATCGAGAGAGTCGCAGGAGTCCATTCCAAATTTACCTAGCCTACAAAATGTCTCGGATATACCGGCAAACGAATATTTCACGTATGGTAAATAACAGCACTGATTAAGTACTGTTTTACAATACACAGGAACCGTAACGAAGAAACTGAATTTACTGATTACAGCACCAAGTGTAGTAGGCTACGCGAACGGTGCTAAAACGCCTAGAAACGTTGAGGCTCACGTAGTAAACAAGAGCAACGGTCTCAACAATGGTCTTGGCAGGGGTTTCAATAGCTCGGCAAGCTTGCACAGCGAAGCTGCAAGCTCTCATGGACATTACCCACCACCATCATCTTGCGAAGAAAAGAAAAACATGTTCAGGTGAGCGTCAGGTGTTATCTTCAGGAACAAGACCTTTAACGAGGTGCGGCGGTGGCGCCATCATCTCTATCTCATCCATGACGAAGGTGTTCCCTTATCGTATCCCGGAGCAACGGGAACGCTATTCTAGACTCTGAGAAAGGGATTCGATGTTTCTAGTCGGTGGGAAATGGAAACGTCGGATTGAGGATGGCCGGGAGAGGAACTCCGCGGTACGCGAAACGGAGGAAAATTGCAAATGAGGCAATCACGTTTTTGTCGGAACTCGATGGCAGATCTGACAACAGCCTTTCGAGACTTTCGCATCTGTCGTAACCAGAGACAGGCGTGACCGAGCTACTTACTGACTTCCCAATATTTTGCTCGAATCTCCTTTGCGATGTATCCAATGTCTGGCTATACATTTGTACTATGCATTAGACTTTGGTGGAACAGATGTTTCCTTTATTCTCCTTTACTCGGCGTAACGGGCAAATCCGTTGCGATACGTTTTTACGATGCTAATAATTGGTTCCTTCTGGTTTTTTGCAGATCTTTTATCTCTATCATCATATCTTGTATGTATGCTGTATTCCTGGTTACTCTTGGTTTGGTTATCTACGCGGCTGATATTCTCACTGCGAACTCCTCCTTGGCTGCTGTAAGATTGATAATTAATATATGCGTGTGATTATGGTTGATCTAGTAATTTTCTTTGTGAATGTCAATAATTTTCTTTGCTTATAGACTTTCAATCTGTATTTGGTACTCCTGGGATTTGTTTATTTGGGATATCTGTTTTTTGATATACGAAGTTATGTTAATAAGGCGAAAAAACATCTCAAGGCTACGACCAATTATGATAAGGAGGATGAAACTTCCTCTGTTAATCTAAATGTGAATGTTGTATCGGCACTTAATCATGGATTTTGCTTTGCTGTTGGTAGACACGCTGGAAGTTTTTATTTGAAAGTTGGAGCAGCTGTTTTTTGCTTTGGACACTTAATACACAGTGGACTCTTGTTGGTATACGAGGTATATAAATAATTTTATTATTTTTTTTAATTATTTAACTTTGCAAGTACAAACTGAAAATTTATAATTTTATTGATACATTATCCCTTTATTGACTTCATTATTTTTCACTTTAGATCGTCTTCTTGACATCTGAAGAATTCCATGAATGCTTCAGTCCGGTGGCTCTGATCTTTGACGTGGTTTATCCGATTTACTCCTTCTTTCAATTGTTCTTTATCTTCAAGTACTCCAATGTGAGTTTCCAGATATTTTGTGATTTTGCAAAAACTTTAATCATACAATTTTCCCAGGTTATCATTAATCATTGTAAGGAGATATCGAGGATATTGGTAATGCATACAATCGGATCCAGTCTTTGTTTTTGGGTCTGGGCCATAATTCGTGAGAGTACTGATTCCTTATCGCGACATGCAAATGCTGCGGATCAGGTACGGTACTTAGTATTTATAATAAGTGTCAGTATCAGACAACAAGCATTTGCTTTTCTCTAATATTTTTTTTCTCAATAGACAGTTGAGGATGATAGTGCAGAGGTGGCAGCACTTATTTCTTCGGACGGTAGTGCATCCGTGGCTCTACCTTTGACCTCTTATCAAGAAAGAGGTGCCAGAGATTTGTTGGAATTCTTAAACGGAAGTTTTTTCGATACCGCCTGTCAACATATCGAATTGAATGTTATATACGAAAGATTTTCACCATACTTGTACCCCTTTACTATTGAATATAGCATTCTCATTGGTAAGCTGATTGAAATAAATGATTTGAAAAGTTGAAAAGAGCAATTAGCACTTAGGCTAATTTATCGTACGCATTCTGGGTGTGCTAATGGAATTATTGTTACAGTGGGAATTTTGTACATAATCTGGAATAACATTGGCAATTGTAAGAGAGGCGGCGGAAGCAGCGCGTCAGGTGTTCCTTGTCCACCATTGGCAGGACCTGAAGCCGGAAGTAACATTATTTTGCATGCAGATTGCAGTCACGCCAACCGTGGACTTTTCGGTGGCATATTAGTTCTTGTTGCCTCAATCGTCTCAATCATTCTTTTCTTCGTTGCCGTGGCTGATCAGTGAGTTTTTTTATTTATAATTATAAATACTTGTAACGGACTGAATGATTCTTTCTTAATATTTCAGGCAGTACGTTGAGATTGGCATTTGGGCCAATCAGATAACCGAAGCCCTTCTACTAACAGTGATGACTCTCTCAGCAATGTTGGCCTATAGGAAAATTATCAAATTAGACATTAATCATCATCCTATTTCACTGCTGGATGATATTCTATTGTTTATTGCCATTCCGGCATTCTTTTTATACGCCATCTTCAGCATTGTCCCAGCAGCCCAAAAGCACGACGGATTAAAGATCTTCATAATCCTTCTGGGGGTAGAGTATTTGTTATATTCACTGTCAAATATTATATCATAAGCGATAAGACTGAAGAGTATTTATGGAAATTCGGTTTCAGCTGACGCAAGTCCTGATCCAAACGCCCCTGATCATCGACGGACTTAGACGATGCTCGAACGCAAAGAAATACCGAAATGAGAAGCCCGGTCGCGAACTCATCACTTTCCTAGTAATCTGCAACGTGGCACTTTGGATAATTGAAACCTTCGAAATCAAATCAACCGACAAGCAAGACGATAGATACGAATTCTACGGGAAGGTCCTTTGGACAATCCTAAAGCACTTGACCGTACCATTGACAATGTTCTACAGATTTCACAGTTCCGTATGTTTAGTAGATATTTGGAAAAGTGCTTATGAACCTGCTGAGCTTGAACATTGACAAAAAGAAAATACTGAAAGAGCCTCAAATTTATCGACAAAACAAAACTGTTAATTAGTATCGTAATTTTTGACTAGTTTTAAGGCTTAAGCGAAATTTAATCATAGTTAATGAGTGTTATGTTACATAGATTGATTGTTTAAGCGAATCACTGTATCTAATTGTATATATACTAATATAGTGCAAAGTACACTAATCAATTTCGTAAGCACTCTTGACACCCTTCACACTCTTGACACCCTTGACGTTCGATTCATTGATTTGACACGATCCCAAATAAGTCTTCAGGTTTCGCAGGGCTAACGCGACCTGCAGCCCAGACTAGGCTAGTTACAAATTCGTACTCAATAGAGGGTGAACCAGGGCGAGGTCCACCCGAGTCTGTAGAGAGGCTTTGGGGGTTAACCGTCAGCCGCGTACATGGAACGGGCGTTTGGTATGTCATTAACGTGTGTTGCATAACGGCACAACGTTGGAGCAGAGACTGATAGAGGAGAGTTAAGTACACATACTCTCTATGGCTATTTCATCCCCGAGGTTACCTGGATATTTCGTTCTGTAGATTTTGCGGTGAGAGCCGTGTCTCCATATTGAATCTTATGATAGTGATTAATCGATGATTCGTATCATTGTTTATCGTGAGAATTTTCATTATCGATATCTACGACTTTCAGACTCTTTATTTGGTCCAGATTCAATTCCATGTGCGCGAACCCATCTTCTTGAGACTGTCTTGTTTCCGGTTGGACGGTCGATGGTCTACTTTTTAAAATTTTTGGAAGGGGTGTCTGCAATTAAAAATTTATATATTTAGCTGCTGCATTAGAATTTTGGAAATTTAGTATGGGGTATCTTTTGTGTTTACATTACGATGGGTCTTCATCCAATGCGTGAATCCTTTTACGCTGTTCAAGTGAGTAATTCCTTTCCAGACTGCTGACATTGTTTCCAAGTCTTTTGGTACATTTTCGCATTGCAGCCATTTAGCTTCGACCTGATTTTTTGGCGGGACGATTTGTAACTCTTTAGGCAGAGACGTACCGAAGCCTATTGTTCTTTTTGACTTTCTTTCAGCTTTGGCATCCCTGATCAAGTGCTCTCTAGTCAGTTCAAGCTCGCCAGCGTCTGGAGTATTTCTGGTAATGGCTACTACTGTCGGGACCATGGGCATTTCTTTGATCATTACCTATAAAAGAATTCACCAACCTAAGACAATGTCCTTTTAAAATTTTCTGTCTGTAATGGCTACTACTGTTGGGACAATTGGCATGTCTTTGATCATTACCCGTAAAAGAATCCAATCACTTAAGGCAATGACCTTCTAAAATGTTCTGTCAGTCTTCGAGAATAATAAATATCACACCTGCATAGTCCTACAAGCATCTGCCATGAAATCGATCTGAAACATGTCTTTCAAGACTTCTTCGTCGATTCCTTCGTCGATTCCTTCGTCGGTTCCACCGAGTCCTCGTAGCCATTCACAGAAATCCTCGCAAATTTTATTCGTTATTTTTGTGGCACGCATGTTTAGCGTCGCTTCCGGATCGTAGCCTTTCAAATCGATTTCCTTCAATGGTCTCCAAGTGACTGCCTATTGTAATTAAGATTGATAATTTATTACATATCGTTTTTAGTAACGTATAATGAATTCGTCATACCTTGCGTCTTGATTTTTTTAAAAACAGAGCGTAGGGATTTAATTGTAGGTAGTCGGCCTTTTCACTGCTGTCAGATAAATGAGATTGTCGTGTCGATGGTGGATGGACCTTGAATAGACTTATAGTAGATAATACTATCTAAGTTGGAATGGGTGGTGAGATCATTTTTGAAATACGTACTACCAGGTCGAAGGAAATTTCGCTGGATTTGCGTTGTGTTGTTCGACTTTTTGAAGGTCTGCTTTTTCGGGATTCTTTCGATTCCATCGTTGACTTTTTGTGGTACCATTTTTCCAAACCCAAAATTGGCGCTACGAGGTTGTAGGATTTTGCGGGTAGGTTTCGTTTGAGTTGACGGGAATTGCAAAGGAGTGGCTGTTTTGATGAGAATTCTATGTTAGAGGGAAATTTATCGGGATGTAGATATTGTTTTGATTCGACTAAAAGTTTAAGTAAATTTTTCGCTATTATATTAGATTTCTCAATTTCCTCATTTATTGAGCTTTTTTTTTCGTTTGATATTCTCTCCAAGTATTCAGTAGTTAGAACTTTTAGAATCTCTAACGCAGTGTCGTTGTCACTAATGGATTTCTCTAAACGCTTTATCAAATCGTTACCTAATATGAGAGATAATTTTTCTTTCGCGGGTTTTTCCAAATTTGATTTACTTTCCGACAAAATCTCTAAATCACTACGAGGCATTTTCGAGTCTGACTCTTTATCTGATTCCGTGAAATTTAATTGTAAGTTCATCGTCGATTGACTTTGCATCAATCTATGACTTTTTCTCTCATCCATGGATTTGCAGAATCGCGAATCATCCAAAGATGTCAATTTTGATATTTTCCCAGACATTGATTTCATTTTCATGAGTATTTTGTTTTTTTCCAAAGAACTTTCATTCCTCTTTTCTATCTCACCCTCGACTGCATCCATCGTTTCAGATTCTGTCAATTCGTTATCAGCTTGCATGGCTTTTAATGTTTCTTTAGTTTTAGAAGAATTCTCAAAATCTCCAATCGACCTTCTCATTGATTCTATCGAATCCTCTTCTTCGGAGCTATCGATGATCTTGCTAGGCTCTTTCATAGTGAAATTTCGTTTTGTTTCCTGTTTTACGTCAAAACTATCATCCGTACTCTCCTCAAGGTCACTTCCGTCAGCAGATTTCGCAACGGACGCACTTCTGGAATGCATAGACATTGGTTTCTTAAATTTAAGCGCTTTAAGTGGTTCCAGACTGGGTCTCAGATTAAGAGGAGCATGACAAGGCACGAAGTATTTATACGATGACAGTTTTTGATCAGTTGGAATTTGCGTGTCATCCGATTCTGAACTTTGACCGCTGATGGAAGACGCTTTAGAATGTTCAGAAGATACTGATAAGGACTTCGACGTTGGTTTTGAAATCTGCGAAGCCTGAGGGGACAGGGATTGGCTGGCTGTTTGTTGGAAATGATTTTCCAACATTCTCAAAGAAGATTTCGTTGCTTCCGTCATGTTTCGCGAGAGAACCGACTGAGCCGGTGATGACAAATGGGAAGCATCAATACCCTTTGACTGATCAAACGATTTGCCTTCCTCATATTCTGACTCCAATTTTCTCGTGGTATCCAAATCAGGTAGACTTACCGAACTGGATTCACTTTCGGATATTTGCAATTTTGGCTTTTCCAAAATTGATTTTAAAACCGTCATAGGTAATTCCTCTTTGACTTTTATCGGCTCCTCAAAAGTCTTATATAGACACGCTAAACATCTATCTTTATTTTTTCTAGGATACATACGAATTTCGGGAATCTTTTGGAGAATTTTCGAAAATTCATTGTCTACAGTAGGTTCCTCAAATTTTGTACTGGAGCCAGACGTAGTCCTTGTTGTCGTTGGAATTGTAATCGATTCGGTCCTCTCAATAAATTTTGAGTGTGGAATTAAAAAACCATCACCCAAGTACGTGGAAGCTTTTTCTCGCAATTTTGAGCGAACGGTTTCAAAATTCAAAGAACTATCACTTACACGTTTCTTACGACGAATACTTTGACTTTTGGATTCTGACATAGCTGAGCTCGAACTCGAACGAGTGCTGCTCGACATAGACTTTTCTAAAGATCCATGAGTCTTTGGGGTGAAATCCAAATTTTTATTTGGAGTCAAAAATTTCAAAGCCCTATATGCGTACTTCACGGAATGCTTGAGAGAATATTTTTTCTTCGATTTCTTACTATCTGACAATTTATTACTTTCATCTATTTCAGTTTTTATTTCTGACTTGCTTTCCGGACATTTAAATTCATTCGACGTAGCCGTTATCGAAGGCACCTGAGATGAAAATACGCTATTGTCCTCATTATCGAGGCTGTCTGTAACTAAGCTGCTAAAGCTTGGATATGAACTTAGGGTACTAAATTTTGGGACCTTCAGAAAGTCCTGACTTCGTTTCGTACTCCTCTCGTATCCTCTTCCAGGATCGTTGATGGGTATTCTTTGCTCGTTTTCCTTATCCACGCTATCAGCCAAGGATAATTTATTGAAGCTTGGATAAGAGCTTGCGCCACTCAATTTCGGTACTTTTAACAAGTCTTTACGTTCGTCCGTTTTATTTTCCGGTTTATTTAAATTTTCATGATCTTCCAGAGACGTCGAAGCGTCCGCGATTTTCGGAAACTCCAGTGACCTCTTATTTTCATTCGAGCACTTGTAAACTTCATCCAGACTCTCGATAGACACTGCTCTGTTAAAGCTCGGATATAAGCTCACAGTTCCCAGTTTTGGAACTTTGAGTTCTTTGACTTCCTGGAGTCTTGAGAAACTTTCGAGTCTCTGCTCGATCTTTCTCACTCCCATGGAATTTAGCATTACGTTCGATTGGAGGTTTCTCTCCCTCTCCATCTCTTCGAGTTTTGGAATTCTTAGGACGGAATTCAGATTGCTCTCGATCACTTGAATTTTCGATGGACTTCGAGTTCCTGCCGTTTTTGGTCTGTTATGAATTTTTTCATTCTTATCGTCGGACTCTATGGCCACGTGGTGAGCGCATGATTTCTTTGCCTTCACTTCAGACAAATTTAATTCTCCATTTTGTAACTGCCCACTCTCGAGCTTTGAAACTCCCACTTTACGTTTTGGTAAAACATTTGTTAAATTGTCATCAAATATTTTTATCGGTGGCTCATTTTTGTGATAGGGACATGTTTTTGTAGAGTACACTTTACTGTTTACTAAGAAGTCTGTTATCAGATCAGAAATTTGTGACAATTTCGGATTAGTTTTCGATAAAGTATTAACTTTGTCACTTTCTACGCTATTACCTTGATCATGAATCATTTCATTATCAATTCCAACATTTTTTGTGTCGAATCGTTTCCCATTATCGTGTAAGGAGATACTGTGCGAAGGAGAAGGTGGTGAAATTTTAACAATAGGTTCAATAGATTGTTTAAATTCTATAGGGTTATCAATATGACCTGGACTTATATTAGATTGGTTAATAGGGAATTGGATAAATGGTTCTCTTACTTTTTTTAATTTTTCTTCAGATTCCCGGCAGACTTTCTCCCAATATGATTTTGATCGAGGAATAGGTAATTCCCATCTACAAGTTTAAAAACTCATAAGAATATTTCGAAATGCATACGAATATCTGTTACGTACTTATTCGTGGGTACAACACGATAATGATTTTGATTTCGACATAGGCCGGTTGCTTTCCACTTCGGAGAATCCCACATTTTGACACGAGAATTTTTACGAAAATTTCACAAATCACGTGTAAGACTAACTACATCTCCACAAAAAAAAAGATTAACCCATAAAGCCACGAGGTTGACGTATCTTCACTGTGAAGTCGTGATATTACACAGTTAAATTTTCTCAGTGAATATCGATCAAACAAAAAGTTATCTTTCGAATCGAGGAGAGTGTTTGTTTCTGAAGATGGCAGCAGTTCATGATTTAAAAAAATGTTATCTCTTACCGGTACGTTACTGATAACTTAGTCGACGGGTAATTTCGTCTATTCGTAACAACCCTTACCGTGTACAGAAAATTTATTTTATAAGGGATGGTAATTCCCACGTTATCCTTGATACTACTTATTGATTTTTATGAAGTTGTCGTACTGCATTACCGACGATCAGCCAGCGTGAATTCATCCCTTGAAAACAGTCCTACGTTACCCCAAGGTTTGCATGGACCCTGGAGTTTCAGTTATTTTCAGGGTGGTGGCAATCCTGTAGCCTTATTCACGAAGTAAGATTAGGAGGAGGCAAAAGTATGTATGTTCAAAGTGGGCCAATTTTCAGATCCTACACAGTAGTATCAGTTGACGCCACTCGCAGCGCGGGTGAGGCCTCACCCGCGCTACGATCTATTTTTTCTGTAGGCCTATCCGTTCCAAAGTTATGGCCGAATAACGAGTTTTGGATCCTGCCTCCCCATACGTCAAAAATGGTCGTATCGCAATGAATTTTTTTTTCAAATTGTTGGAAATCGTTAGCACTCCTCAGAACACACCCTA